>CM048052.1:3407707-3757707 GCA_026259375.1 Verasper variegatus | reverse complement strand
GGATGAGCTCTTTGGAAATCTTTTTCAAAAGAACACTGTCGAATCCCTTCTGAAGGATTATCCTGTGATGAGCCCACATGTCTTCTGAGGATAAGCTGATCCTTTTTTTGTCTTCGTGAAAGGTAATGACCCTGCAGTTATCACCATTTAACGAGGAGAAACAGGTGAGAGTATGATCGCTCTTGCCTGACAGGCCTCGTGGGAGGTCACTGCTGAATATGCAGGACTTAGCAGGGCCTGATATGCCCAGGAAACATCCGATCTTTGATGGCTTTGCCCTCGTGTGGGGCTTGCTCCTTGGATTAGTCATGGCAAGTGCACCGGTGCTTGCTTGCCCTACAAGTTGTCACTGCATAGAGAAGGGTGGCATGACGGTCGTCCAGTGCGTGTCTCACAACTTGGAGAAGATCCCGACAGATCTGCCTGGTGACACTGTCGTCCTGCATTTGGCGTCCAACCACATCACGCACATCCCCAACCACGCCTTCAGCGAACTGCGCTACCTTCAGGAGGTGGACCTGTCGAACAATGACATCGAGACTCTGGACGCCGGAGCATTTCAAGGTGTTTCTGACAGCCTCCTCGTGCTGGACCTGTCGAACAATCGCATCCAGAGTGTCCCGAAAGAGGCCTTTGCCCGTCTCCGAGCGAAGATCAGCCTCTCGAACAACCCGTGGCACTGTGAGTGTACGCTGCAGGAGGTGCTGAGGGAGCTGCGGCTGAACCCCGAGACAGTGAACGAGGTGATGTGCCACACGGCGGTGCAGGAGGAGTACGCGGGCAAGCCGGTGATCCAGGTGCTGGACTCAGGGATCAACTTCTGCAACTTTCACCACAAGACCACCGACGTAGCCATGTTCGTCACCATGTTCGGATGGTTCACCATGGTGATCGCGTACGTCATCTACTACGTGAGACACAATCAAGAGGATGCTAGACGGCACCTGGAGTACCTCAAGTCGCTGCCCAGCAGCTCTCAGATCAGCAAGGACTTCGACACTATCAGCACTGTTCTTTAGCAGGAGGCGTGTGTGTCTGTACATATGTGAGTAAATGTGTGTGGTCATGTACAAAAAATGACTAAACAGCTGTTGCAAACACAAAATCACAAACGTTTTTTACAACATTATTCACTGCAAATAGAAAAATTGTTTACCAACTTAAAAATCAATTTGAATTGGTAGCACACTAAAGTTAACATGTTATCTACCTACTATTTCCTCAAATGTATTTCTGTCTGTGTGTGTGTGTGTGTGTGTGTGTGTGTGTGTGTCTACCATGTGAACCGTTCATCTAATCGGCTTCACACTTGTGTTCTTACTTTCCTTAGTCCAAGCCAAGTGTACATTCAATATTAATACAAACTTAATACACAGGCGACCAGTGCTCTGTAGCAGTCAGTGGGGGCGGGGCAGTGGGGGCGGGGCAGTGGGCCTTCAGTCTGTGGATCATTTGAACATGTCGTCTTCTACGTTCTTAGATAAACTATAGAGGTCCTCAACTGCGATAACTAAGATCTTTGTCGTTTTAACAACATTCTTAGAATCACTTCCTCTTTAGAAAGTTGTCTTCTGAATAAATGTTTGTTTTATTGCCGCAACGCTTTATATCTAGCTGATTCACAAAGCTTTTATTTTGAAAGGTTTGGGTCAGAACATTGTGTTGATTGCTGAACGTGTACGTTCTCTGAAATAGCCGACATGCAATGAATGAAAAAACAACACCAGTTAAATCATTGAATCGTATCTACAAGCCACAGTTTAAAGCAAATTCTGTAATTTTATGAAAATCATTGACTATTAAATCTTCATTGCAGATAAACCAGGTAGGATGAATGCCAGGTTTTCATACTTCACTCAGCAGCATGGACTGCTCGTCCAGCACACAAACAATAAAAAGTGACAGTATATTGTAGAACTGTTTGAGGAGGACTCACTAATGACAAGAGGTAATTCTGAAGCAGCTCCAGAGCATCAACACAGGACAAGAGAACAGCACATCCTCAACAGGCAGGTTCAGAACGGCCACTGCTCTAGTTAACACACATTGCTAACTTTAATTAAAGAATTCCTGTTCATTTGTGTGTCACCAATTGAAGTCATTTTTCATATTGGTCCTACAACTCGTTTTGTCAGTGTTCGCTAACTTTTCATGTTTTTTCTCTCGGCCTCATAGATATTAACTTTTGTACCGTTTTAAACCATTTGATCTAATTAAATACGAGTAAAAATGTGTCTGAACGAGCAGATCAGGCAGCAGTGTCAACATTTATAGCACAAAATAAGCAGAATGCTCATAAAAGTCACATTTCCATGAGGGATGATTCATCTACAGTGGAGAGATAAATGCGCCCTGGTGTCAATCGGGCGGGAGGGAATCTGGACTAAGACGGATGAGGAGGACGGCCGTGTCTCCCAGCTACTTTGTATTGATTGATTTATGTACTTAATGTCTCACAGTCATGGCGAAGGCTACTTTACAAGACACAGGGGTTCACTTTAGCTGTGCAGACACATGCATAAACCATGGGAATAAAACTGCTGGTCCAGGAAATTAGGTTACGCTGCTCTGAGTTCATGTGTAACCGCGGCATCATGGCATGTTAAAGATTCAAATCTGTTTTCAACGTCTAAAAAATGTAACCGATACGTGAGCCCCTCCTCGCCAAGGTTATGTAAGGAAAGAATTTAATCATGTTTACCTTATAAGCAGGTAATGTTCCAGCATTCAAGGGTTCATTTCACACAGAGTGACTGAAGCCTTGTCTTCACTGCTGCAGGTAGTGTCTCCCCCTCGGTCTGAGAAACATCTCGTACAAACGCTCACAGGTATCTGCATTAGTGTGTGACAGGGATCTGATGTGAATGAGAGACACAATAGGTAAAATGTCACTCAGCCTCGGTATGTGGGCTAAGTGATTAAATGACAATATCTGTGCCAAAAGCCCCATTTCCTGTCGAGGTGAAAACATTTGGCACCAATCCATCACAGACAGACTTTCAGTTCAGGCAAATGTTTGATTAAACTCAGAAGAGTCAATTAAAGCACAGGTTTGAAGAGGGTGGTGAATGTGTGAATGTATGAATGTTGAATGTCAACCCAATTTGTGTTACATGGTGAACAAACAGCAGCACATTAACTCGCCACAGCCATTACTCCTGTTGATTTGATTGTATCATAGAACTGTTGGTTGAACTGTGTCCAAGTGCCTACTCTGGGAATCCTACACCATAGCACTGTGCATGAAGTTGGGCAACTTGGCCATTGCAGAACCCAGATTCAGATGCAACCTACAGGCCGAGCCACTTCCTGTGTGAGGCCGGGAACCTGAGTCATGAAGGTGTCAGAAGGGTGGATCTCTCCGAAAGCTAGACAATGATAGAAAACATTTTCAAAATGGCCTTTATATGCTTTTCTGTGATTTGAAATCTGTCTTTCCTTATGTGGTGATTCCCCACTCTAGGTTAAAATGACGTAGGTATAGAGACTTGCTCTTAATTAAGCATTTTAGCTTTCAGTCATGTTTTAACAGAGTACCACTGGAGGGTTCTTTGCTCCAGAGGTGTCGGTGTGTGTGTGTGTAGTTTTGACCTGTCATATAACAATGTCTGTGCTGGCCCACATGTACACAACTTCTACAACCTGGAGAAATGCACATGTCATCTGTGTCGTTGTGTGAAACACTGTCCTGTCCTTAGCTGAAGCAACATCAAAGTGTTTGGATGTCTAGAAGAACTTGTACTTGTCTTTCTTCATCTTTAGAGAACAACTGGTCTGTGAGCTCTGTGATGGAAATGAAAAGGGCTCCAATACTTTTGTGATAATGTGATTATCAAGTCTATTTTCTATCTGTTTAAACAGGTCAGTGTGTGTTTGTTTTAGTGTCTGGATTTCAACACCTTACCAGCATTTGAAAATAAACGAAACAAATCTTATTTTTCCCGTGGGAAGTTTCGTCTTTTTCTCCAGAGACAGAGAATAGTTCAGATCATTTTCTGAAGAAATCCAAGACTTCAGTGTTCTCACTTAATTAATTTACACTCCTCAGATTCAATTTAGCAGCAGAAGAAGAGAGAGCAGTATCTGTGACATTTTGTAAAAGCAGCTATCTTTTCCCTGCGTGGATGTAAAATGTTACTGACAGGAACTAATACTAAAGTACAGATTTCATTTTTTGTTTGTTAGAACGGGGCTGTGTTAGTGTGTGGTCCTGAAGGAGAGGAGCTTACGAGCTGTGACTCAGCAAAACCGACCAAACCATCGAGTCTTCCTTCATCTAATCCACAGATTAGACTGTGTTTAAGCAGACAAGGTACTTTCCACTGAGTTGAGAATTTACAAATGCTGTGGGAAAACATTCAATGGGGAAGTCTGACCATCCATCCATCATTTAATCTTTATCTCCTCCAGTAATCAGGTGCAGGAGTCTAGGAACAGAGGCTGAAACAAGCCAACTGTATCACCAGACAAGGTCAATCTGCACATGTTATCTACAGTACGGTTCAGATTAGAGAAAGATTGTGCTCATGGCAAGTAAACGACCTGATAATCGGAGCGGCGTGTACGATTTCACTATTGTTACATTGCCAATGTTCGCATTAACTGCTGTTTACTATTGTTATATATTATTCTTCAAGATTTAAACGAAATAATGTCACATGATGTCTGTGAAACTACACGTTCGTAGTATTATTAATGAATCGTGGTTTATTTGTTATCATTAACGTGACGTGTAAACGAGCGATAGAAAACTGATTCGCCCGAATGTTAACCTTCTTCTTTTTCTTTTTGCAAGCGCCCTATGGTCTCAAATTGTCTTCTCCCAAGCTCAGAGATCACAGATACTTACCTCAGCAGGAAGTACACCTGATCCTTGCACTCCATTACACCTCACATCGTCAACAAGACCCATAAATAATCCTCGGTGTAGGGAGTTGATACCCACAGTAGAACCACAGCCTCAGATTTAAAGGTGCTGACCCTCATCCCAAACCACCCAGCGCCAGGAAATAGAAATACTGTATAGAAACCATGTTGTGTTTTTGGCGTTAAAAAAATCATTAAATGTTATTTTTATTGCCTCCACGGAGTTTAGCTAATTGTTTGCTATCTCCTGATGATTAACATGTAGTAACGAGGCACTTAGCTGGAACGTGGCCCTTTTCATTTGGCTTCCTGTGTTTGTTCACACTGTCCGTTTGCCCTTTACACCATCTGTTCGCTGGAATGTTATTAGCATCTTTGTTTGAGACCCTGACGCTTCTTATGGGGAAGACACGATGAGCCAATTCATCCCTGTTCAGGAGCCTTTGAGTTTAGCTGAGTTTAACATCCGGCTCTTTACCTGATCCAGTAGCTCTTCTATTTACCACTGGGCTCAGTTCCTTACCTTGTAATAAATGTAGTTTTATTCATGGGTGTTAGACGACGGGTTCGACCAACGCATCAGACAAATATGGTATTTATCAAAACTGGGCATGAAAGAGTTTAAAGAAAGAATAACAACCTCACAAATGATATATGCAGAACATCTAACTGCTTATAAGAAGCAAATTAACCATAAATAAAAGTTTTTCAAAATGTCAGAAAAACACAAAAATATAATAATTGATTTGGGATCTTTTGGATCCGGCTGAAAAGTCGTGAGTTTCATGATCAAAACTGCTGCTCTTTTTATGGGTGCCTAGTGGTGGCATTACATACTATTATTGCACGGCGTATATTTATGGGTGCCACTAGGCGCAATGCATTGCAGGGCGCGAAACTTATTATTATGGGTGCCACGTGGCGGCACCCATAATAATAAATGCTGAACATTGTGTAATGTTCAGCATGTAAACCTGTCCAAGTAACAACTCTAATTAAAATGATGAACCTTAATATGAGCATGTTTCCTTTAACTGTAAGCTGTTGACCTGATCTCCTAAAGGTTTGCACTCAACAAAGAAACACTTTTTCCATAGTGACGATCCTTGCTTTCAAAATGACAACCTCATTTCTGGTGTATGACAGACTGGGTCATCCTGAGCTGTAACCCCCGTCTGCAGTTGACCAACCTCAAGCTCTCTTGTCTCATATATTTGGACAGTTCGGGCCATTTGGAGGACATGGGCAGCAGGTGGCAGCGAGGCTGCCAAAGAGAGTCACAGTTGGATTTCCAGAAATGGTAAATGTGTCTGGCTGAATCAAACTGTCCTTGAGCAAGGCAATAACCAGCCACATGCCCAAATCTCCCCAACTTCAGGGATATTTTGAGTTTGCAAGCTTGAAAGTGGATAAAAGATGTTGTGTATCTTAAGAAACCAGCGTTTGTTCTGCAGTAGTGTGCGTGCTTCAAATAATGCCAGTATTGTTTCACACGTCTTATCTCAAATACAGTAAGCATCACTTGTGAGGCTCCTGCACAGAATACCCTGGCTGGCTATAGTTTTCATTGTATATGCGTAATTGGATTCTCAGTTGCCACATGTATTCAGATAAAGCATCAAGTGAGGGATATATCCTTGCAGCGTCATATTCAGAGTCTGAATTCCACACGACACAGTTTCAGTAACAAACTAAACAGCAAAAAGGCCTGAGCCCTGAACTGCGACTCTCTCTATTGTTTTTCATTAATCCCGTATAGATGAGAAAGCACTTTGGTTTCCCACAGGGGTCGGGAGCAGTTCATCATTACGCTGTCACAGAAAAACTACAGTCATCGTCTCAACTCCACAGGTGTCAGGAGGAGAAAGTGTCCAATTAACCCCCCGCTATACTCCACCAGCACCACCGGCCCAGTGGCCACTGCTGCTCTGGTTTTAGCTCCTGCTCCGGCGTCATCATTTACACTTCTGTAGTAGTTTACGAACACAAGGACACTTATATGCCGTTTGATCACAGCCGACTTTATAAGAAGTGATCGTCCTATTTGTAGATACTGAGTTTAGAGTGGTGTGCACGTGTTTCCTGCTGCATGAAGGGTATATACTAAAAAAATGGGGAACCAGAAGACTGTGTGGTGTGATCGAGGTGGTGGCCACAGTGACTGAAGGAGCATCGATCTCTGCCCCTGAAGCAACCTGCAGCATGCGTTTGTGGAAACAGGATCAACATCAGCACTTACTGTACATTACAGAGAAGAATTGTGCTGGTTATATTCACAGTTTGTTCCAGTACATTGACTGTGATGTTCTTTTTGACAGAGGCTTTGTGTGGGAGAGGCTGGGAGTCAGTGCTGTGATACGCACATGAGTTCATGTCCTGTTCTTTGGGTGTTAAGGTTACTTCTCTATAAAATACTATTGTTAATGTACTTGGCATTGTGTGGAATATGTTCATTCACAGCTTTGACAGAAATTAGACGATGAATATCACTTTCATGTTCGTAACAAGAGGAATTACTGAATGTCATTATATTGAAAAGCTATGGCAGAAAAAAGAAAACCCTGACCATAACTAGTATCAACACTAATGGGGGGGATTTTGGTGTCTAACAACTGGACGGATTACCAAGAAACTGGAATGAGGTATGGGTCAGGTAAACCATAAAAATGATGGTGTGGATCCAGTTATTTTATATTTTTATTATCTTTTCTGTAACATTGCTGTATTTTGACAGTTTTACTATTTTCCTGGGCAACAATTCGTGGATCTTGATGCAGAAAATCTGACATATGTAATGGAACTGATATCTACTGCTGGGCCTTGGTGGAGGTATGTGCTCTACTGAGTGACAGGTTTATTTTGGGTCTGCATATATGTTTTTGCCTACGTTTGCACAGCTCATCTAGAATTCAGATACACTCGATGTCCAGTGCGATGATGAGAGTGAAGCGAAGGTGTCTGTTACTCGACGGAACGCCAGGCTGGAGTTAATAATGTGTTTTAGATTCTTCTGCCTCACTTTAACCTGTTCCTTTTACTAGTAGGTGCTTTTATATTCTTTTATTTGTCTTAAGTGACTTAAAATGCAAACATCATTTGACAGATAAGATTTGTGCTGACAGATCCTGGGTTGCTCGAGGCAAATTCTTATTATTCTTGGGATGACATTGCACCATCTCATCCATGACACAAGAATGTATCTTTGGCCTCAATTATGTATTTCTGTTCAACCCCCCCAGGGCCATTTGTGGATAGCTTTGTGTTGGACTTGAGATGTTAACCTTCACAAAGGCTTTCAGTGTTGGTAGAAAACACCTTTACTGCCACAATAAAACTACATTGCAACCGGAGCTACACTCGGAGTACACACTATTTAGGAGCCGCATTTTGAGCCCCTCTCCCTCTGATACGTTTTTTAGGAATGAGAAATAAACCGTGTGAGGCAGGCCGGTAGGAAGTGGGCTTAGGGAGCTTTTAACTCACACCTCATAGTCATGTCTTACCTTTATTATACTAAAGCATCGTATCTATGTGATATCACTTTCATATATCAAAATGTTTGTCCCAGTTTTGTTGATGCGTCTGTACTTTCTGAATTGTGCTGCACGGGCCCTCGGAGTGCACTTTAATAGAACTACAAAGAGGAGACTTGCAAGTCTGTGGCATATTTTGAAATCTTTTTTTTTTCCGAAGGCACAAGATGAATAATGAAATAATACAGAAAAGAATAAACCCCACCACCATTTAGAGTCCTGTGCCAATTTATTCCCGGCGACTGAAAGGAATATAAATTAGATACCGTACATTCAGTGAGCACTATAGAGAAACCTTTTCAAATGGTCATTTAGGCTCCATGGCAACATATGTGACACGTGTGATATGTGTCAACATGTAATTAGCAGTGGTGAAGGTTGTGTGGTGACAAAAGGATGTATGAGTTGCTGAGGGTAATGTATGCTCAGATATCATAGTTCCTAATCAGGGGGTAAATGCCATCTTTTATCTACAGGACAGAAAATGGAGTCACGATTCAGGCTGTTCTCCTCCAGGTTTCGTTGGAAATGAATGTTTATCGTTCTGTTTATTCTTACAGTTCTGTCCAATCTTTGTGGATCAAGCTCGTCCTGCCTCGAGCTCAACCACCTGTCACACGGTCACAAGCCAGGGACATTGTTAGATTCTTCATCCAGACAAACCAGAGACTTCACTGGGAATTACCTCCATCCAGTTAAAAACGTAATGTTTTATGGGCTTCTGGCACAAACAAGCACAGCACCTCACCGACTTTTCAGATTTGCCAATGATGATGAGAAATGCACTGTGCTGCAATGACAAGTATGTTCCATAAAACACAAAGTAATAACAATACAGAGAAGAGCACCATTGACTCGGTCTCCTCCCATTTATCAGTCGCTGTGATGCCTTTTATTAGTTTATTATTATCAGCTCTAAGAAAAATCACGGCCGTAGAGAGTTATCCACGCCTGCTTCGATACGTCACTTTATTGAACCAGCAGGAGAAGAGGACGACGATCCCCAGAGGAAAAATGATAATGATTTGCTCTTCCTTCTCCTCTCAGTGTCTGGTGATTACTCCTAAGTGTTGCTGTGACAGTGGTATTGATTCACCCTGATATTCACAATCCGTTCGCCTCCGTGCTGTGTGCGAGCTCCAGCAGCCCGACACCTTGAAGGACGCTAACAAAGGTAGAGGAAGAGACTCTGGACGACATATCCAGCACAATTTCATTTATTTCAACTATTAATAAAATAAAAAAATGTTGAAGCAGTTCCGCTTATAACCACATTCCTGAGAAACACAGCAATGAGGCCACGGCCATTTAGTGAAAGTAAAATGCCACAGACACGTATAGTGCAACAGATACCCGGCAGAAGCCTGTGAAACCTGAGCTATATACACAACACAAAATTAATTATATGTAGTGGCTGCTCTCTGTTGATCTAACTAAAGGACACTGAGACAATAAGCCTCAGTGTGGCTGTGACGCTTCAATACTTTAATCCCTCAACACTGCAAATGGACTCATACCCGACTGGATTCTCTGCTCTGGAGAGGATGATGATCAACAGATGCTTGAAATCTTATTACCTGGCAGGGGTGCACTCGAAATACTGATTCAGCCTGAAGTGTTTCTCTGTAAACTCTGCTTCGGCAGCAGGTCTACCAGCAGCTATTCTGTAATGTACACTACACACTGAATACAGATGTGCAACAACGCATGAAATGTCAAAAAGACATTTAAGTAGTGCTGTGGCTTTTTCTACCAAAGAATATAAATAATCATCATTATTATCGTGATGAAATTTACCTTTTAGATATTAGTTTAAAGACAAACAAATCCCATGAAAAACCAATCACTGGTGAGTATAGGCTCCTGCTCTGTAGTGATTGGTTGACAGGTTGATAGATTTGCTCTCGTCAGGGCAAATTCTCAACTAGATAGATAGACAGATAGACAGACAGACAGACAGACAGACAGACAGACAGACAGACAGACAGACAGACAGACAGACAGACAGACAGACAGATATTCATCCCAGAAGGGAAATTACATTGTTCCAGCAGCCATTAAAAACACAAGACTCTCATAACCCACTAAACACAAACTGGGGAAGGTGCAGAAGCAAAGTGTGTCCCAGGTATGTGCAGATATAAAGGTAAAAAGGTGAAAGAGTAAATCAGTGCTCTGCTGTTTTTAGGAGAATAGTATGGAGGGGTGGGGGGGTATGGAAGTGGAACCAAAGTTCATCTGTTAGTGAATTTGTTGTGTGCCCTCTTAGTCAGCTGTCACATATTGATTCAGCAATGGTGCCGTGTTCTCCCTGACAAGCATGAAAACACATTTCAATGACAGCGTGTTCACTCATTTTGCATCATAATTAAGTGTCTGTTCTATCCAGTGCAGCATCTGCAGCTGACCTGTTTCTCTGCCCCATTTGGCACGTTGAGCGTTGTTCTGGGAAAAAACAAAAGAAGTGAAACCACAAGATTAGTGTTACAACAAAACTGCCGTGGGGTTTTCCCTGATAAAAGTAAAATCAATCTTATGATACACGAGGGAGGATTTATTGAAAAATGAACCGGCCCCTCAGCCTTGAAGTGATAAACAGAGACACAGGCACTTACCCGGTGACAACTTTTAACCAATAAAGAGCCGAGGGAGGAAAAGTTCTGTCTGCTCTGGACTCATCACATCTACAGTATCTAACTCTGCCTCTTGTTTTGTAGCAGGAGAACCGAAAAGAAAAGAGACCCTGTAGTAAGTTGTGATTTTCACCTTCTTTCTCGCAGACAGAAAAATGATATGAGCGATGGGAACGATTCAGCGCATTTCACCGTAATATGTTTATACCACTGCCGCCAGAAAGCATCAACCATCCACGTATAGATCATTAAAAAACAAGAAAAGCAGCATATCTGCATTGTTAGATTGTTCATGACCACTGGCGACACATTCATTTATAAATAAGGTCAACGCATTACAGTAAGTCCTGTGAAAGCAATGTGACAGTGTCACTAATTAAATCTGGGAAACTTATTGTCCCCTTTTGGTTTCTGCCCAGGAAAACTGCACAAAGACTCCTGTCCCGGTTACTGAAGAGTGGAGTCGATGCTATAAACAGTCCAGCCTCCGAGTGGAATTATTTATAGTGGTGGTGCTGCCTCCATACAAGGGACACAAGAGTAGGATCTTCACTTAATCTTATTCTTACAAAGATGCTGTCTCCACACATCCTACAAGTAAAAATTAGAGATATCTAATCTGACCCTTTATCCCGATTTGCTCCTCTAACACCTCACGGACTCAGTAAATGTTCACATCTAAGCCAATGCCGAGAAAAGCTGTTACTGTTTGTATAAGCTCTGCCTGCTGAGCTTCATTTGACTGAATAACTTTACTTTTATATGTTATAGTTTTAATTCCGTCCACCTTTGGTGTTTTTAATGTCTTTTTACTTAAAAGATCATTTGACAGTTGACGTCTGGTTCAATAAATTCTATTTATATTTGCTCTACTTTGGATTTCAGCACTGACTGATTTCTCACAAACGTGACTGACAGTTGAAAGGAGACAAGCAAATCACACAATACAGACAGAACATGAGGTGTTGATGCACGACACCTCTTACAAAGGGTTTAAATGTAGTTTTCAGCAGAAAGTGAAAATCCTCCACATTTCAATCTTCTGACCTTTGACATTATAAGATGTCCTGGGACAGGTGCTGACACCAAAACGTTGACAGGTAATTATGCAGAGTCTATTTCTGTGTGTGCCTCAGTATTTAGACTGAGAGTCCTTTGTTTGTCTGCTCTGATAGAAGTCTGATTTAAACACAATGGAGTCACGCCAGTGGGTCAGCGGCTGGATGAAGGGGCTCAGAGAGAAAAACAAAGAATTACTAATAACTAATGTCATGTATTTTGGACATTGTGACCTCTGAGAAGGTCTTGTGGGTGTTACACGGTTTATTGTGAGACTTACAGTGAGGGACAAAAAGAAGCGTAACCAGCTGATCGAATGCACCTGGGCACAATAGGTCTTATCTATCAGCTGATTGTGTGAAACCTCTGCAAACAAGACCTTCTCAGAGGTCACAGATAAAGGACACCTCCTCTGGGGCTTCAGGAGTATATTCAGCGTGCAGGTTATTCTTTGTTCATCAGTGTCTCAGTGAATACGCCTTTTTAAACTGGTTTCCAGTTCATTTTATAATTGATTTTAAGGTTCTTTGTGTCCCTTAATGGTCTGACGCAGAATACTGTGGCTCTTTTATCCCGATACGACCCTGCTCACACCTTCAGATCCAGTGTCAGGGGCCTTTTAACTGTTATAGATTTTTCGACTGAAGAAAGGGGGACAGAGCTTTTGAAAGGCCACAGGCTCAGGAAAAACCCTGCTCAAGGGAATAAGGCAGGCTGTGCAGAAAGCTTCTTTGAAATCAAAGCTTAATAATACCTTTGTACCGCATTCCCTGATTTAATGTAATTCTAGTTGTATTATTGTATTGGGAGGTTAATGCCTAAACTCTGTCAGATGTTTCATGTTTGTATTCTTTTATGTATTTTTATATACTTTTACTTGTACTTTTACCCGTGAAGCAATTTGTAAGTGTGTTTTGAGAAGTTCTTTATAAATAGAGATATTTTTATTTTCTAAATATTGTGTTAAAAGTAGCTCACCACTATTTTCTAATTTATCATGGGAAGCTGATGAATGTCAGCCTTTAAAAAGTCTATGAAAAATGATTACACAAGCAAATAAAAGTGGAATCATCCATTCATTCATGAATTAGCAAGTTGCTTTGTTTGACCTACAAGGACACTTAAATTAATCAAAAGATGGGACAGAGCAAAAGAAAACTGCCGACACAGCAGTGTCTGTCAGTCATGTCCTTACCTGTTATTCATAAATGACACTGTGTTCAAGTTCTCCGATATCACTGTGGTTTAAAATGTTAATAGTATACTGACTAAAGCATGAACTTAAACTTTGTAGTTCATCCACATTTAATTATTGTTGCCACCAAAGACCCTAAAATCCCTGGTTTGTTCAGGTTATAGGCTCTCAAGGATGGCTGCGCAAACCTGTGTGTGTGTGGTGTGTGTGTGTCTGTGTGTGTGTGTGTGTGTGTGTGTGTGTGTGTGTGTTTTATGAATCCTCCAAAGGGACACTGACACATACATTTGAGGTGTTAAAAAATTCAAATGACCCCTCTCTGCTCTGATTCATCAAGAAAACATACTTCTGTCTATAATACTGCTGGGCAGATTTCTACTGATGGCAAATGGAACAGACATAGAGTGCACGTCACGTTTTCTGAACCCTGACATGAACTCTATGAAATGTTCATACTTCACTACGCTCTTCAAATATGAGCAACGCAGCACAAGATTCTCAGTGCATGTCTGAAAGTGGCCGTTCAAAGGCAAACACACAATTCAAGTTTGAACGAATTCGACATGACACACAACTAGTTTGAATATAATCAATATATATATTTGATTATATGATCAGTCAATTTAAAGTCTCCAATAACCTAATCACAATCTGGATCTTCTTTGGACTGTAGGAGGAAGACACAACCTGGTAGTGTTGTGTGGATTGCAGATATGCCCGCGGACGATTCGCAGGTTCGGGTCATACAACTTCACTTTTCTGATTAATGTGGTTAGGGTGAGGGGAAAAAGGCCAATAGGACGAGTCATTAGAGGACAATTAGTTTTCTTTTCGGGAGAAACAAGGCCACTCGTTCCCACGGCAGCAGCAGCAGCTTGCAAAGAGAATTCCTGCAACGAGCGCTGCTGTCATTCAGTAGAGCCGGGCGCATCAAGGCAATTAGGCGGAGACGCCTCAATCCTGGCACAGTGGATGCTATTTTATTTCGGGAATATTCACAGGGAAGCATAGGGTCTCTGAATTGGAGAAAATAATTCCTTCGAGTGGGTGAATCAAGCACAAGTGCAGATTGAGATGACGTACCAGGAGAAAAAACAATTTCAGTACTTTGAATTGGCCTCGATGCAGCACCTTGAATCGACCTCTGAGGTGCTTCACAAATAAAATGCCCCATCCTTGAACTATAGGAAAATCACATCACCAATAGATATTCAACCTGTTGACCAGAATGAGAAGCCCATTCGTGTTTGTGCATTTCTACAAACAGTGGACCAGCCAGTGAGGGATCACAGCATCAGTGCTGCACTTCACGGATCAGGGCGTGTGCACACAGCAGAGTAGCGTCTCTTAAAAATCCTCTCTCGGCTCTCGCACTCGGCTAAGTGCTCAGAACTGCTGAACAGGAATGTGGAGCAGGCTGCTATTTTGGAGAAGAGGCTAAGAAAAGACTGACTTTTTAAAATCATGTCCAAATGCTGCATCCATCCACTGCTCAAACCGCTAATGCTGTTCGGGGTCATGTGGGGCCGGAGCCTCTCCCGTCTGTCACAGGCGCTGACACACAAAGAAAAATCCATCCTGACACTGAATCACATCAAACACTTGGGACTTGGGACCTCGGTTGTGTTGGATTAAAGAAAGCTTGGTATAATCAGGTCACAGCACTGGGTTGAAGTGAGATAGGATTGTGTTCTGGTTAATAAGAGAAGTTCACAGTGACCTTGAACACGTTTCCCTGACCTCAACCAAAGTGCATTTTCACATTCACAGACGGACGTGAACCTCAGGCCTCGTCTGTACTACAACAGATATATTTTTATACACACCACCTTCATTTTACAAAATATTCCTGCACAGGAGTAGATAGAACACAAAAAAACGACTATGAACGCTCAAACAAGCAACCAGTAGGTGGCGCAATACCAGAGGAATGCTGTGGTCCAAATATTATTGGGTGTGAATGCCAGTCGGTGTTTACAGGTGTCAGCAGCCATCAGAGGGATGTAAGTTCCATATCTTCAGTCGTGCACCTTTACATATTTGCTCTTGCAGATTTGTCGATTACAATCATAATGTCTATGAGACCGGGGGGGAATATCAAGTGGTTCAATTCTCTGTCTTTACTGGGCACAGTTATGTTATTGAACTTCCCAAACTTTTGCTTCAGCTCTCTGACAGTGGGCTCTTGCGAAGTGTGTGGTCGTGCTCGTGGTCGTGCTCGTGGTCGTGGTCGTGGTCGTGCGAGCTCGTGTGCCGTGGTTTTATGTAACATTTGGTGAGAGGCATCATTCACAAAGGAGCAGAGAGCTGCAGAGATGAGCTGAAAGCTTCAAATCGAGCGTCATCCTTGTTCACTTTCAGCAGCATCAGCAGCAGCAGCAACTCTTTCCCATCAAAGACCCGCCCACCTTCTGGTGAGTGGACAACCCGCTCTACCTCAATCCACAGCCGCCTGTAATAAAATATGTCTCCTTTAAAGAAATACTATACAAATCCCTCTCAGTGTTATTAAAGGTCTTTTTAGGTCATTTCAAACGTGAATTGCTTTTCTTTATCAACTAAGGCTGATATGTGTATATAGTTATGTTTACAAAATCCATATTTCAGCTCAAGTATATTACTCTGTTTATAGACTTTCAGTGAATTTCATGCAAATACAGTCATTTTATTTCAACCAACCGCTGTACCAGAGTTAATGGGTTTTTGAAAGCTGGATCAGGTCTTGATCTTTTACAGATGAAGTACAACATGTTGTGGAAACAGGCTTTGACTTCTTGTCAGAGGCTTTATGGAAATAAGGCAGCTGCCCTCCATAATGTAATTGGATGAAATGCTGCATGCACCTGAGGATCTTGGCTCTGAAAGCCTGCTGCTGTGTCAAAAACAAATCTGTCAATCATTCAGAAAACACGTCTGCTCTTAACCTGGTTATTTTGGATGCTGAGCGGGGGGTCAGATGCTGAGCGGGGGGTCAGCGTGGGGCATAAATCATAAATAGAATAAATGGCATCTACACGTCCCTCGTCTCCTCTGCTAATTCCCACATTCAGTTCATCTCGGAGAACAAATAAGGATTTAGCATTCACCTCTTCTGAGAAAAGAAACTTTATTCAACAAACAGTCGACGAGCATTTCAATCAGCAAAGGTCTTTTGGGTTTCGTGACTCAGGACGAGTAAATCTTTATGCGTAAAGCTCCTTAGAAGTCCTGAGCATATTTGCCCACTTGTGAAGGCTTCGGTGGAGTCGGTGTTTAGAGAGAATGCAGAGTCTCTGTAATCTGTAGAGTGTGCACACAGAATTCCTGATGTTCTACATCAGTGGCGAGGAACCTTTTTCCCATCAAGGGCCATTTACATTTTTGTATCATCCTTCAAAGGCCACACAGAATTGTTGAACACATAAATCACAGTTACCTCTTAAGTGCAACGGCTGGAAGTGCTTCTTTTTGGTGAGGCGTCTGATGTCAAATGGTAGTGATGATAATATTTACACCATTTGTGTAGCACTTTTCAATACAAGTACTTTACAACAAACAATATGAAATTCACAAACCATTTCTCATGGAAAACACAATATTCTGTATTTACTACTCTTTTCTTGACAGTTGCATCGTGTGTGTGATGTCACTGAAAAGCGCCACGATAACTGTCAAGAGAAGAAAAGTGGATGCAGAATATTGTGTTTTCCATGAAGCTTTTCAGCGATGACACCAAACAGTTACTGTGGCAGTAGACCTTGCCACGGGGCTCTCACCACAGCAACCACAGACAAACCATTCGGACTTCAACATATTTATTAGATCTAGATTTTGTGTTGACACAATGTCTCACAGGCTGTATCCAGCCTGGCAGCTGGAGGTTCCCCTTCACTGAAACATCCAATCTAATACATTAACTCCATTAAACCGACTGGAGGTGCGACACCCATCACACAAAGGTTTTCGTTTTTTCGGTCCATTCTTGACTAGATCAATAAATATACTGTAAATGAATTGGGAACCACTTTGTTAGAAAGTTTAATTACAACCAACTCTATGACCATCCTCTGTTCTGTTCTGTCGTGGGGTTAAAATGTCAAGTTACAGACCATCACTGAAGAAATGGATTTTAATTAGTGATCAATTATTTGATAGTGAATCACACCGATGTGGATCAGAGAAAGAGACGAGTCCACAGCGAAGCAGTGAGGCTGCACTCATCCTCACGTCAGCGATCAGGGAGTGATCGTGGTTTCAGTTGCACAAGTTCTCGTTGTTTTCTGTACTATGGTTCATACGCGATGAGATTATATATAAAGTCAATGCAGAATGACACTCACCGGAGACGCGTCTTAAAACCAACCCAAGATAGCAGGTCGTCCTCATGTAGCGCTGGAAACGACCATTGTCCAGACGCAGCTGCGGGAGAAGATGGTGAAATTTCCCATGTGCTGCTGGTGGTTCAGGAGCAAAAACACAAACAATAGGATGCATTGTCTGCAGCCAATATAATAGACGTGGGGATACAGCTCAGGATGAATGTGGATAAAACGTCGGCCTGGATGTTGCGCTGGATGAGGAGTCAGGGGATCAACAAACTCATTTTGATTCATCCTCTGTGCTGTTTCAACATCCCCTCCTTCCGTCTGACTGGAGCCACGGGACCTGCAGAAGCTGTAGTGAGCTGCATCCTGAGCTCTCGTGTTTGTTCTTCTCACTTCCGTCTTGAATTAAACACAATCCAGTTGTTTGTGAATGAAAACTCGACCAAAAGTTCAAATAGTTCTGAGTTACTGTGGAGATACTTGAGAGTTGTGTGTTGAGGTCAGTGCAGCCTCGCACACTCCTGATGAAATGTCCAGCAATGCCCCCCCCCCCACATGGAGTAACACAGTGATTGTCTGTCTGTCTGACTTTCCAAACTTTTCTAAAGTCTCTATTGTCTTCCGATCATATTCCTCGGCATGTCAGTGATTCTCGTCGTGCACCTTTGGGCGAGGGCTTATTCACCCTGTGACACTGTCTATCACTGTGTCATGTTTCCTGTCTTCCACCCCGGTGTCAGTTTGTTGCCTCTGGTCCAGCTCTGGTATTTTGAAAGAGAGCACAGCTGCCAAGTCTTGAGGTGAATCCCCCCCCCCCCCCCCGCGCTGAAGATGTCACCTGGCAGGCAGCTGTCTCCATTCAAATCTCACTGTTCAGTTGAAAGTGCCAGAAGATATATACTGGTGTCAGACATGAATTTATTTTAAAACATAAAAGCAAGCTGACCTTGTAGGAAGTTGTTTCCTCCGACAAGGCATCAGTACAGTATTTTATTGCCTCAGTGGATTTTACAGCACTGAAGAAAGGTCTGCGTGAAGCAGTGATGAATATGTCCTCTGAACTTGTCACTTCACAGAAAGAGTTTATAAACTGCACGGACTAATTTGGGTGATTAAAAAAAGCTGCAAGTAGATAAAAACAGGTTTTAAAATTGTATAAAAAAACCCTTAACTCTTACTCATCTTAATCACAAAATCCATCCTCCTCTTCTTCATCTCATCACTCTTAACAAATTTAAATAAGGAAACATGTTCTGGCATCTTGGTTCAATGTATTTGTTGGCGATTGAGCCGGAGAACCACTGATCTTAATGTTTTTCTGATGAGTTTGGCTTCAGCTCATCATTGAGCCATGACTGAAAAAAAACACTTCAATGGTCTAAATGCACAACTCACTTCTACATAGTTTTGTCACAGTAGTAGAACAACAGTAATATTAAGAACAAATGAACATGAACCTTTATATTAAAGTATATTGAATACTTTATATACATTTTCACTTCATGAAAAGTAGTTTAATGTCTCAGTTGACATGAATCACTGAGTTCACATCGGTGTAAGGAAAGGAAATATGGATTTTGGTTTTTGACCTGAGCTTGAAGTGGAAAAAAGAAAGTGCCAGAACTTCCCTTTCAAATGTTAAACTGAGTTTGGACATGGGAATAAAAGTTAGCAGAACATATTTCTTATTTTCACAAAACACATTTACAGTATTTAGTCAAAGGGATGAATATTTTAATTATCAAATGAAAGAAAAGGACGTCATCCAGCCGGGAAGCTACTTTCAGTGTGTTACCTCTGCATCATTATGGTTTATGTCCATTTCTAATACAGAGAAAAGCAGACAGGCCGGAGTCAGCCTCACACAGCGCCCCCTGGGTAATGCAGTTTATTATGACTCACCCAAAGCACCTGACAGGGAGATGAGCACAAGATGAAGTCCGAGCACACCACAGAGGGAAATGTAGAGGTGTCAGTACTGTGAAGTACTGGTGAGAATCAAATCAAATCAAAATCAAATCAAATATACTTTATTGTCCCTCAGGGAAATTTGTCTTGGGCCAAGGAGCCACAGCAGCTGCAGAACAGTTCATTGTTCAACAACAACAAAACACTACACACGTAAGACCCTGAAAAATAATGCAGAATAAAAGTGACAACGCCTAAAATGATAAAAACACTAAAAGGATAAAACAAGATGAAAAACCGAACCTGGCAATAAAACTTACAAAGTGAGGCGGTTGGTTTTACACTCATGGGTTCTGTGGGTTCTGCCTGATGGTAACGGGTCAGCCCCCTTTCAGCACTGTCTGTGACCTTTGTCACTAAAACACATCATTAAACAAGACCTAAGCTACTTTATTTAGGCCTGAAGGCAACATTAACTGACATGAATATTGCTCATCATTAAAGTGATTGATTTAACAATTAGCAGCATCCAGGCCTTTTAGGACGGACCACACTGTTATTTCACAGGTAATGGGAATGATGTCCAAAGTTAAAGATGACCGGAACAAGAAACCTACGGAAAACATTTCCCACATGGTGGAACAGGATATTTTCTCTGCTTTAGTCTTTCTTGGTGCTGATAAGATTAATAGAGGAGAGCAGTCGGGGGACGGATGCCGAGAGCAAGCGCACACTTCCAGGGTAAAGAGCGAGCAGATTTCCAAAACAGTCCCAGTAGACGCAACTATTTATGTGAGGAAATGAACCATCACTGTATCTAATTTGTGGCAAATTGATCCCGGAGACTCGGGCTGCCATCAATCCTCCTGCTTGTGTGTAAGACTGCGATTTATGGATTGTCGGAGCTAGTGGGGATGTGGCTGGGAGGACAAATGTGCCAGCTGGTTGCCTCTCTGAGGCCCGTGTCACGGAAGAGCGATGGCGGTGGAGAAACCAGGATGGATTCACTCGTGCCTAAAGTGACGTGAAGCTCCGCGTGGCAGACGTCAACGAGGGAGACGACCTTCAGGGGCAAGTTCACCGATTTCAAGAGGCAACGCATAATGGGAATGAATGATCATGTTTAATGCATAGATGAGGTTATTGGTTGACGAGACATGAACTTATGTTTCACTTGGAAATAAAACTTTAAACTCATGTGTCTTACTGTATGAAAAACATTCAAGTCATATGTGGGCTTTTTGTCAGCAGGGGGGCACCAACGACTGTCATGGCCGACCACAGCATATATATGAGGGAATATTTGATCCAAGAAAATGATTCTATTTTATGGGATGAACAGGAGGTGCAGGACGGTGGTTCGATTCTTGGGGCTCTCATGAATGTTGAAAGTCAAACCAAAAGGAAGATAATTTAAGAAGATGCAATAAAACAATAAACAGGAAAAACAAACGTAGACAATCCAGAAGAGTTCACCTGAGAAGAAAACTGAGGAGACGACACAACACTGTAAATCTCTGAATTCACAGTTCCACCGAGCTCTAGTCGTCACTGAGAAAAATGCATTTCCAACCAAAATGTAGGAGGAGCCTATTTTAAAGGAGGCCTGAGACCTGGAAATTTCCACAAATTTAGAAACAACAATAAAACAAAAGCACGTCTGTCTCTCACTAAAAAACTTCAAATACCATCATGACCTCATCATAAATAGTACGAGCATCAAATACCATGAATGTTGACTATCACTCCCCACTCACGTATCAATATGTTCATCAGTGATGTGCCTGAATCAATAAGATTAATAACAACATATTGTTTCTGTTGGTGAGCTGACACTGTATTACCCCCATCTAGTGGTAGAAGTCAGTTGATGCACTCCAGTTTAATTATGTGTATTAACTTTGTGACTAATTCGAAGCATAATGTTTACAAATGGCAGCAGATGTTCATACATGTTCAGATGTGGAATGTCTCCTGTGCTGGGATGTGTTTGTGTCCTTATCCTAGAAGTCTGCTGATGAAGTATAACTAATGAGAAGTTGGTCAAATGAGGCCAATAACCGACCAATCACAGACGCACTCAGCCCCGCGAGGCAGTGGTTCTCAGATGGGGGTCATCTATTAAAAATGATCATGACACATATTCAGTGTTTCATACATGTCTGATATCTTCAAAAGACTCTTGTGTTGTTCTTTCACATAAAGAAGCTCAAGTTATTCCAAGGGACTTGAATAGTGAATAATATTCACTATTATTATTATTGAATATTACTTGTGAAAGATTATTTTGATGATGATCCTCTTTCACATAGATGGATGAATGGATGGATCGATAGAGAGATGTACATATAGATAGATAGATAGAGAGACAGACAGACAGACAGACAGATAGATAGAGAGACAGATAGATAGAGAGACAGACAGATAGATAGAGAGACAGATAGATAGACAGAGAGACAGATAGATAGATAGATAGATAGATAGATAGATAGATAGATAGATAGATAGATAGATAGACAGACAGATAGATAGACAGACAGATAGATAGATAGATAGATAGATAGATAGACAGACAGATAGATAGATAGACAGACAGATAGATAGATAGATAGATAGATAGATAGATAGATAGATAGATAGATAGACAGACAGATAGAGAGACAAACCTACAGACAGATAGATAGAGAGACAGACCTACAGACAGATAGATAGAGAGACAGACCTACAGACAGATAGATAGACAGACCTACAGACAGATAGATAGAGAGACAGACCTACAGACAGATAGATAGAGAGACAGACCTACAGACAGATAGATAGACAGACCTACAGACGGATAGATAGAGAGACAGACCTACAGACGGATAGATGGAGAGACAGACCTACAGACAGATAGATAGAGAGACAGACCTACAGACAGATAGATAGAGAGACAGACCTACAGACGGATAGATAGAGAGACAGACCTACAGACGGATAGATGGAGAGACAGACCTACAGACAGATAGATAGAGAGACAGACCTACAGACAGATAGATAGAGAGACAGACCTACAGACAGATAGATGGAGAGACAGACCTACAGACAGATAGATAGAGAGACAGACCTACAGACAGATAGATAGAGAGACAGACCTACAGACAGATAGATAGAGAGACAGACCTACAGACAGATAGATGGAGCAGTGGGCCTCGGTCAGTCAGCAGATTAAAGGGGAGGAGTTTGCTGCAGCTCTGTTGACACAGCGGCTCTAAGTGAAGAGTGAACTCGGAGTGATGGCGGTGGACTGATCTTCCTCCTCTTCTTCCTCTTCCTCCTGTAGTTAGCTCTCAGCGTGCAGCCCCGTGAGGAGCGAGCAGTCATGTTGATCCGCCTCATATCTGCGCTCATCTTCCTCAGGGCGTCCGCAGAGCTGGGTGCACAGAGCACGGGACGCTCCCTGCATGACAACGACTGGAACCTCTCAGACCGGGATCACATGGGACCCGAGCTCTTTCACACCCAGCAGCCAGAGCTGGACCCACTGCCAGGTTCGTACTGGATCCACTGGATCCATACTCAATGATAGAGCTGGAGTGTAAAATGAACATGAATCACATTGGGACAGCAAATAGCCACGTTTTTTATTTATTTATTGACATATTTCTTTTATATCTCTGCTAGAATCACAGTATAGAGGCTTTTTCTTTGTATCAGCTCATATTCTAACATGTCCTGGTTTATATTAACATGTCCTGGTTTATATTCTAACATGTCCTGGTTTGGTCTGTATCCGGATGTATCTGCTGATGAGTAATAAGTGGAGCTGCTCTCGCCTCCTGAGCAACAGTTTCTCCATCTGTCTCTGTTTACAGCATCACCACGAAACACGACACAGTAATATCACAGGAGCGTGAGGAAACGTGTGCAGGGCCCAAATCATAATCATAATGATAATCTATTTCAACCGCCGCAGACTGATTCTATTGTTTTCTATTATTTTCAATTTATTCACAACTTCTGCTGCTTCTTTAAATTCTGTATGTGCAGATATACCCCCCCCCCCCCCTCTCCTCTCTCCTCTCTGTCCCCCTCCCACTAAAAGTATGTCAGAGACGCAGGCACTTCTCACAGCCGTCCTCTTGTTTACAGCGGAGCAGTGGACAGGATCTGAAAGAGGGATTTGTGACCCGCGTTCACTTCAACATCAACTGATTCATGACTAATTCATGCTCCAGTAGGAGTACATTGCCATCGCTCAGCACGTGACTCCCCCCCCCCCTCCCCTCTCTCCCCTAAGCCTGCACTTGTTCTCCATTTATCACTTGGAAATGTCCCCAAGCATTCTGATGTGTCTTGTACCCTCCTCCTGCCAAACCATCTCCTCCTCCTCCTCCTCCTCCTCCTCGCTTCCTGTCCCAGCACCACACAGTAAAATGACTGTCCACTTTCTACTTCTACTTAACGAATAAACAAAATATACAAAGGTACAAACAGTGCCTTCTCCCGTGAGCCAGATGGTCGGCTGTCCCTCGCTGAGATGAACATCTTCACTGTCGTACGCTTCCTAAAGGGCAAAATCACTGTGTCTCTCTTCCTCTATAGGGAGCGTTTTAATAATTTGACAACAGGTCCGGTGGGTGTAAAGGGCATCGGCTCCTCATCAACTCCACCCTGAGCATCCTTTGTCCTCAGACGGCACCCCCCCCCCTCCATCTGTAAAGTATATGGCTTAATTCCAACACACATACACACCAGCATGTGGAGAGGGTAGGGGGTGGTGGAAGTGGTGGGGGTCACCAGAGATAAGTCCCTGTTGGACCATCTGTTTGTCCTGCACGGTCTCACAGAAATGACCAGTCAACATGTTTTTGTTTCTTTCTGTTCTGATTCTCTGTGGAAGGATGTGAGACCTTTTAGCCACAGACAGGCACAGACAGACACAGACACATCATTTATAACTTTAGAAACACACATAAACCACCTTAATAACAGGTATATCATAAATATTTTAACAGACAGACAAAAGAGTTATGCAAAAAATACAGTAAATATAATAAGATTTGTGTCTAAAAATTGAAAAATATTTTTAATTTGATATCATATAGTAATGAAGACTTAGTAACTACAACTAGTAACTAAAATATTTGTGTAGCTCTTCATGGTAAATTAAAGAAAGCCATAGCAAATATATATATATTGTCAAATTCAAGTAGTCGAATGTTCACTGGGTTAAATGTGAACATCATGAGGCTTTGAAATCGCAGAAAATCAAAGCACTTTATTAAAACCTGTAATATTCTTCCAAAAAACATCACTGAATACAACATTACATATCTTACTGGACACCAGCACTGTTACATAAGACAGTATTCGAGTGATAGAGGGATATATTCCTCATCTGCGTCTGTGGCCTCACTCCGTCCTTTTCAATATACTTCATAAACCTCTCTGTGGCGTGGTTCATTTCAGCCAAATGAGGAGATTATAGTAATCTGGCACGGCACACCTCCACTTCAGATTGAGTGACCCCCCCCTTCTGTTCTGTTTGGCCACCAAGGCTGGAACCCACGGAGAGAGAGGAGGAGGGGGGGCCTCTGACCAAAAAACACACGTCCTCTTGTCCATCTGCACTGGCAGCGCACAGGTTTTCATCTCAGGGGGTCGACGCTAACGCAGCCAAATGTAGTTATTAGTGTCATGTGGAGGCTGAAAACGAAGGAGCCCCTGGCACCCCCCCACTCTCTGTGCACGCTCCTGATCAAAGGGAATTGTAAGGGGGCCGTGGATGTGGGCTGATCTGGTTATCTGGCTCCGGCACTCGCTGACATGGTGTGAAAGCCTGGTGGCATAAGGCGCAGCTTCATGAGTTCTCAGCAGAGCTTTGGCAGATCGTTTAGCGGCGGGATTATGAGCGATCGGACCGGCAGCAAATTCAACCAGTGCCACCGTCTGTGCTGAATTGTCAACACCAGACAAAGATGCCGGGGACATACAGAGACCGCTGCTATTGAAGTGCTGCTTCACAAATAAAAAAAAAAGTGCAGGGAGGACGTTTTTATGGCCTCGAAGCACAAAATAACCATGATGCAGTGCTCTGTAACTGTGGAGGGCAGATGATGAGCCAGCTGCCCAGATTTATGTGTCTCCCAAAACTCACTCTCTGGCCCCAACTCCACAGGAACAGCGGAGTAGAGAGTATTTATAGCAGGGCAGGAGGTGCCGGTGCAGGCAGAGCGTTGCAGCTTTACACAGAACTCTGGATGCTGAGCAGCTTCTTTGAAGCATTGTTCTGTGGCTCTGTCAGTATTTGTTATAGGGAGCTCGCCTTCACATTCTTCCAGCTGGTCTGTATATTCATACATTTTTACCTCACTTACTCAAACTTTCACACAAAAAGTCACCCAGTTTACAGTTGTGTTAACATACCTTGACAATAAGTGGACAGCGGAATAAGCTGTCAACATAACACTGACATGTTTCTGAAGATTCAAGATACACAAGCAAGTCCAGTTGCCTTTGTTACGACTCCTGAAGACAACACTGATATATTATCACTTTGTAGACTTGTCACACAGACAGTGGCCTAAACGGTGAAAATTAAACCATGAGCGCCAAAACAATTATCTGAAAGAGTCCTGTTCCGTCCTGGAATTAACATCCATCCTGAGAGAATCGATCCCATTACAAAACATCCTGTCTCCTGTGACCGCCTGTGATTGGATCTCACTTCCCAGCTCTATATGCAAATGATTTCGAAAAACCCAATTACGTTGTTTTCTGAGTAAACCGACGTGTACGATGACAATGTGTGTAGTTGTGTGTGTAGGTGTGTGTGTGTGTGTTGGGCGAGATAAGGTGAAAGAGAGAGTCAGGAGGGGTTGAGTGAATACACATAATAAACAGCTATGCTATCAAATAAGATTTTACCCATTTGAAGACACACACGTCTAAATTGCTTATTAACACTTGAACATACATCAGTGTGTTAAGAACTTCCTAAAAAGACAGAAAACATCTTTGAGAAAAATGTATTACACTTTGTACTTTGAGTTTTTAGTTTGGCCCATGTCCCATCTATTAACATGGAGGAGGCAGGATGTATGCCCTGTACTGCAGCCGCCACCAGGTGGCGTACGAGCTGTCATGTCCATCTTTTCAAACAGTGTATGGTTTATACAGACATTTGATCAAATGGTTCTAATGAACGGAGCAGCTTTATTCTGTGTCCCCAGCTTCATAGAGAGAAGTGGTGCGTTACCGATCATTCCTTCATTGTGAGGCGACACTGCACCTCGTCGTGAACTTACTGGTGCCCAGTGTGAAAGTGGCTAATTGGCGTTTGTGGATAAGATGTCACATTGTCAGAATAGGCCCTGCAATGGGATTTCTTTTGGAGCCACCTGGAAACGCAGCCTTCCCCTCCTGAGAGTCACTTCATTGGAAATGTGTAGTGTCCTCTGCTGCCTGCATGCCAATGTAGCATAACAGTGTATCGAGTGCTTACTTTGTTGCTCTAATTGCCTGATTTTACCATTTGTATTCGTGTCCACCCCTATGGAATCTGCTGGGATTCATTGATTGATATCCTCCAGGGACTCTGCAAATTAGTTTTCCTGTTGTGGTGACAGTGAGACCTCCGAGCCCGCAGGGTTATTTGCGAATGCAGCCAACTCCATGGTGTTAAAGCAGTAAAGGTTGGACTGCATAAAAGAGGAAGATGAAATAATAGGAACACCTTAGATTAGGATGTCATTATTATGTTATTCACCTTCACACCCAAACTGTCATGTTTCTCTAAAAGCAGCATCTTTGACTAAATCCCTTTCTCCCCCCCCCAAGGTTCTGCCTTTAACCTGAGAGTCCAGGTCAGTGACGTGCTGAGTACGTCAGTCCCTGAGCCAGGCACTGGTGGAGGTTTACGTCAACTACACCATCGCCAGCACTGCAGCTCACCGGGGAGGATGGCGGCGCTTTGCTCCACGTCCCTTACCACACCGGTGTGCCTGTCACAGTCGTGGCCAGCAAGGAGGGCTACATCCGCACTCTGCTGCCTTGTAAAACCAGCAGGATGCCGAGTAAGATATTGAATGTCCGGGGTCCGTGTGTGTGTGGAGTTTGCAAGTTCTCCCAATGTCTGCCAGGGTTTTCTCTGTCTGTAAAGAGCTGAGTGAGACTTCAGTGTGACGGCTCCTTCACCTTTTTATCAGGTCAGAAAAATCTTCTGATCCACGACTCAGCCTGTCGAGGCTTAGCTCAGTCAATGGCGCTGTTTCACCTCTCTAAAAAAAATCAGTGAGTAAGTAGTTTCTATCAGCTGCACTCTGTGTAGTTGTGTGTGTCTCTTAGGGTGTATTTCTTTGACAAATGTGAGACAGCAGTGTTGTTTTTTCCAGTCGGGAAACTTTAAATAGTGTCCTGTGATTGCATGGACATACTTTACTGATTTTCTTAACTTTATGTTTTTCATTGCAAGACCAATTTCTGCTCCGCATTACTGCATTTTGAAAAAATCACCCAACACATACATGAGTCTATTCAGGACCATGCTACAGCTCAGTGTGTGTGTGTGTGTGTGTGTGTGTGTGTGTGTGTGTGTGTCTTTTGTCCCTGATGCTCTTTTGCACTCTGCGGTGCTGTGACTCATAGAACTAAATCTTGAATCTTAAGCTCCAGCTATTGTCGTGGAAACTTCCCCCCTTTCTTTCCTCTGTGTGAGTCATAATCGGCCACTTGATAAAATACGATGTTCCGCTGCCATCTAGTGGATAGACAGATAACTCTTAAACAGAATCCTGAGCGTTCACTGTGTGTCTTCCCTCCTCTGTTGTTGCAGTATTTTCATCAGTGACCATGTCACTACTGGGTCTCAATCAAGGGAACATCTGGCTCTTTGAGGATTCTGTCCTGATCACTGGAAAAACATCTGGTATTTATTAAATTCCCTCTCTCTCTCTGTCTCATTCGTTTCACATCATATCAGCCCAAGATACATATGTTTACACAATTCAACTTACTGCTGTTATTTTCCATTCTTCTCTTGTTATTTATAGACGCTCTGTCGCAGCCAGTGGTCCAGTTCCCACAGAGCCTCCTGAATCTAACGGAGGACATTAACGTCACCTCGGTCAGAGCCTACCTGACCTTTCCCAAGCTGTCGTCAGAGAGCGAAGGCTTTCTCAACACTGTGGGCATCGTGGGCAGTAAGTCAGGTAATTACGTGTGTGTGTGTGTGTGTGTGTGTGTGTGTGTGTGAAACAAATGTAAAGCATGAGGAGGACATTTCAAACCCTCCATGAGCTTCACATACCCAGACATCATTTGTTATAATGTAATAATAGTATTTTGACAACATAACCCAGACACTGGGGGAATTAAACCCTCTTTTAAAAGCGAGCGCTCGGGCCTGTCTCCCCCGATCCTCTGCCTCTCTGTCGGCGGTCCTCCTCCCCACCTCCTCCTCACATTGTTTATACCAGATGAGGATGATTAATAGGTTAGGGAGAGTCACTTTGTCATTATCTTCCACATTAGACCACTTTATCCAATCAGCAGTCAGTACTGTCAATCAAACTACTGTTTCTGTTGCCTGGGTAACGCTCAGCCAGAGGAATCTGACGTGAAATATTTCTTCCAAGAAAAGATCAAAGTTATCAAAGTGAGCATTTACCCAGAGGACGTGGTATTCAGCTCCTCTTAAGCAGCGTGTCATGTTGTTTCCAGGGCTCGTCAGCGTGGAGCTGAGCCCGATGGCGGCTGTGAGTGTGCAGCTCTTCTCAGGAGACACGGAGCTACGTGTGAGCGGCCCCGTGCAGCTCAGCCTCAGCGTTCCCGACAGTTGTGGACTTCAGATGTCCAGCGTTGTCCCAGCGTGGTTCTTCAACCGGACCACTGGTGAGTGGGAACCATCATCATGTCTAAAAACCCGACCCACTGCTCTGCTGATTCAAAAGACTGACATCTGGATGGTTTGATGCTTCAGGTGGGAGATTCTTGCCATTTTCTATTCCCCCTGTGGAGAAACCAGGTTCTGACAATTCACTCACACCCACTCGAAGGTTCCTAACGTCTGTGCCTGTGGCCTCTTTTTCTCGACCAGACAGACAGACGGAGAGTTTATTACTGGATGAGGCAGACAGGTTATTGGCAGCAGTGCAAGTGACTGTTGACACCAGATCTCACTCACTCTGCTGGTTCCTCAGCTTGATGTGTGAATGTTGAAACCACCAGTCTCCTGTGTAAAGACATGTAGACTCCCTGCAAACAGCCTCCCTATGGATCAGGAGGTAGAGCGGGCTGTCCATTAACCACAAGGTCTACGGCACGATCCCAGTCTCATCCATTCTGTGTGCTGAAGTATCCTTGGGCAAGATACTGAGACCTGATTTGTCCCTGACGGCCGTGCCAACACTTTATGAGTGATTCACATAGATGCACTGTTTGATTGAATGGGTGAATGGCAACAACTGTACTGGAAACCGCTCTGACTGGTCATCAAGACGAGAAACATAAAAGATCCAAATAACTCCGGTTTTAGAGATAGATTAGGTTAATTCTTCTTTTTCTTATTCATACTATGTTTTAATAATCATTTCAAGAAAAACTGAGAACATCTATTGAAGGATTAAAGAGACTGTGGTTGGTGGAAGTTGTACATTCAAGAGATTATTTTGTAAAAACACTGTTGATGTGTCTGTTTTATGTTTTTCACTTCCAGGTGGGTGGATGAGAAAAGGCCTCGGGAAGCTGGTGTCAGTCGATGGGAAACTCTTGTGGACGTTCACAGCTCCTCACCTCGGCTACTGGATCGCAGCTCCTTTGTCATCTACCAGAGGCAAGTGTTCACCATACTGTTAATTAAATGCTAAACATAGAATACAGTTCTCTGTATTTATATCTGAGACACCCAGCTATGGCATTTAGAGCAGTAACATGATGACGCTGTGGTAACGATCAGTTCAAATGTATATGTATGAAATATCAAACAATCCATATGCATGAAATGAAAATGTATGAATGGAAAGAAATGAAGCAATGAACTGTGTAAATGTTTTGATAATTGCAACTGGATTTTATCCAGTTTTGGAAAACAGTAGTAATGTATAATCTTAAATTAATTTTCTCAATCTATGGAACTCTTTTCTGATCGCGTCACTTCTGCTCCAGGTTTTTTTGGACTTGCTATTCCCATTGACTTCATCCTGCAGCATTCGTCTCTCCTGATGGTCGTGCTGGGAGGAGCGCTTGTCATCGTCATCTGTCTTCTGGTCGGGTTGTTGTGTCATCGCAGGTACACAGGCTTTTATATGAAACTAGTCCACACAGTACGTCCTGTATGTGGTCACGTTATTAAAATGAAAGCATTTGAATAACATTTAAAGACACTTGCTGGTTTTGTCACACACCAAATGAGTCTGGTTGTGTTTATGAGTAAATCCCTCTCTGCAGATGACATGTAATATATTCAGTGTGTTCCGCGCACTTACCCCCATCACAGCTAATTGAAGTACGTCTGTGTGACAGTATCACATCCTCATGGCGCCAAAGCTTAACCAGAAGTGATGTTTAGGGATTTACTGAGAAAAGTCCTGCAGGGGTGATTTGAGAAATTGTTGTGACACTTCACTGAAACTTTGGTGAACCGACCCTCTGAGCGAGCTGCAAACTTCACAAAGCCACTTTTAATAAGCCCCCAGGACGTGATTATTTTGTCCTGTTTCATTCGAGTATTCCTTTAAAAACACCCATGCAGTTTGACAATTAGGTTCCTACATGGCCGGTACCAGAACAGATTCCGGGGCCTGAGCATCGCATGAGTCTAGTTAACATTGAGGATGAGGATGAGCTCTCGGACAAAATGTCATGTTTCATTTCATCGCCCTGACTCTGCTGAAAGCAAATGTTTTGTCTTGACAGCAGAAGTTCCCTGAGTGGTTCTCAGACAAAGATGATCCTGCCGGTGACAAGAAAAGACCAAACCACCTCCATGTGTGACGATGACGTCTTTGAGCTACAAGCACACGACGGGCTTCACCAGCCTCTCACAGAAAATCATCACAACTCAAACCACAACGGCAGTGTGATAGCCAATCCCGGCGCTGTGTGCGTCACCGAACTGGACCTCAACCCTGGACCGAAGGATGTGACTTGTTTATTTCAAACTACCGAGCAGATGAGATCTCTGGCGGAGAATTTGTTTTTCTACAACCAGCCTGTTGCCATCCTTCACGCCCCAGCATTCTTCCATGTGGAGGAGCAAGAGGAACGCACCCAGTGGAGCAGGTCGGCTACTCTGCCCCGTGCGGGGGCTTCAAACGGCGCCGCCTCTGAGCCTCTGAGTGAAGACAGCTTCACCCAGACACAGACCAAAGGTCCGACTGTGACCCAGAACCAGGAGGGAGAGACGGAGGACCTGCTGGGAGTTCTGGAGGAGCCCACCACCAGCACAGCCAGGGGTCACTTCAGCCTCCCAGAGTCAGTGTCCGTCCCAGGAACATTAAACAGAATCAGGGACAACAGACACTCGCTTCTTGCCTTCGGAGAGTTCTCTAGAATCCCGCCAACTCAGCCTCCCCGGGCCTGGTTTGTGTCGCTGGAGGGAAAACCTGCGGCCGAGATCCATTACGCAGTGTCGGAGCAGCAGAGGAGACGGAGGCCGGTGGACAGTCGGGACACCAGTTTGGACTCTGGGGTGGACATGAGCGAGCTGAACCAGTCGTCTGGAAGGAGGACTGTGACCCTGGAGCGCAAGGCTACCTTTGTGAAAAGCACATCTGGCAGCAAACCTCCAGCTCCACAGTAAAAACCCTTGAACACAGAACTCGTAGATTGAGCAGAATCACTTCCGTCTATGAAATCTCTTAGTGACCTTGTTAGTTTAATATTCACATCTGCTTCCTAACAACCTGTTTCACTTCTTCTCTCCTGTCTCAAGGCTCCAGTTTGGTCTAAACTCATCCAAATAGTTTGTCCAAGTGTCAAATAATAATATAACACACTGATGATTCAAATCGTTTCTGTCCACCCCCGACATTCCTGGGACTGATGACCGTGAACAATCATAAACTTTATTCCCTCATGGTTATCGGTTTGCTAACTTAAATATGACAGTTTAACAGTGTAATTTGATTCATACATGTTTGTGCATAGTTTGGTGTATTTTTCCATGAAGTGAATCTTATATTTTAATATAAATAAATCAGTGAATAAATAAACTGAACCTGAAACATTCTTTCTTTGTACAAAACATGAACTCATCTTACTAATCACACAGACATATGAGAGTCTGTTCCGGTTTTAAACCCACATTTATGAACTTCTTTCTTAAGATTGATATTATCCTGCAGCAGCTCAGGACATTTTACTCTCAGACATTCGAGAAGACGAGTGTTTTTGAGAATAATAACTGAAAAGCGAGAAGACGCCTGTCAGAGGTTCAGTGAGATTCTGAAGCAGCACCAAGCACGTTACCAGCAACACCCACAGCTTTTCAGCCCAGACCCTCGAGGTAAAGTTCAGTTTGATGCATTCAAGACTTTATTGTAATTGAGACGCCATCTTCCAGCACATACACACAACACACAACACACAACACACAACACACAACACACAACACACAACACTTTAAAAAGTAGGTTGGGGCAAGTAATCCAACAAACCACTAGAGGTCACAAGTGTGCAAGGTTTCTTGTTTGGGTTTGCCATGATTGGGAAATTTGCAATTTACTATTGAACACCATATATATTCGTTGTTATTCTACATAACATACAATAATCTATACAAAGATATAAAATATGTTCAAAGGTTTTCCCTTATTTCCAGTTAAACAGGCATTTACAACATATATAGTGTTTGTAAGAAACCCTTTGTGCCTTTTGTGAGACATGGTTGGCAAATGAGTTCAGCATCACTTTTACTTCATGTGTGTATCCACTCAGTACTCAACCCCCCCACACCGCTACTTGTATTCACAACACGTTCTGTTGGCACACAGACAGACTGACAGGTGCCACTCGGCCCCGAAGAGAGGCCTTGACTACCCGTGTTGAACTCTGGATGTGTGGAGTACGGTCGCAGAAGCAAGGTGGTGAATCCGTCGGGATTGGAAAGCAGTCTGACGCACTTGGTAGATCATAAAAACACCAGCAGGATTAGCACTGGTCTGTGGGGGACGGCGAATGACAAACCAGCTCCTGCACCTCATGTGAACCGGGCTTCTGCCTCACCACCGTGTATTTCTCTGGAGCAGCGTTGCCAGATGGGAAATGTTGAAAGTATCAAAAACGGAAGCTTAAAATTATTGTATTTTGAGAACAGTTATCTTACGTGAGCAGAGCAGGGGTTCTGAAGCGATTTAGTTAACAGGCATACAATCCTTTTCAAGGCCCAAGGCTCTTATTTTGAAACATGAGACATGAAGGCCTTGTGTCAAGCAAAGTCTTCCTGTTAAAATACAAATATTATCAACACATCATTGTGACAAAAATCTTCAGTCACCCTGAAATTTACTCTTAGAAAAGTGTGGCATCAACATATCAGAACACGTTAGCATATTTCCTATTGTTCTACTTTTCTCCGGCCCTCCCAACACAGAGCACATTTCTCACATGCCGCTGCACTGCCAAGCTTTTTTCGAAACATGAACCCCCACCAGGCCAGACAGCGAAACCGCCGGTGTCTGTTTCAGAGGCAAGAGGCCAGCTTTCACAGTATTTGTTTTAGCAGCAGGCTACAAGCTCGTCTTTTCAATCACGTCAAAAAATCCTCCCTGATGAAGATAAATGGGCTTTGATTTATTCAGATTGAAACTGAGACGTGTTTATATTCATGTACAACCTCCTGTTTGTGGCTTCAGCAAAGAGCATCATGGAAAGAACTTTAATTAATGGTAATATTACCACTAGCATTCACTCAAAGCATAATGGCAAATGTGTTTTGTTTGGTCACCACTACATTCCAGTCGCACATTTTTTTCAGTTCAGTGATTCAATTCAGTTTTATTTGTATCTTGCCAGATCCCAACATACAAGGCATTTTCTACAGTGAGGTGGAGAGGAACCCAACTGTTCCCACAATGAGCATTTGGCAACTGTGGAGAGAAACAAACCTCCAGGACTATTGATGTTTTGTAACCCAGCCGGGAACGTTAGAACAATAAAATAAAACATTTTAACAATAGAATTCTCCAAAAAACTAAACAATGCTCTGTATAAGTTTGTCTTTACAACAACCGGCTGTGGAGTCATTGTGGAAGGATGTCAGGAGTCAAAAAGAAAGAAAGAAATGACTCAACTGTACATTTTCTGTTTCTGGACGGACTTTTATTGATTCTGAAACTGCTCAACTTCCCTGTTCTGCTTGGGATGAACTGTTTCTGTCACAACTGTTGCTGACGCAGTGACAGAAACACAGGCGAGAGGACGCAAACGCCGACGTCAAAGGCAGGGCGAATTTATTAACACACAGACGGGCAAAGGGTCAAACTGCAGGCAGGCAGAAAAAAGGAAATAAGAAGTGAAGCATGCAGCAATACAACATTACAACATTGTGAGACAAGAGACAAAGGAAGTGCAAAGATGTGAATAGAAGCAATTTAGTTTCAGGTGACGCAAAAAAGATGCTTCTATTTGATTCTACGAATGAAAAATGTACTCAGTAGTTAGCACCTCACAGCAAGAAGGTTATATGGCCACTAAGTTGACCGGGGGTGTGGGGTGACCTGTCCATTGTGCGTCCTTCCTCTCGCCCAGTGAAGGCTGGGATTGGCTCTGGCTCCCCCGACGACCTTCATAGGTCGTATAAGATAATGGACGGATGAAAAATTCATGTGATGCTGTTTTAGCCTGTCACTGTTCGGATTCTCCTGGGATCAGTACAAATTTGACATTAGGCGCCATCTTTGTCAGTTCTCCAATTTCTACAAAATCAGCTAAGAGATAGTTTGTGTTTGGAATAAATCTGGAAATAATAATTATAGATTATTACCATGCATTACATTTGGCTGGGGTAAATTCTGACAGATTTAAACTTTGCAAAATCATTCAGATTGGTGGAAGTATAACTGAGCTTTACTGTATAAAACTAATTAGGCAATAGATCAACTTTGCTTGTCACTTGTGAAATTCGTTTAGTTAAGTGTGGCTATGGCTCAGCAGGTTGCCCGGCTGGGGCTCGTCCCAGATGATTTGGCTGTTCGATCCCAGTCTCTCTCACGCTGTGTGCCGAAGGGCAAGACACCGAAACCCAAAGTGCCCCTGACAGCTGCACCAGCAGCGTGTGAATGATGTATGATGGAGAGAATGCTGCACATACAGTATATGCACTGTGTGAATGGATGAGAGGCAAACACTGAACTGTGAAGAGCTTAGAGTCATTATCAAGACCAGAAAATATAAAAACAGACCATTTACCAGAAGGGTTTGTGGTCAAGATGCTGATATGTGAGGTTAATATCTCCAAAGCTGCTTTCAGACATGCACTGAACTGTGTTTCAGTGTTTCTGCTGACTTTCTCCTCCTGGCTCCTCAGTATGAAGTCTGCAGAAACTTCGATGTGACGACTCAGCAGAAAATCCCCCTCTGGATTCATTCAGAGCAAGTCTGTGTGGGGGGGGGGGGGTTGATGAGGCTTCTAACAGGCGACGGACACAAAACTAACAACCCCAGCTTTGATTTGCGCTGATTTAAACATCTTTCCCTTCTGAGGACAAAGGGGTTCTTATTGTTCTGCTGTGAACAAAAGAACACGGGACATGTGCTCTGCAGACTGGGCGGATCAAAGATGGATGTTGATATCTTTAAGGCCCCCCCCCAGAAAAAGGGCCAAATTGATTTATGATGGTGGACCTCGTACAGCTGACTGAACTGCATACAAACATTGGCCTCACTTGCACGGAGAGAGCGCCCGTGTAGCTTGTAAAGCTGAGCCGACACAGTTCAATATTTATTTGGTTTGGGGTGCAAATGCAGAGCAGCTGTTTATCATGCTGTTCTGGGTCCAATGTATGTCACAAGAGCGGCTCGGCGAGGACACCGGGTCACGCTCTGTCTGCGGCCTGCTGGGGTTCAGTGCCTCGCAGACCCTCGGCTATGTGAGATCAGCTTTGATGACGAGGATGTTTCTTGACATTGACTCGTTTTTCATGTTTCGGATCATTTCACTCGTCTGACAGATGCAGGCTGACTCCATTTGTGTGTGTGTGTGTGTGTGTGTGTGTGTGTGTGTGTGTATCCGTCTGTAGCTTGTACTTGACAAGCTTTGAAAGCCGGAGACAGATTCTGGACTTTACGTAAAAATGTCTCATTGTCTTTCCCCTCAGTCCTTTAGAGCCTTTTACCATCTTTTAGTTTTGGGCCTCTGACGTCACAGTTTCTGGTTCAATCTCAGTTACAACTTAATTTTTTGGGACACAGCAGACTGCTGAAAATATTCTTACACACCAGCTGTCTTTCACCAAACAGTGCACATGCTGAGGGAAATCATCTGAACCCCCCCCTCTGCTGGCTGGTTGCAGTATAGGTCATAAACCCTGCCTGCTCCATGTTAACAGATGGGACATTGATTAAAGGGATAGTCCACTTTTGGAGTGATTTATTTGATGCTCTCGATAACCTGGCTCCATATCACGATCACTAGTGCACAGACATGGCTCCAAAAAATAGTGTGTATGTGTGTGGGTGTATAGAGAACTGTTCCCTAGTTTGCCACATATACTTAAAGGTGCTGATGTGTGTTATTTCTGCTGCCACCATGCTGTTATAATCCTGTATATTACAGGTTTAATGTGACAGTTCCTAACTTTGAACCTTGGATTTTACTGTGGACGGCCATGAGCTGCAGCTGAGTCTGAAAAGACAAACAGCCCCGGGCCCTTTGTGAAAGATATGACAGTAGTTAATGAGTGAAAACACATTCGGTCAAGCCAAGGGGGAACATGTGTTCATGTTTCCTGACTTTCTCATGGTCATCTGACTGCAAAAGGTCCCTCGTCTGTTGGGTAGTTTACGTGCATCATCGGTGCCTTTCAACCACGGCGAGCAGGGCATCAGCTGTTCAAATACAAGGCAGCGGGCCCCGTGGTGGCACAGTGTGATCGAGCTGCCATGTTTGTGGTCTGACACCTGCACGGAGTGAGATAAGGCTCAGAAAACGAGAGGTTGAATCACATGAAAAGTGTTTGGTTCCTGGATGTGAGCTCTGCAAACATCTGCTTTGTGGCTCTTTTCTTGTAATGATAGAAGGAAATGATAAAGCACTGACGAAAGCCTAAATAAAACTGCTCGAAGAGGAAACAGCCTTTTGAGGGCGAGCCAGCTCGGGTTTATCGGCAAAACAATAAGCAGACAGGCAACTTTTGACTTTGAAAATAATGAAAGGAAATCATTCCTCCTAGCTACAGAGATAAGGGCTAAATTGCAAATTGGTGGCTGCACACAGATGATTGTGTGTACGTGCAGCTGTGGCTCAAAGTGGGATAATGTGAGACTGAGGCAAAGTTGCAAATGTCAGTTTAATTGAGCCAAATAATGTTGTTAGGGTGACACTGAGAGGTCAGCGAGATGAGGCTGTCTATAGCAGCACGGCCGTATAGAAGATGTGATAAGAGTTAATCCCATGGTGACCTTGCTTTACTCTTTATTACAGTAGATTGTCAGCGGGGGGAGGGGGGGGGGGTGCAGCAAGGCACATATGTTTTTTTTAAACAGCTCTAATTGAACCTGGTGGAACATGTGCACGTCTGTTTCTCTTCATTCAGATCCCACTCTGATACATCAGGAGGAACTGTGTCGGGCTCAGGGGACTCGGGCAGTCGTGCAGGTCTCCACACATAGAAAACAATGTTGAATGACAACAGCTCGTGTATCTGGGGATTATTTGCTGTGGGGGGGAGGTTTCCTAATCTCTGCTTCTGATCCCCACATTTCTACGGTCTCTCTTTTGGCAGTTTGCTCCACTGAACAGCTCCGATGTTACGGCGCCGTCTCGATGACGAACCCGGCTGCTTTCATTAATATTTCAATAAACATCTCAGTCTGTCCTTGACCAGCATCCACTTTAAATCCCACAAACAGGAAGCAAACACACACACACACACACACACATTCCACAATGCAATATGAAATTAACTTATTTATTTATGAGAACTTTAAATATAAGAAATTGCACTTTTAGCTCAACACAACCGCTCTGTGATGTTTCATTGTGTTATTGTTCAACTACAGGTTGGTTTGGTTTTTATTTGTCAAACTGTAAAATTGTACATTACGAGAACCGTGTATGGACCTTGAACTGAATGTTTAATATTGCAGTCAAACTAGGACTACTTAAAAAATGTCTAAAGAAAGAGCCAAGGCCTCCTCTTGACTCTATTTAAGTTACAACAATGGAGACGATAACAGCACTTGACATGATCCCTTCCGGGAGCTGAATGGACAAAAAAAGAAATAAGAAAGTGTGTAGTTTGTAATATTCCCTTCCCCAAACATCCAGTTCCCCAAAGACAAGAGGTGATGTGAGTTGTTGGCCCGGCTGCTCTGCTCGTTTCACAATCCCACTCCCCTCTCCTGTCTGGTATCACCACTGAAACACGTGGTGTGGAAATGGTCGCTCTTATGTAACCCTAACGTTAGCCAATGGTCCATGGTCGTAAAGCATGTCAGCCTCCCAATGAGCTCACTCAGCCCGACCAGCCTTCGCCCTCAATGCAGCGAGGAGAAGAAGAGCGCAGAGGAACCGGCCTGTTTGGAGAAAAAAGGGCAGATTTGAGGTGAAATTACAGCCACAGAAATACACAGAAACAGGAGCAGCTGAGCCGGTACAATTCAATACATACATACAAACAAGCAAAGTGCTGACTACACGGTAGAAACATTTTGCAACCTTGGATTTTTCTTCTCCAGCCTCTCAGTGTCACCTCCCCTCTTCCTCAGGAACTTTTGCCATTTCCCCGACCGAACCGTGCCGCTGTTATCTCCAGACAGCAGGGGGTTGTTGAGCACATCTCAAGTTGAACATTTTTTTTTTTTTTTTTTTTTTTAAACCGCCCTTTGGCTCTTTTTTGTTTCCCCGCCAAAGCTGATTTTCTTGTGGAATAGCCACAACTGTCGGGCACAAGCCCCTGTGGATTTGGGACATAATGCAGCAATCAGCATGATGGGGAGATACTCAGCTTCGCCACAGAAAGCCCGTCTGAATTTAACAAAGAGGAGAAAGGTTAGAATAACAGAGCTGGGACCTTTTCTCTAAGCCTCATGTCTGTTACGTGCTGTTAATCTCACATTCACATTCATTAATTGACAAAATGCCTCTTGTAGATTTTAGGGATGCTGTGATTATTGACCTAATGCTGGAATTGTGTCATCCACATTTTAACCAAATGTATAATTCATTATATTTCGTATAATTTCATGCTGATATATTAGTGAGCAGGTAAAAAGGCCCATATTGGTCATACCAGTTGACATGAATATACTATGTATTGCCTTTTACTAGAAACCCTGAAGTTGTACAAGGTTTTGTTATTGTTAAAACATTGAAATGTATTTGTTTGTATGTGTATCTAAAGCACTTGCAATACATTTATAAACCCATCCAGATTTCATTCAAATGAAGTGATTGGTTGAACCTGTCCGGCCCCAACCAACCTGCCTGCCTGTGCACCCCCGCCTCTCTCTGTGCATGACCGGAAGCTTCAGCGAGAGAGAAATGCATCCCTGAAGCAGTGCCAATAGCCAGAAGTTAGTAATGGGAGGGGTAGGGCTGTATTGGTTGCATATTTTCAAAGTGAAGCCTGCTCCTGTAATAGCTTTTCCAGAATGACCAACCCTAACCTTTAAATCATATGTTGCCCCCAGATAACAAAGTGCCTCACGAGGCAGCAGTGAAACAGATGAGTCATAACGTCACCAGGTTTAAAAGACAAAACACACAAGACAGTTACATTTGAAGTGTAATCAGGGAGGGTCTGAGAAGACTGAGTCAGTCGACCTGACTTCCTCAAGCTGATGGTTCCCTGAATGCAGATCCTCTGTCTGCTTTAGGTTATTGTAACAGGTAACAGACCTCTGCCTCAGGATCAGGTTCATGAAGCAAATCTAACACGTACTGGGAGCCTGCATCTGAATATTGACCTGCACATGGAGGATTTTGCAGAACAGATGCATTTGGAGGAAGCGATAGGTTCCTGCTTGACGCCCCAGTGAACTCAAACAGACCAGTTTGTGTGTTTTTCCTGTGTCTCATTCACTTTGTCTGGTGGGTAAACCAACGTCTTGTGGAAAACCAAGAAACAGAACGCACCAATGTGCTCTGAGCTGAAGGCTACTGGCTGTCTGTGCACTGATCTGTGTCGCCCTGTTTGATCCTCCAGAAGTGCTGCTGCAGCTGCACCTAACAAGGTGGCTTGTTACCCTGCATGTTCCTAATGATGCCAGGGATCCATACATCTAGATGCTAATGTGTGCACACAATCCTTTTCTTTTCTGTCTTTCATGTTAAAATAACCGCAGCAGAGAAGTGTCCATGGTCCGAGGTTTGGGATTTATCCTCTCTCCACACACCAGCCCTGTTATTGAGGGATGTATGGGAAGTGTTCGCCCTAATAGAAAAGATTACACATCCCCATAACAACTATTCTCAGTATAACAGTGGAAGAGCACGTATATGTAACATTAATCATGATACATCATCAGTTGTTGGGAAAACATCTGTTTTTGATTTCACATTAAAAACAGCCTTGATTGTTCTGAATGTTCATGATGAAATTCATCGTCTCCCCTGCAGCAAACAATCAGTAACCGGCCTTAGCTTCTGGACAGTCACTCAGAGCCCCCTCACCTTCCCTTAAATAACCCAGAGGCCTTGGAGGAAGACAAATGACAGAGGTTCACCCAGCACATGTGAGCAGGTCATCAGTCGTCCTGGTAACTTTGCTCCGAGGCAGAGCCCACCTGTGCTTCAGGCTGTCGCACATTCAGCCGCTGATGTTTTCCTTTCATTCCCTTTATTTGCTTTTCCATTTTTAGAAAATGGTCGAGAGCGATTCGCCCCTTCACACTCAGACCCTGTAGTGCTTACGTTCGTTTACATGATGTCGAGCAAAGGGATAATCTGTGTTCTGCAGCAACACGGTGTGAGACTCACACTGGAGTCACTCTCCTCCCAGGATATCTGTTATAGACCTCGTGATGGATATTCTTTGTTTGCCATCGTTGAGAATTTTCTGGGATAACAATAACATCTGGATTTCATTACATAGAGCTCGGATTTGAAAAGTGAACGACTGTTTAAAGAGAGAACCATTGTATTGAAACACAACGGCCTGGGGAAGGTGAACTGTTGTCCTGAGCTGGTTTCATGTGTTCTTTGTTTTGGAATGTTTGATATTTTAGGAGACTGCGATCCGGTCGTTAACATTACATTTGTGGCTGTAATCTGAATTCTAAAGTAGGCAGATAATCGGTTCAGAGCAGCCACAGATCAGGGATATCCCACAGGATTGTCAGTGATTCAGCTGAACCTCATCGGTGTTGACGTATACGAGCACAAGGCCAATCAGGGCTTTAAAAACAAGTAACAACAATTTCAAATCAAATCCCAAAACCACGATGAGACGAGAATGAGTCGTGATGTGCTCATATTATCAAGTTCCTGTAAAAACCCCGGCTGGTGTGTTTTGCAAAGCAAGTTGAAGGCAGTCGATTGATTTCTGTGGGAGCCCTTTGAATGATGAATGGAAACAAAAGCGTGAATGAGCTTCTGGTAAAATACAATAACTAAACGTTTCACGTGACTTCAAGTGGCCTCGGAGATCAAATTTGAACCCTTAGGACTAATTACTGCTGGACGGATGATGAGGAACATGTCAATCAGTACAAATCCAATCAGAAGATTTAATGTAAGTGAACAGAATCCTGTTCGGCTGTTCTCCATCCTGTTTGACAGAGTGTCTCTTGCCCGCCAGACAGTCCACAGACAGTCGGCACCATTAACACTTCCTTCCTCGATTGACTCTTTCCCTTTCTTCAGTCTCCTCACTGATGCTGTCTGGCCCATTAACAATGCAACCGCCATCTTCAAAGTGGGAAACATGCCGAAGCTCAGTCTGCTGAGCTGACACCGTCTTGCAAGCAGCCCCACAAAAAAATGTTTGGCCGTTTCCTTCTTGCTCGCTGAGTTTCCTGTGAGGAGTGAGGGTCTCCAGCAGCGTCCCCCCGACCCCCTTTTTCCATTTTAAGTCTCTCTCTCTCTCTCTCTCTCTCTCTCTCTCTCTCTCTCTCTCTCTCTCTCTCTCTCTCTCTCTCTCTCTCTCTCTCACACACTGTCTCCCTAGAGGAAAGGACCAAAGAGGAACAGGAAGGACAGTAACTTCCACACTTTCTATTTCTATTGTTCTGTCTTGTTTTTCCCTTTCGGCGACTTGGGGACAAGTCTGCTCATTCATAATAGAAGCTGCACAGCGTCTTCTCCTGCCCTGTCCTGAGGAGGAGCATGTTCCATTTCCATATACTTTTTTGTCGTCATTGCCTGGAAAAGAAACTTTACACTTTACAGACAAATATATTTTTACCAGTATTATCATAAATGGATCCTGGATGCTTATAGTTTCTTTTAAAATATGTCCTTGCCACCTTGTTATCATTTGGAGTGTACTACCCTCTATGAGTCATCTTTTCCCACAGAGTTACAGCTTTTAAAACTCTGAAAGTTTTTAGCGAAATCAATTCATTTCAATGGTGATTAGCATATATTTATACAGCATAAAGCTCTGCATATTAATTAAAGCCCAACGGTTCTGCTGGTACATTATCTTTGAGGGAACAGATGGAGAACCCACACACATTGAAACTTGCCTGGCTAAACTGCCTTTAGAGGCATCGTTTGCAGACATTTACTATATTTACTGTCACCTCTCACTCTGTCTACACGCACGCTCCTTCTCAATTGACTTATCAAAGCTGCTATATTATGAAAAAGAAATCCTAACAAACTCTTGTATGCCAACCAACTCTCTGTATCATGGTTATCGCTTTCCTCCACATCACTAATGTCCGTCTGCACCTCCCTTTATGCGCAGTGAAACCTTTACAGATGCTCCAGAGTGCAGCAGCACATCTGGTCTTCAATGATCCAGAGAAAGCTCACTGTGCTCATCAACCTACACAGGCTGCCCAGGGCCCACATGGTGTCAGTGGCTCAAATGACAGTATGGTCACAGGTATTTATTTGTCTCCAGCACCAATCAGCAGTGATATAAGTTTTAAAAACACACAAGCGTCTCACATTGGGGCTCAGACACTGACAAGAGACTGTGACAGATACATTTTACTGCACAAAGGATGGGAACTTATGGCCAATCAGAGGTGCAGCCAATACAAAGCATTTGGATGTATCTGCACTCTTTTATCTAAATTCAAATAAAAAGTTTTGTATTTGTTAAAATGTTAATTCTGTATACAATTTGAAGGATCTATTTAAACTGTGTCACAGCTGAAACACGACCGACCAAAACACTCCCTTCATCATGCGAGATGGCCTCGACAAAACAATAACAGCTGTAAGAGAAGTTGGAAGTTCATAGTTTTGACTGGTGTCATAAATCCTGATCCGGGACTGGTTACTGCTGCATGAGAAGCGCGATGAGCCAAACGCAGACATCTGGGGGATTCACCGCTCGGGGGTCAGCGGGCTCAGAGTTTAAGTTCAGTTCAGTGCTGGAGAAATACTGTGAGGTTTCTCTGAAGGAAATGAAATGGAAGAGAAAGTCGTCATTTTGATCAATAGGTGATATAAGAGTGATGTTAGTTGACAGGTCCGACCCTGTCTCCTCCAAATTACATTTCTGTAGAATCACTTTTGTAGGAAATGTAATAACTGGTGGATGTTTGGAGGCAACGTGGTTTTTGAGTCAGGGTCGGCAGAAGGTGGTCGTATTACTGTCATATTACAGACCAGGGTTTGAATCCAGTTTCCTGGAAATCGATGTGGTTAAGGCCAGGTGCACAGTGGAGGAATTTTGATTCTTAACCGATATAAAAAAAATGTGAGAAACCTCAGACATAATGACAGACTTAACCATTTGTTGAGATTATATTGGTCGGAAAGCACACACCAGAAAATAACGTAGGCCCACACACAAAACCCCAGGGCTCCAACATACTGTTGGTTTAGTTTAATTATAAATGAACAATTTGTGTCTGTGACCTTTTTCTATTTTAATATATTCATGCACCTGAGCTGCCAGCGGCCGGAGGCATTATGTTGTCAGGTTGTCCGTCCGTCCGTCTGAACTCCGTATATCAGGAATGCCAAAGGGGATTTCATCACATCTGGAACTAAACATTCAAAGGTCAAGGTCACTGTGACCTCACAAAGCACATGTCTTAGCCTTATTTCTAAAATGACTTGAAGGAAATCTTTCACATTTGGCACAAACATCCCCTTGAGCTTGGATTTCATCTTGGTAGCCCAAGGTCAAAGGTCAAGGTCACGGTGGCCTCTTGAGCGTGATATCCTGAGATCAGCTCGAGGGAATTCCCCTTGAATGTACACAGAAACTGCCCTGGCAGGCAGATGGCATACAACCACAGTGCTTTAATCCACAATCATCCCCTGCGAGTGCCTTATAATAACCATGAGAAAGTCATTTGATGTATTCTTTAACATATCAGCAAAAAACAGTGAAGCAAATGATAATTATAACCTGTAAAATACCTTCGTAATTAAGTCTCCATCCACATGTTCTTTTCAGGTTGCTTTCATAAAAAACAAAAATTATACATGGAAATAAAACATTAAATCCTGTAACCAAGCCTCTCCCTCAGTTCTGCAGACATGAGACGGATACACAACGAGTCTCAGCTGCAGAAAACACAGTGTGTTGCACAACCCGTGTCAAACTGTCTTCATTACTCAGGAGACACACACACATTTGTAGCTTATACCGAAGGCATCGGTTTCCATCCAGACGCTGCTGACACTTAATGAGCATTGATGGCTGCAGTGCAGAGGTCACAGCAACAACTGAGGGGAATCCTCACACTCATCAAAACAAACCGAGAGGAAAAAGGAACTCATCCCCCTCATCGCGGCTGTGCACCTCCCTGAATACTACAGCCCTGTGCCAAAAAATGTAAAAGACCGCTCTGACACATGGAGCCTGCTCAAACCTGGCATTAATATCCGTCCTGGGCGATCTGATCACAGCGGGAGTACGTCAGTTCACACCTATTTTCATGGCTCTACAATGAAACACGATTTTACTCGGCCCTTAAATTTATGTTTCCAAAAGAACAATGAGGCAACATGTGTCCCAGACGACCTCTGAATATGTTCTAATGTGTGTTGTGATCTCAAATGTGTCCTCAGTGTGTCCTGGGTGTTTTTCCACACCTGAACTTAGAGCTGACCACTTGTGATTGGATCACCGAAGACAGATGTTAATACCAGGTCTGAACTGGGCCGTGAAATGGACCCCGTGAGTTCCCTCCGAACGTTTGACCTCAGTTTTTTGTGGACGTGTGGTTTCAAGGGGGGAAAAGGAAGATGTACAGAGTTGGCCGACGAACAGAGACGAGACGGTGCTCGGCTCAGAACGGGTCCGGACACTGACTCCGTTATGCAACACCTCTCTCACAGGAAGTCACTTAATGTCCTGTGAAGAGGGAATTCCTGGACCAGTAAGATGACCCTTAACAAATGACACGCTATCACTCTTTCAGAATGTTTTTACAACATCTGTGAACTGTCTCTCATATTCACCCAACCGAGTCGGAGCTGGTCCATTTCCCCGAAACAAACCAGGGAGGAGCTTACCACACAAATAAATGATTTGTTAAAAATAGTGTTTCGCACAGAGACGTCTCTCTCCTTTTTCTACTCGCGTCTTTACATTGAACTATGACCTTGTCTTAACTCATGTCCTGGATGTCTTCAAGTGGAGCAATCTGTCCTATTACTTCATATAGAGTTTATATACATTCAGATTTTGCATAGATGCATTATCTTACACTCGCCAGATCACCAACACGAAGACACAACACGTGATAAAAGTCGATTTTGCTCCGTAACTTCTTGATGTGGAAATAAGCAAATGGTTCCTAATAAAGGTTGCTAATTTGCTGCCCCCAAGTGGCCAAAAAAAGATGGCGGTCTTGCAGGTTTTAATGTTATTCCATGTGCAGATACTGTAGTAAAGGGAGAAACTTAGAGAAGCCACCATTGAGAAATCAGGGGGCCCGGGGATCATTCAGGTCCAAATCAAAGGGCACGAAGTGTTGAAGATAGACAGGAAGTTTCCAGAGGTCATTCCCAACGCAGGCAGACCACAGTCGGGCTGTTAATTCCATTTAAGACCACCACCAACTCCCATCTCCTTTCAACAGCTGCAGTGAGTTTGTTTTAGAGGTTGGGTTGGTTTCACAGGACACTCCACTACAGCCCTACGGACACAGCTAATCTCTGTCCCAGACGGCTGGATGGAAGATATCAGATCGTTTGGGCTCAGTGTTTCGGACGTGAGAGGATCTGTTGTTCTAGTTCAAACAAAGGAGGATGTGGCTTTCATGCTTCCTATCACTTAATAGTTAAGACTGTGCGATACAACCAGCAGGTTTTCAAAAAGGTCCTCGGCTCTCAGTGTGACATTCAGCTCTTTCTGTGTCAGTATCTCTGAGTTTGTCTCAGCTCCACCTCATCCTTCCTGCCCGTCCTACACCGAGCGCCTGGAGGACACAGCGCGCTCTCATCTTCACGCACCAAAGACGATTCATCTTTCAGGAGCCTCCGTGCTGCAGAGCTGTTCATGTTTTTTTCCATTCCAGACTCACCCGTATCATGAGTTTGGAGCCAGGACAGTTCATAATTCTTCGACTTCCTTGGACACCGGAGCAGGAGAGGACACACGCAGAGAGGCCGTGATTTAGGATTAATGCTTAAGAAAGTGAAAATCATCTTGTGCTGAGATAGAAGGGAAATTGAACGGAGTGTTAAGGAAATATGAGATCATGGGAAGTACTCTAGGGTTTTATATGCTTTTGTAGGCTTGACGACCACACACACACACACACACACACATTCATACAGTGCATCAATGTGCTGCACGTTCTCTATCATACATCAATCAACACTGCCAGCGCTGGCATTAAGGCCACACTGGGGTTTAGTATCTTGCCCAAGGACACTTCGGCATGTGGAATGGAGAAGCCATGCATCAAACCAAAGACCCTCTGGTTACTGGACAACCCCCGATTGCTACACAGACCCTTGCTCCGAATTCCTATTCACCTTATTCTGGCTTCATTTCTGGAAAGTGGTGGGAAGTTGAGACACGTCGTCCATCTCTCTATACACAGTTGATGGTACTCGACTTCACTACAAATAAGACCCATGAAGACCTTGGCCCTAATGGAACACATGCCATAGATGGTTGTTGTTCAGTTGCTTTAACCTGCTCTTGAGATTTCACGCCCCCCCCCCCCCCCCCCCCCTCAATATGGAACACTGTCTCGTGTAACACAACCTGAGGACACTCCAGCTGTGCATGTGCAGACAGAGTGAGTAGCAGTGGAGCAGGTGGTGATTAAAATGATTGGCTGTAGAACAGTAGGAGCAACTTGACATACTGCGAATGCTTCAGAGAGGTGAACTTAAAAATATACCGACAACAAACACGACACTGAGACACTTAGGCTGATATATGGCTCATATTCACAAGGTTTTGAAAACGCTTCTACGTATCAAGGAAATAACGTAGAACAACAAATAATGTGGGATATTTTCACGCTAATGTGCCAAAGTTCTTCTAGTTTTCTGATTAAGAATGACTTCAGAATAACAGCAGCAGGAAACAGGGACAAACACACTGATGTTTACTGTAAATCTTATTGTAGCAGTTGTTTGTGACAGAAAAAGGCTTGAATGGGCTCATTTACTTCTGTATATAAACTGAGTACAGATGAACACGCCCTGTGTTGGTGGAGACAATCATTCATTCAGTGTCTTTTCCTTAAATCAGCTAAAAACACCAGAGGTAGATCTGGGACACTTTTAAAGTTGGAGTAAGTTTCAATAAACTTATGTTAACTGTCGCCCACATGATATATTTGGTGAATGAAGTGAAAATCCTTACTAGGATTAACCTACTGAGATATATAACTTGAAAGTGAAACATGTAATCCGATGAGGCAGATGGTTTAACTCCAGAAGAGTCTGACTCCAGCCTCAGGTCCCACAGCACTTCTTTTCTTTTTATCAGTTTTCTGGCTGGAGATTAAAGACTAAAGATAACTCCTCTGCCAGTAAAGCTTGTCAAAAAAACAACTTTCATCAGGCGCCCTGTCAGAATAAATCTCTTACTGTTATTTACTAAACTTAGTTTTAGGACTTTTGTAGTTTTTTTAAAAATAATTTGTCTTTCTTACCATTTGCAGCTTGTCACTTTCTAGTGGTTCTAAAGAACCTTGTAACTGTTTTGATGAGTTATACACATTAGAGAGGACAACAATGATTATAAATTGCAAATGTATGCAAATATTTATAAAACTAAATATTAAAAAGCTATTAGAGAGCCAGTTTTTCAGCAGGGGGTTGAACTGATCAGTGATAATGGACTAACACTTATTATCCCTCCTGTTAAAATACTAATGGACTAATGTGAGTCACTTCAGAAACACCCTTAAAGGATACCAATCATTCTGCATGTTTCCCTACACAAAGAAAGAAATAATCTTTGAGAGGACACAAATTCAAAATGAGCAACAATGACATATTTATCGCTCAAGTCACAAAACCAAACACGAAGTGGTCAGACTCTGTTTGTGCACATGGGCCTTCACTGTGCATGGGCACTGGAGTGGGGGTGGCTGCACTGCTCCTGAAGCCCATCGAAAACCTGTGTGTCGAGCACTCGAAGCCGTGGGCGTTCTGTGTTGCCTCTCTTCCATAATGTAACAGCGCGAGAGCGAATTCTATTTCTCTATGAGTTGACTGTCACTTGAAGTGGGTTTCGCAGGTCATGTGAGTCATTGTGATGATGAGTCATTCATGCTGCCGTGCTGGAGCCGACAGGGACAACAACTCTGCGTCAGACACACACAATTCTATCAGCTCTGTAGTTTCTAGTGCTGATCGTCGTCTTTAGCAGAAAGTCGAACGTATAGAGCGTCCGACTTCCAAACACTTTAACAATGAAACACACTCTTCTAGCAGATTGCCATGAAGTAAATATGCTTTAAAGGGAAGTCCTGAGAAGAGAAGACCACTTGGGTTAAAAGCTGCTTTTGACAGGAAGAAGTAATGTAATGATTTATTAAGTAAACACAGCAGAGTTCCTTCCATTAAGAGCTGGAGAAGTCAAAGCAGGGAAATGATGAGTTATGTTTAGTTGTCTCTCTTTTGTTATTGTTTTGTCCATTGACTTAAACCAGAACTCTTCATCCATCCAAGTATGTTAAGATGATTTGAAATCTAGTTCCAGTTGGATTGGGGTTAGATACAGATTTCTGTGCACAGTGCAGCACAGGGAGGAAGATATAATTTCTCTTCTTCCTGTATTTATTCTCTGTAGACTCCACCAAACACATTAACTATGGATGATTCATTGTAAACACAGATGGTCAGTATATGTTAATACACATTTCGAATGAAACCCAAATTGACTCTGCGCAACTTCTTTGTTGATGCAACGACGATAACAGACTTATAATATTTTTTTTTGCCAGTCTGTCTGCAGAGCCCGGAAGAACTCCCACACTAGAGTCAACATTCATTCAATATCATTTCCTTAATTGCGTCGGTTTATGAAGAAAGGGCAAAAGAGGGAGTGTAGAATCTGTAAACAATCATTCCCCGTGTTTACAGAAACGTCTTATCTGGGAATGTGCAGGAGATTAAAAGCAACAGATGATTTAGTTTGTTTGGGAAAGGACAAGGGAACAAGGCTTGTGACTCGACTAGTGACCATCATAAATATGACTTTCCAGCTATCGTGTTTAGAACAATTCAACCAGGAGGTCAGGAGATAATGAAATTGGTTCTTCAGTTGTATCATTGTTTATAACGTTGTTGAGAACATGTAGTTTAAATTTGAGTGTTTACGCTTCTACGATCGGACAAGTACAAATGTTGGTGCCCTTGTTTTTGGGGGAAGGAAAGGAACAAGTTCCTGTACCGTAACGCTTCAAACAGACTGGCATCCAACTTTGCCAGTCTGTTTGAAGCGTTAATCAGAAGATGATTAATGAGAGTAGAGGAAGTCTAAACATCACTGCTGCGAATAATTTCTGTTCATTGTTTATGGCTTTTTTCTTTATTTTTCTTTACTTATTGCAAAACATGACAGAGTTGGAGATTTTTTTAAAAGAAATGTAAGATCTAAAACTGATCAAAGGAAGGAAAACAGAAGCTGTTTAGTTTAAGTGCACTCAGCTTATATGGAGACACCGAGGATGTATTTCCTTGCTATTAAAGGTCACAAGTTAAACGGTTATATTGAATTAATATCTGCATTTAACCTTCATTTGCAATGTGTGGTGTCAAACAGCTCATTTAAACACCTCTGTAAAGTGTATTTTTAGTGGAATAGTTTATGTTCATTGGTTAGCTGGGTGATGGTGGGTCGGTCATCACCGTCATCTCACAGCAAGAAGGTTCCGAGTTCAGATCCCGTTGCAGGTGAGATCTTTCTGAGTGGAGTTTGCATGTTCTCCCAGTGTCTGTTTTGGTTTTCCTTACATGGTCTTAAGAAATGCAGCGTGGGGTTAGGTTAATTGGAGACTCCTAATTGACTGTAAGAGTGAATGTAAGAGTGAATGGCCCTGTCCATGGTGTACACCGCCTCTCGCCTCGTGCTCCAGCTCCCCCGCTATAGCCTCGAAGGATGAGCAGCATAGATAATTGATGGATGGATGGATAGATTGTTGGTCAGCTGCTTGGTGCTGACACAAGTGCACCTAATAGAAAAAAACAACATCATTTTACTTATTTAAGTCAGAGCAGGGCTTCATAAGTTCATGTGTAAGGTTTGGTTCATGTGGAAAGAGTCCATCACAGTTCATCACCATCACCCTGCAGTGGATCTAAATGACCTGCTGCTTGGGAACATGATCTCCAACTCCACTGCTGCAGTTACTGGTATTAGACCAGCTTGGTGTGCTCGTTACCTGAAGTGTGTCACGTCCCCGCCCGGCTGCTCTCTTGTGTTCAGACGTCTTCCTTGGGGCCAGATGACGAATCTCTGCAGACAGTGACAGCCTCTTTTATTCCTCTTGTATGTAAAACCCACCACTGGAGCTTCGTGCCATTCAAAGTCCTTTCATAGTAGAAAATGTCAGAGCGTTTGAGGCTGCTGATTCACTTTGAATGGGTGTTGTCATGCATTGCCGAACCGCATTGTGGTTCCGTCACTTTCGTTTTGCTAGCGTTGTGTGTGGTAGAAGTTAAAACCTAAACTTTCAGTGTGGCAGGGCGCTGGCTAGTTAAAGTGTCTGATCAGACACCAGGTCCAGATGAGTCCAGAAGCAGCAGGTGAACCTCGTATGTGCTCATCTGGCTGTGGAGGTTATTTCCTGAGTAATCCCCCTTCAGCGGCGCGAGGACAGCTGAACCTGAGATTGATTGTTGTTTTGGCGATCGCGCCAAAGTAACGAGTACGTGAGGGCTCTGCAACAGCAGCAGCTCTGTTGCTTCACAGAGAGTCCAGCACTGCATCTTAGCATAGGGAACTAGGACAGAGAATCTGAGCCGTGTTGAAGAACAAAACCATCTGAGATTTCAAGAATGATGTCTTAACATTACGAGAATAAAGGAAGTTCCACTCCTTCTGGATCGAGGATCTTACTCTTTCTGGAGAAACTAAGACAACCCTCTTGAATAGCACACAGATATAATCAGCGATAACTCTTCTGTCGACCACTACCGAACATCCTCCCCCAGAAAAGAGGCGACTTCCTCCAAGTCTGTTCTTTCTTCAGAATAGAAACAGTTTCTTGATCACAGCCAAAAATAGCAAGTATTTGTGAAACCTTAAGTGTAACTGAAGAAGAAATATTACTGACTGTGGCCTTAAAACTCCTTTGTGGGGAACAACAGTGACTTTGTTTATTTTGGCCATTACCAATTCAAAAATGTAACAAATCAGATCAATGAACCTGTGATTTCACCACATTTCACACCCTCCATCTTGTTTAAAACTGTCTGAATGGGAGGAGGAGGAGGACAGGCTGGTGTGTGAGGTCGCTGTCTGGTTTCCAGGCTACTGGCTCCTCATCACACATTCAGCTGTGCTCTTAAGATAACTGAGGAGGCTTTGAGTTCACTGACAGATGCTGCCATTAGTCTCCATTGTGATTTTCTCCATGTAACACAGTGCTGCTCCGTTATTTCCCTGATGTATTGTTCTGCAGCTCCAGTGTCTTCTGACTAAAGAGGCACATTCATCAAGATGCAGGCTTCTGTCCCTTCTCCTGTCGGCATGACTCATATGTGTAATTAAGATTCACAGCAAGCTGGTTGGGACACATTGATCTCGCTATTAATGATCAGCCCATAATTTGCAAAGAGCCATTTCCTACAATCATGTTAGTCTCTCTCTCTCTCTCTCTCTCTCTCTCTCTCTCTCTCTCTCTCTCTCTCGCTCTCTGTGTGTGTGTGTGTGTGTGTGTGTGTGTGTATATGAGCTAAGATAAGACTAATGAATGTCAAACATTTGTTATACTTATCTGGTCAGTACAGTACTGTACACAGACACGTATTCAGACAAATTATAACATAGCATAAGTACTGGAAGGTGACAAATGCCAAAGACCTGCAAAAACAAATGAATAACACTATCAAACATTTTGTTTCCTACTTTATCTGGACCTGAATTTATAAGGTAGAATCATACATAAAGTAATCAGGAGTATTAGGGCCACTTTAACGGGAAAACAAATCTTTTGAGAATAAATTCAGAATATTCTGAGGAAAAAGTCATAGCCTAACTTTTTTGTTAATTTACAAGAGTAAAGTACATTAATGAGAATAAATGAATCCATACTATGAGAGTAAAGTCATAATTATACAAGAATGAAGTAATAATTTTAGGCCATTTGACATGTTAGAATATCAGACTGGTCTGTTAAAGCCTGTTATCGGTTGTGGTCGACTGTGATTGGTGACACTTCGTGATGGTTTCGTAAGTTTGTCAAGAAAAACTTTCTTCTCATCATATTTTGACTTTCTTCTCAGAATCTCTGATTTGTTTTAAACCAACACGCCTCGAACACTCTGCTGTAACGAGACATTCAATCTTTTTAAAACGTCCTCCTGGGAACCGACACTTTGCAATTTGTATGTTTTGTTTTCCTTAATGTGTTTTTTCCCTCAAGATGCCTCTCATAACAACTATGGGCCACATTTACTTACATTACGTTCACAGCTACAAGCAAAGAAAGTGCACACACGCTTTAAGGCAGTGGGTTTTCACAATTGCAGGAAGACTCCTCATAGTGCTCGGCCCCTCTCCGTCAGAGAGAAACCTGGACAGACATTTCCTCATGTGACAGCAGAACCCCCCGCTCTGCAGTTTGTCTTATTAGCAGATGTCCTGAATGGTCGGCTCCACAAACAAGCCGCCTCTTTCGGCTAAAAAAATAAATTGTTGAACATTCCAGGGCGGCTCGCTGAATGACAGACGTGATTTCGGGGAAACTTGTTTTGTCTTCATGCAGCGAGAGGAACAAATAGTTAAAGAACAAACTGAGGAAGGGTCACACATTCGTAGTGTTATGTCTAAAACAAATGTTTTTACAGTGTGAATAAAAAACTCCTTTAAGGTCAATGCTCGGTTGTTCTCTATTTCGCAGGTATTACAAAAGTAGATGCATGATGATTGTGCGACATACAAATAAATGATGACCGATATTTTTTCATTACACCTGTAAGAGAACATGACAAGTGCTTCTGTCCTATCAGAATATTTCTCTGAATAAACTCACTGACTAACAACTCTAACACTAAATATGGCAACGGTGAAGTTTGATTCTCTGAACAGGAGGAGCCACCAAAGTACATCTAATGTAGTCAGATCTATCAAATTGACGAGAACTACTTACTGTATGTATTACATTTCAAGGCAGGTCATCATACTGAACTTTATCAAACTGAAGTATTTGTGTCACTGGTTTCAGATCTTATTTTCCAATTGTGTGACCCACGTGACGAGAACAAACGACGAGCGGGACTCAACACAAACAAAGCTTTCGGGATGGGATCTTGCTCGTCTCATAATTGGAACTAGTGCTGATGCTGCTGGTGTCAGTCGAGCTGCTGATCTCTTCCAGGTTCCAGGACATATTTAGCAAGGGAGTTAAACCCCCAGCGCCTCTGGTGTCAAATCCAAGGGCACAGGAAGAATGACCGTTACTGCACACAGCCAGTGTCTATGTCTGTTGCCACGGACACAAATGCACAACATGCATTGGCTGCAAAATTGAATATAGTGCTAATTTTATGGCGTGAAGGTATGGTACTGTTTCTTTTATTTTGCACAGCCTTGCAATATACGCACTATTTGCAGGGACACACTCAGCTCTCATTCCTCGCCCTGTCACAGCTTATCCTTCCATTCTCACTTTCTGCAATGCCTGAGCCGCACTCTTACGATACACCTGTCATCAACCCGCCCCCCCCACCCCTGCATCAACTGCCAAGCAGCTTCGGGCTTTAACTACTTCCCGGAAGCGTCTCAGGCTGGATATATACTGAGGCCGTTTTATAAATGACCTATAGAGTGACCTATAATACGGCCACTTGTTGACAAAGGCTTAAAATATATACACCTATCTATAGATATGGAAAGATATCAAATCATATTTCCTTATCTGGAAACAATGAGTGATTAAAAGCAGAATAAGAACATTTATCCAAACTATGCATTATGATTTTTGCATGCATGGGTGTAGATGTGCTGTTGATTGGTCTGTATGTAAAAAGACTGACTCATTAGCATGCATGCTAAAAATCTTCTTTTGCACATTCTTGTATGATGCATTGCAAGAAATAAGTTTATAAGCAGCTAATATATGATCAACTACCAGAACGTAGCAATGTATATCTTTTCTTTTCCTATTTGCATTTGGTTTCCTGCTCCCAGAAAGAGTTTCTTCTATATGTGAGCCTGTGTCTTTCTGGTAATCCTGACACTGTGTTTTGAATTGTACAACAGTCATTCTGCACCTCAAACCCAAACAGCCCGAGACTCCGCCACTGCAACACTATCCCCCCCGATGGATAAGAAGATCTGTGCTGCGTGTCTGATCATCTTCTCTCGCTCAACCAATCCGCCTCTGACAAAAGAATTCAGGTCAAAATACTTCTCACCAGCGCCACAGCTCTCAGTAACATGTCCTCTTCTTCCCTTACCGCTCGTCTCTCTCTCTCTCCGCAGGCTCATATTAACTTACTCTAACCTCCTCCCAGCACCGGGCATCAGACCTGTGGAGACGGGGACTTTTTCCACTCAACCTCCTCATCCAGCTGAGACTCTCTCTGCCCAAACCTATTAGCAACTTCTTAATGAATTAGTAAAAAACTATCCGGCTCAATTTACTTCCCCCGGACATAAAAATACAATTCACCACATTTCAATTTCACGTCTTGTAAACAACACCCTGTGGGTGTTCCCCAAGGAATGAGAGGGCTCGGTGAACCCCTCACCCCACATGCGCTTAGAGGGGGGAAGACTCATATATCTGCACCTGTCCACGCTGTGATTCCGAGGAAGCCCCTGCTGGGAAGTGAGTGGTTCAGAGAGCGACGGAAAGATAAACAGGAAGCAGAAAAAGATCTCTGTGAAGAGGTCAGACAAAGTCAGGCTCAATTACCTTTTACATTCAGCTGCTCAAGTCATATTTTCCCATGCTTGTTTTGTTAATTTCATCCACTCTAACTAAGATTTGATATTTCACAGCAGGAAAAACACTAAAAACAAAACATTGACCCAGAATGAACAGAAAGACAAACCAGAAGCAAATGTTGCCTTGAGCGGAAAAACTCAGGTTACGTAAACAGTTTGGACTTGGACATGTGAGCATCATGAGAGCTGTAGCAATATTTCTTTTTACAGAAACAGAAACAGATCAGGGGATGAATCATGTTTAGTGGAGATCTCACTGCAAAATGACAACACATGACAAAGGGTCTGCAGCCACATCAGCCACTCTGATCGATGTCAGGTCCGTCCCTGTCCGACATATCATAGGTTTTATCGAAGTTGGTTGGATCCCATTGGAGGAACTGCAGGAAGGTGCAGCCCCATGACCCCCTGACCAAGATATAGTGATCTGAAAAATCTGGATGAATGAACTGGGAGATCAAAAGATCAAATGGAGAAGGAAGCAGAGAGGGAGGAAGCTGAAAGATGTCACTACAGCGTCAGTGCTCATTAATGCTGACTCCACAGATTTATATGGAAGTGAAAATGGGATGTTTATATTAGACATAAACAAAAAGATCTTTGTTAGTCGTTATAGCTGCAGGGAGTCGGTGTGTTGAGCTGAGGTATTATCACAGGGTATCACAATGTAGTTTTCCATTCATTAATCTCTTATTATTATGATTATTAATTTTCATCTCTCTCTCTCTCTCTCTACTATTTAAAGTGCCTTGAGATCATGTATGATGTCGAATTGAGCCTTACACGATATCCTGGTCATACATTCTACTATTTCATAATCTAATTAAAAAAAAAAAGCTCAAACACATCAGTGAAGATTATAAATCATTTTAAAGTTTTAGCCGTTTCTTGGACACTGATGAATCTCACGTAAACATTACAAGAACGAGATGATCTTGATAACGACAAATCCTTGAAGGAACAATTGGACTCTGACCTGTGTCAAGCTCCGGCTACATCCTTTTTAAAAAGAAAACCTGCGCTGGTCTGACCTGCACACAGCAATTTCCCGAGATTCCCCAAAGGTAAACAGTCTTTCTCAGTTCTGGTGCAGCTGGCTCCCCTCCCACGAACGCACGATGGCAGCTATCAGTGCGAGACAGGCTAAGTGTTTTCATAAAGTGAAAAAGGCCTCCCCTCGTCCCCACTTCCTCTGCTGGTGGTGGAGGGGGGTTCGAGATGGAGGTGATTAAATAGCGACAAGCGCACACGTTGGCGCCCTCTCATCCTGTGGAGCTTTTTTTCGGTGCGTTGCAGTGAAGAGTTGAGAGAGACTACATTGTTGTGTTTGGAATTAATCAAACCCGTCTTGCCGCTGCGCTCCTGAGTAAAGTGGAGTGGGGGTGGTGGTGGTGGGGGGGGGCCTTCTTACTCAGAGGGAAGCTCATGCACTAATACAGTGCACTGTGAAGAATGCAACACCCCCTGTGGCCACAGAGCAGGAGTCTAATTATGTAGCGGCACTTGCAAAATATCTACTTTTTCTCTTGTGTGGAGCTCAGGCTGATTTCCACTCAGCCAGTCACAGGATTAATGATTAAATTCAGTTCAATCCAACAAGCCTCCATTATCGGCTGCATCACCCTGGTTGGGATCAAAGAAACTATTAGTTAATGTACAAACTCAGCAAAGTGTAGAAAAGAGGCCCAATAGCAGCAGGACATTATTAATATGTTGATCCTAGTCAACACAAGATTTTAAAGAATGATTAGATGTACGTGGTATCTATTTAGCTGCATAAGCTTATGTCATGTTTAGTGTAAAGGACACTGAGCTGCATTTTATACTATGAAAAGTGCTATAATAATAATAAGTTTGTCATCTCTAACAAAGAGGTTTTGTTTCCATCAGCCTACAAACTACTGGATGGATTATCATAAAACTGGACGGCCTGTTTGAGAGAATGATATTCCTACCACTTGCAGGTCTGTGCAATTTGGTGCAGATCCACATTCTTAGTATTTATTATCATTATTTTATTGTTATTAGATGACACTCTATCATATTATATCATAAACAGGACTTTTTAAAGGTAGAGTAGACACCGTGTCATGATGGAAGGAACAGACTAGATAGCATTCATTTCTAATCCACGTGAGGAACATGTTCATATGTCTGTGCAGGAACAGAAAGACCTGGCTGCGGTCACAGAGTGTGAATGGGAGGACAGTGTAATTACTCCTGTGTTGCAGTGTACAAACGTATCACTGCCGGTGAGGCTAAGTGCAGGCGACAGCGCCCTGAAGCAGCTTCTCCTCGCTCTCTACCCGCCACTGGTGTGCAGCCTATCCAGGTCACATACGAGGGAGACAAGCATCCAGCAGCGGAGAAAAACAAAGAAAAAAGCCTGTTCCCCTAGAACTACAGGAAAACCTGTGCCTCCACCGTTTTCCATCACTGAAGGAAATCTTTCACTTTCTAAAACTTTGGCTCGGGTGACGTGTTGTGAGTCAGATCCCAGCCTCTGCTGCCGCGTGCTTGAATAGTGCAGCAGTAAGAACTGGTGTGTGTCAGCCCCGGCTGGTTGGAGGCAGTGGAGCGGCAGTAATCGAGTGGTACAGGGAGTTATAATTGGACAGAGCGGGACACAGAGACGGCTGCTGCTGCTGGAAACGTCTGTGGCCCTGTGTTGTTCTACAGTTAGTGAGCAGCGACTGAACTTTTGAACTTAATCTGAGAGCAGCTTGAGACGACGGTTTCAATGCATTCTTGTGCTGGACTCATTTGTTTCAAAGCAGAGGCGGAAATTACAACATCATCATCATCATCATCATCATCATCATTATCATTATCATTATCATCAGGGTGTTGTGAGTTTGCACAATTTGCCAGAAGAGTCTGTAAAGTTGTGTGTTTTTATTGATGTAGTTCTGCATCTATTTATATTTCATTATCTCATGAATAATATTACACTAATTGACTTTACATTGGGACCGCACTCATTTTAAAGTCGTTATATATCTGTATATAACAGCATTTTATTTATGACAGTAACAGTTTTATTCGAACTTTCATTTATTTGAAATGTGAGGTCCAACAGCAGGGCCGGGCGACCTTTTTCTATCTTTACATTTTTATAACATCCTCCATAGGGAACACTGAATTATTGAACACATTTATTTTGTACTTGGTTCTTGTGTTTCTGTCTGAGTTTGTTTATTCTTGTGATTTTAACCTTTGTTATTTCGATATTTAGTTTTTTTCTTCTTTCGAGCAACACAAGGTTGTTTTTATACCTTAACATAACAACAGCTTCAAAATCATATCGATGCCGCACAAACGTGGCACATCTTTGATTACCTCAGCGCCCCCTGGAGGTGTAACCATGCTGGAACATACGAACAGTTTTTTACAGCCATACGTCACACACCAACAACTAGAGAGGAGAAGGTGATAGCTATAAGAGACAACTAGCTCGCCGTTCTCCGTGTGGACGTCATGGCAGAGCCACCGAAGAAACTGAAGAGGAGGAAAAGAGAAAGTGACGGAGTAAAAAAATCAAACAAGAGTGATTATCGGAGCATATTTGACTCACTGACGAGAGTTAAGGAGGCTAAAGGACGAGGAGCAAATTGTGATTTTGTATCTGCTGTACAAATAAACCCTTCTTACTTCATATCCCACTAACCTCTTCAGTGCCACGGCTGGAACTGCTTCTCTCCAGTAAGGTGTCTGATGGCAGATGGTAGTGACTCTACATGCTCTTTTCTTGAAAGACGCCATGTTGCTTCTCAGCAAACACCAAGGACGGGACGTTTATGTTCTTTTATTTTATGACACAAAATCTGAATCACTCTTGTGAAATCTTTTTTGTAAATTGGAGATTTCTTTCAAAGTTATATGTTCCCCCATATCCTTCCATACACTTGATTTGTGTGTACGTACAATAACAAAATGCTTTCAGACCCATGGGCCACATTGTACATGATTACGTGTCTCTCAGATAAAGAGTTTACAAGAATAAATTACTATTCTGCGTCATAGGCTCCAGAGAGAGACTGTGACTCTGAAGATCATCACATGCAGTATTTCATAATGTATGAGGCAATCACATGGGAGCCTGTTAACTCAACCCCAGGAGTCAATGGTTATATAATAATACGAATGTTCTCACATTGTGATCCATCCTGTGATGGGATTTTGGATTAACCTATATTATATGTACATTTATTTATATATATATATATATATATATATATATATATATATATATATATATATATATATATATATATATATATATATATATATATATATATATATATATATATTAATACTAGATTATCTTTCATTTATCTATTCATGTGAACAGTAAAATATTACCACTTTTATTTTCTGCCTTAGTCTTTTCAGTCAATATATAATGTAAAGACTGTTTAGGCATAGTTTAATATATATTGTTTATATTGTTTACACAAGTGTGATGAATCAAATTATCCCATTTACCAGTGATGTTGCATTTGTTTAACCATCTTTAAAAAAATCTAAGTCAGGAAAATAAATCAGCATCACAAACAAGTGGTTTTAAAGTGGGAATGAAAACCACTTTTCCTCTCTGTTGACTCAATCCTTGATTTTTATCTTTTAGAGTCTGACCCACAACGTATTGTAACAAACAACAGGGACTTGTGGAGCTGAGTGAAAGGAGGAAAGTGTGTTTGTTGCTTGTGACAGTTGCTGTGGGGACCAACACGGCACATGTTTCTCATTACACAGCCTCGGAGGTGGACGTTATAGAATTCAGCACGGAGGAATTAATCATGTGTGTGTGTTGAAATCTGCTGAACTGATCTGCTTCGTGTCCAATAAAAAGAAAAGGTGACGGGCTAGTGCTGTACTATATTGTATTAATACATCAGTATTACACATTGTCTAATCCAGTGAAATAATAAGAGACATTGTATGTAAATATATATACATATGTAAATATATATATATATGTTTTCACATCCAGAAAATAAAACACCACTAGTTACATTCAAACAGCAGTGTCCAGGTGTCAAGAAGTTAAATACAGAGCAGTATGAACAAAAACTTCAGACGTTGTCCTCAATGCTTTTGTCATATACTTTACAACATAATGTCCCCGGGGTCTTCAGAGACCCTCCAGAGTCACATGAAAGTAATTCACACATAAATATACAAATTAAAAAGGTTCACAGGAGCTACTACATTTGCATCTGGCCTTTCCAACGCGCTGAAAAATGAAATTGCCGAAAATTACCGTAAGTCGATGACCACATGACGCTGCACATTAACAACCTGCTGCAAAGCCACGAAATGTACAAAGTAAATGATTCAACTGAGAAACTGTCCCGCAGATCTGAGATTTACAAGCAAAAAATGAGACAAACTGTAGTTGTGATTTCACTACTGTGAATATTGTTCCGTGTGAAATTAACCTTAAACACTGGCGGCAGAGAAAAACTTCTCCTTCTGTGAAAATAATAAATATAAAACGTATTTGATTCAAAAACTGTTGAGAAAATGGGGACGTCCACAAATCATTAAATTGTGTGATGGGTGACTCATGAATACAAGTGAGCATTTGTATGAAAATAGTACTTTTGGATTGTGTATCTGAAATAATTGAAAAATAATTTGCCCAAAAGAAAAAAAAAGGACAAATGATAAATGATAATATTTTCTTTCTTCACTTTCAAATACAGGGAAAAATTGAGAGCTGACAAAACGCAGCGAAGATGATGACAAACAAAATCAGGCGGACAAATACAATAGCTCGTTGAAAGCTCTCGCCCCCCCCCCCCTTATCAAAACACAGAAGTAGAACAAACAACTTCTTTTATCGTCGCCTCACACACTGTCACACAAAGACGGCTGCTTCATGTCTGAATGCACTGTAGTACTCATTAATACTGTAAATATAAACACACACACACACACTCAGTCACATGATCAACTTGTCCTCTTCCAGAAATGTTAAGATTTACATCTATCGGCTGACAGTGACTCGTGTTCCCAGCATTGTGGATTGAAATGCGATGAAGAGGCTCTGAAGTGATGAAGAGGAAAATAACAGGTTTTGGGATTTGAACGTGTGAAGCGAGTGTAACCGGGAGAAGGTGCAGTGTTTGTTGTTCAGCTCCGGATGAAACCGGTTTCAAACTAAATGCTTTTACAATGAATGTGCTTTTGAATTTTGTTAAACCGATGAGACATGACGATCACGTGATCACGTGTACGTGTGAAGAAGACTGTGTTCAGACTCATTAGCACAACCTCTCATTCATTTGAATGGGGTCACTGCATTGTTGTGGACGGTTGCCCAAGCAGAAACAATCTGTCTACTGTCATTTGTTGCACAATGACAGCGGACAGATTGAATTCAACAACTCTCCATTTTCTTGAATTGATTGTACCAGTTGTTTCTCCGAATTCAAATAGTTTGACGTTATTTCTACTCATTTCTTTAGCACAAGTTAAAAGTGTGATCACTCATTGCTCATTGTCCCCAAACTTGACTTGTTTATACATCTGCACTGTGCAAAAAAGGGAAACTAGAGCATTTCATAGCTGAAGCACACGTAAGGTGATGTCTGCTCAAAGTTATCTTCCCAAGTTACAGGCGATTTAGTGGAAAAAAACTAAATGCGACCGACACTGCAAACTGACTCGATTCAGCTAATTGGTTTTAGCTTCGTCCGGATTATAGAAAGCATGTTGGGATGTGACCCATTTCTAAAAGTATAGCTGCACTATGAAGGAAGCGGTTCATGGCTCGTACCAACCATACGTCAAACCCCCCCCCCCCCTTTTTTTAAACACAGTGCTGTTTTCGGTCTGAACACCCAGTCATGTTCACATCACAGAGAGAAGGAGAGTAAAGGCTAAAAGACAGCAGTGAACAGGAATGTGATGCGTTTATGTTCAGCGGAGCCAGGTCACCGTTACATTCAAGTATGACGAGCACACATCGGAGCACACGTGACTTCCTGATGGCTTCTCGGTGATAATATTGTGTGGACAAGTCACATTTACAAAAGAACTATACCGTGTGGATTCAAAGGACGCACATGACAGTCAGGGTCACTTACAGTAAAACACGCTGAGAGAGTCTAATGGTGCGATTCCCACCATCGTCTGCATTGACTGCACATGAAGGAACAAACACTGAAACAAACAAGAAATGCTCTTAAAGGTCTGAATGAAGCCTGCGACACTTCAAATGTGTATTTAATTCACCGATTGTAACGTCTATAAATACTGTGTGGTATTTAATTCTGTTTTCACGTATTAAAACAAAAAATATGTTCATGATAAATTAGGTTGAATATGAGAAATATATAATATATACTTTAATATATTACGATACACCTGTTGGATGTCCTGTCTCCTTTCAGATTCTGTCCACGGTGGCAGGCAGGCAGGATTTTGTGGTTTGGCACTAAAACCATGTCAGAAGAATTTACAGTGTAACTAAAAGGCGTTGTGTGCACGACGTGACCCCCGGGAGGATAATCGAGCAGCTAATGTCCATCCGTTTGAAAAAAAACCCCATTTCATCAGCATCTCAGTCCGAGTGAAGCGGTCCAGTTGCACGTTGTAGACCAGAGGCTCACCTCCCAGTTCAGGTAAAGGGCCTGTGTCGGTGTGAGGCGGGTGAGAGACGGGGGTTCACACACGTTTCCCTCTTTCCTTTTCTTCTTACGTTGTGACTTCAGGAAGTGGCGAGTCCCCCGTCCCCCCCTCCCCCCATCCCCGGCTTCCACAGAGCTCCAAAACATGCTGCAGTTTTTTTTACAGGTGGGACAGGATGGGTAGAGTTTAATAAGAGTGTCTCTGTCAGGCGAGGGGGCTGTCTGATTTCAGGACGGAGCCGTCTGAGTCGTGGCAGCTCTTCCCGTTCATGTGTTCACTGTGGCCGTCGATGCTGTAGCAGCCCTGGACCTCTGTGATGGAGGAGGCCGTGTAGGAGGCGGAGCGCAGGGCGTCCGAGTGGTTTCCTATGCTGCTGCCAAACTGGATATTGTACTGGTTCCAGTGCCTCCTCAGAACTGCCTGGACCTGACCAAAGAAAACACATTTCAGTTATTAACACAACTGTATTGGAATCATTCATCATAAATTTGTATTTATAAACCACATAAATGTTGTTTTTAAACAAAACATGGCCTTTATGACCAGATAATATCAAAACACAGGGAAAGTTGAACCACAAACAAGCCAGACGAAGCATTTTGAAATGTGTGAAGTCACAGCGACTGTGACCTTTAAATTCACATACTAGACAAGAAATACAAATTACTATTGTAAATAATTTGAATGTGTAGAATATTTCCTAAATGTGGAATTATTCCTTTATCAGAGTGTGTTGTTCTCTCTTCCTTTTCGTTTCAAGTGATCGTATTTATAAAGCCCCGGGGAGCTGAGGCTGTTTGGACGTGAGCCTCCTCCACCACCCTGCACTAATGGCAGAGGAAGTTGACAAGTCTGTCCCTGATGACCAAGAGGAAAAAAGAAGTGTATATGTGCATCCAGGTCCAAGTAAAACCATATTCATAGGGCAAATCTTACTTCTCCGTTGAAGAAGCAGAAGATGGTGGCCACCAGCAGACCCTGGAACGAAAAGAAAAACCAGATCACACACCTTAGTCACTGGTCTCAAGCTCCAGCAGTGGAGAGTTATTTGTAGATCATATTCTAAGGGTCTAACGCGCTGCGAGGTCAAACTGTATTTTGGAGCTGATTCAGCCTGTTGCTCAAGATGTTCTCTGCCCACGCTGGGACAGCACAGGACGATCAGATAACACATCGCCAACATGCAGCTGATCCTCCCCCCCCCCCCCTCCGCTCGGATAATTCATGCCTTCCTTCCTGCTGTTCTTCACTGGGCTACAACATAAACAAAGTCTCTTCAGGGGCCGACGGGGATGTTTGGGCTTCGAACTAAACGTTCTCACGAAATCTTGAGGAAATGAAGGGGTTTTGACCACACAGCCGTTGATTTGGTAAACATCTCCACAGTGGGAGAGAGATTCATCGTAAATCATGAACATGTAACGAGGACAACAGGACTTTACACACAGTCAAGTTTTAAATACCAATCTAAAAACATACACCAGGCGTGTATTTAAACAGCACAGCATACGTTTACAGCTGTGTGTAGATTTTTAACTCCACAGAGGAGGTCTGGTTTGTGCACCGGTGACTTGTTCGTTGGTTTGTCAGCAGGATTACGGCAAAAAGTACCGAGCTGATCGGCACCTAAACTCAGTGGAGGGATGAAACACGGGCCACGGAAAAATTCATTAACATTTTTGTGGGAATCTGTTTAAAGTAGCGGATGCATGATTGATCTATAACTGTCCTTAATATTGCAAGGGAGGGAATATTTCTACATTTTTGTAAATGGGGCGTAATGTGAGACATATTCATGGTGTTTAGATCGATGATAATCTGAACAAAAATGTGCAAATTCAGACTTCTCCCTTTTTCTTTTCAGGATCTACAGAGACGTGTAGGACACAAAGGCCCTGGTCGAGGTTTTGCCATTCCAGTTTCTAAATGAAATGTTCCAAGAAGCTGGAATCAACACAAACCCGACTGCTACCCCTTGTCTCACCTGGTAATGCATGAGTATGTGCATGATGTAGTCGTAGATCTCAGAGGACACCCGTCCCTCTGGCTTGTAAGGCAGCAGCACATACTGGATTCCCAGAAGAGGCACCAGGATGAGGGTGGCTCTCACCGCCTTCATGTAGAGACTCGACTCCGCCTGATGGGTCACCTTCAGTTTGGTGATGAGCACTCGCACGATGTTCAGCAGGAAGAACAAATTCACCTGCAGCGGAGGAGACATTAACACGTCACCGTGATGTTGTGGCTGTTAGCTGCTGTCTGCTGGTTTAAGACTGTGATTATATTTTCTTAAATCACAAAAAAAAATGTGCCAATGAACAATAACTGACCAGAGAATACACCTCAGACAGTGAAAGTCAAAGGTATAGAGCTCTAAAGAACAGGGTGCTGGAGGATTGGATTTCACCTTGGTCCCAAATGAAAACTATAAATGTAACGATGACATGGTCTATATTTGCTGCGGTTATTTTGGAACACTCGACAGACTCATACTCTTAACTTTGAAAACAATATTAGTAACGGCCACAGAATTCAGTTCGTGAACATGAAAATAAAAACTGTGGAAACATTTGTGAAGTCTGCTGATGGACATGAAATCCTCTGAAGCCCCTTTAGGGACACAGATTTCTCTGAAGCGTGCCTGGCTCTACCGATTAGCAGAATTCCTTGAATGCAAAGCGGGCCTGGGGACCAGTGGGGAGATCCTCAGAGAGGCAGATGCATTGATTTCACAAGATAAACACAATTATGTTTTGCATGTTATGAAACCCCCCACGGTGTCCACTCGGAAGAAGACAAAATCACCTCATTGCTGCTCGTTGCACAACAAAGAAAAACAGTGCACCGAGTGTAACGTGGGACTAATCTGTTGCTCTATTTGAGTAAATTAACATATCTGTCATTTCGCTTCGCTGTAATCGATTGAAATCAGATTCTCACCAGAAGAGCAGCGCAGATGGGGCCGTGGATGATGTAGAGCAGCGACGTTTTGGAGCTGATCCAACAGCTACAGTGGGAAGGAGGACAAAGGAGAAGGGTTTACACAACAGTGTCGATGCATCACATGACAGATGACCCATACTGCAGATCAATGGGCCGTTCTGAGGAATGGATCTGCATGAACAGGTTGGGAGAATTCATGCAGATCAGCCCGGCAGAATGTGCACGATGCAGATAAACACCCAGCGGATCATTTAACGTAATTATACTCGTCCGTTTGGCCAGATCAACTGCATTTCACAAGATAAACTCATTTTACGGAGGATTTAAATTTGTTTTTTTTGTTGGATATTTGCATTAACACTAGGATTTTTAAGATAGAGAAGAAAGACACATTTTCCACTTTCTCCCACTGTACAAAAATAAAGTTGAGAGCTCACTTGTCATTGTAGTAGTAACTTCGAGCAATGGCGTGTATGGTCGCCGGGATGAGAGGAAAGCCTGCAAGAAAAGGCTTTATGTTTATTAGCATTAGAGCTGAGCTGCCGTCAAACTACTTCAAAAATACGGTTTATCACAATAACGGAACATGCAGTAAATTCGGCCATTATCTGGTACGCACCCCAGCCGAGGAGGTAGTACCACATCAGGTGCTGCTTCTCAGCGAACACGGCCACCACGATGAGCGTGTGCAGGTATATCCCCTCACACAGCATCCAGAAGTAGTTGCAGCCAAACAGGTAGAGATGAATGAATTGGGACACTTTGCAGCTCGTCTGAGGAAGAGACACGTGCACATTGAATTCAGACTTTCAGTTATAGGACATTTAATATCTGGAGCCGTGTTTAACCTGATTTATGTTTAAATTCGTAAACTAAGATGACAAAGGGAACAGCTCAAGTTGAATTTGTGGGGAAAACAACGATATGATTGTGTAGTCAACGATTAAAGAAGGTAAATGAACCCATCAACTCACTGGATTCCTCTGAACCAGCTCCTGGTTGTTTGCCACTGCTGTCAACAGGATAATGGTGATGACGGAGTTGAGGACGAAGGAGAAGAAGAGGTTTTTGTGAAGCGTGATCCTTTGGCAACTCAAACTCCTGCAAGAAGACAAACGGACAACGCCACATCACCGTGCTGCTGATTTACACGAGGCGTGAGATTAATGTGCTTGCTGAGGTTTCGTTGGCTCACTTGAAATGGAAGAATATTCCGAGGGAGACGAAGAGGGACGTCAGGGACAGCCCGTGTCCTATGAGGGCTAGGTAGAAAAGATTCATCGCAGTCTGGGAGGAAACGAGACACAAATTACATGATCTGGATCTCATTACGACTTCTGCTGTTGTGAGACAATCTATCACACTTGTGTCAACGGGGTGTTTTCATAAATCCACCGCACTCATCCTATTCCTTCCCACACCAATTTATGTAACAGTGAAATGTTGGAATTCTTAATGGTGACTGTGGTTGGAAAGTGGATGATAAAGGAGAAACGTCTCCTTGGTCCCTGGAGAAAGTTGGACTGTGACTGTGGTGACCCCCTCAACCTTTCCCACTGATTCCTAACTCGGCTCCAATCTGCAATGTAAGCTTTGGATAATTCCAGTTGATGGATTCTAATGCAATTCTCAACAATATTCCCATGTACACTTCAGCCTTTTTAAAGACACGGGGGTCGTGGGCTCCAGACGTGGACCGACATGGAACGAATTCCTCTCACTTTACGTTTCCTCATTATATTCTTGTGCCCCCCCCCCCCACTACATGTAATCCAACACGAGCCTGACATTTGTGTTCACTTGTGTTTTCCCGTGATCTGATGCGTGTGATGTGCACGTTAGTGACCTTTTTGTCTCCTATCATCACTGGAAAACCACACAGTGCAGTAACTGCCTTTAGAGATCCAATATATTAAAAGGTCAGTGATTAAACAGGGACTCGGCTCCTCTGAATATTCCACGTACGCTTGAAGCCATATCTTAAAAGCCACTTACCACTCTGACTTCGCTGGTGTGTTCATTGCAGCGGGTGAAGTTGGTCCATGTCCGGTTGCTGTCGGGATGCAGGAACCAGTGACCGGTGTCAGTGCAGATCTTTGTGACCATCTCTGCAGGTAGAAATAATACGTAGAGGAGATGTGACACCACACCTCCCAGTGTATTCATATGTGATGGTTTTGATTCTTTCTTGATTCTCCCCTGATATTAAACAATGTTCTCTGAAAAATAAGAAAAACCCGACTCAATCCAGTCGTGAGGTCCAGTCTCATTTATTGTAGTGTTCAGACTCTAATGCATGGTTTTAATGTCTGTTTCATGTTCTCCACTATAAGTTTAATTCTTCTAAATGAATCAAACTCAGAGATAAAAGGGGCATTCCGCTAATTTTACCAGTGAATATCAGTTTATGAGTCTCATGAGTCACTTCTCACCAATAGGAAGGAATAAAAGTCAGATTAGCTCGGCCACTGCTGCTCCGCTGCGTGTATGAGCCACGTATCTCACCTGAAGGATCGAAGTCCTGGAAGTAGTCTGGGCAGTGCTGCTCTGAGATGACCCCCGCCCTGGTGTCGTCCCAACACAGCCAGCCGTCCCACGTACGATTGCACATCGTCTCTGGAACCGCAGAGAGCACGTTAGGGGGCTATACCAAGCAAGGATTCAATATTGGCGAGTATTTTCAAATAATTAATAGAATTAAAAGCGTAAATGTTTTGATTTATTCATTGTTTAGAAGTTACAGAAGCGTATTGTCTTCATTTGTTCCGTTTTTCTGAACTAATGAGATCAAACTCCTTGTACTTTCCGTCTGATCCATCCCGAAACCCTCAGGTGCCTGTGCAGAGCCGACAAACTAATAATAATAATAATAATACACCAGTATTCTCCCAATGTGTCAAACCCAAACCTTACACTCTGCTTATTAATAAGAGATTTTCTCAAATACTTTCCAATTAGACTGAAGCAGTTATTTGGACCAGGAAAACAATGAATAGAAAAAGCTTTAAGTGTTTTTCAGTTATTTCTTTGTACCTTGTCTGCTGTGGGCGCCGTCCTTCATTATCTTTTGATAGCACTCGAACTGGGCAGTTACGATCTTGTTCCTGGTCAGGCCAATGTCGTGGTAGACGTTGGTCGGATGCTGGTGCTGAGTCTCATTGACCTCCATACTCGCCTCCACGAAAAACTGCAAGGGGAGAGATTTCAGAGAGATTACTCTCAAGTAGGGGCATCACAAAATATGGTGGTTCTCTTTTCCTGACTCCTAACAGCGTCTCCTTCACATCTTTCCTTGTCCTCAGGACGTTTGTGGTCAAGTGGTTAGGAAAGGAGATGATTTCTACTCTCTGACTGCAGCCCAGGTGAATGTTAGTGTCCTAAATTCCCTGCGGGTGTTCCAGAAATATCACATTCACAAGAACCCGAGGTCTGCGTCAGCCTGACCTTTGACTTTCGAACCACAAAAATGCAAACAAGTTCATCCGTCAGTGCAAGTGAACGCTGCTACCAGATTTTTGAACGGATTCCCTGGAGGCGTTCCTGAGATAGAAGAACGGAAGGACCATACTCTGCGTTTTTAGATCAGGGCTGTCATGGGATCAGATTTTTATTAAATGATTATCGTGGCCAAACAAGAACAATATTACGGCAATATCTACATGGAATTAAAATAATAATGGTGATATTTGTGCATCCCAGTCTGCAACTTTTTCAAGCCAATTGTTTTAAGTTTAATAATTTTATCAAAGCTACATTCAGCATTCAGACCTCACGTGTATGCATTTGAGTTCTACATTGGCTGTGTGTTTTGACTCTTATAGTGAAGCAGTCATCTCGTCCTGCGTCTGGAAACAGAGTCTGTAACATACACAAGCTTCCATTAAATCTATTTGCGCTCCATGGAAAATATGACATCAATTCAGAGACACTGCCAACAACCGTTTGCAGCTTTTATTTATTACACAGCAGATATTCCAACCTGAAGCAGCTTCTTATTTCTTAGTAAAATCACCAACATACAATAAACAAGTCAAAAAAAAGTTTCCAAGTCACAGCTGAATATTAAACCCTAACCCAGTAGTTATAAATAATGTACATACTTTAATATTTTCTGTGAATCATAAATCTAAAGGACACACCAGAAAAAGACAATAAATCTGTTTTCTACCAGCTGAACACACATTCATTCAAGCTGCTTTTAGATTTGATATATTCAGTGTGTGTGTTTTTCAGCATTAGCTTGTGTGTCTGTGGACCGTCCTACCTTAGTTACATCACACAGCAGTAGGAGTGCCACCGCCCAGCTCCGCCCGATGCTCTCCATCTTCCTACTGGTCATGTCAGGGCTGCTTGATGATCGGCCAGCGACAGACCTGGAACGGAGAATCGACAGTTGAGCGATATCATTGGAGTGAAAGATCATTCACAACGACAACAATTGCAGATTCACGCTTGGGACACACAACATAGCCGGCCTCCGTGCTAACATGCTAACGATCAATGCAAAGATTGAGAGAAGTACGTGGGAGATGAAATACACAACCAGAGGAACACACACCAGTTTATCTGGCTCTAACTCCTCTTAATTTAACCAGTGCCTACGCTTCAGTGTTTGTTTAAACACAATTTTCCATTTGCTGGTGCCTCCATTGCCTCATGAGCTCTGCTCAACGTCAGCCGTGTGGAGCCAAAGCAACACAGCGCCAGCAACACAATTTGTCTGTTACTTAGAATAAATAACTTAACAGTGATATATTACTTGTAAGTAAGTGCTGCACTAGAAAACACACGAGGAAAAAAGGGTTTTTATCAGTCTTGTGGTTGTAAAAGTCAAACGTGTTAGAAAACAATTAGAATCCTTATAAACTGTAGGATTTATCACCTCCAAAATGTCACCGTTACGACTCCACAGCACATGGATCGACTTTGACCTGATCTGATCTCGGCATGCTATCATTAAAAGTGAGGTCAATACCAACAATGTTAGGATTCTGGCTCAAACAACCACACAGCTGACAAAATGTGTGGCTGGAATCAACCCAACGAAAGGCCGCTCATCAAAGAAAGTCCTCTGACAAAAGTCATGTAAGCACAGCTGAGACTCTGTGCACCACAGACAGGACAGCAGTCAGTGGGATGGTCACACATCTACGGGACACATTTCATTTGATAAAAGGGATGGTGGTGATCTCGTCCAAGCAGAATCCTGCGGTTGCGGCACAGCTGCAGGCCACACGGATTTCATGTCACGGCTGGTGCACACAGCAGATGAGACAAAACACAAGTGGAGACATTATCCTTCAGCTGGTGAATCTCTGCTCTGCAAAGAACTGTGGGTGCACCACTGTTCAGGCAGCTTTCGAGAGTTCAAGCCTGCGTCAAAGAGCTAAAGCTCCGCATCAGCTCCGCATCAGCTCCACTTAATTTCATGTAGAATGTGGAGACTGCCACTGGCAATTTTACAATATCATGTGTTTTTATCCATGAACATCACAAGATCTTTTAATTGCTGCAACAGGTGACTGCTGGTCACTACAGTTTGCAGGAAACAGGGTTATTGATCATAGACGTGACAGTTCAGAATCTGAATGTTAGAAATAAACAGGTATAGAGAAATATAAAGCAATGTCATGTGGAGATGTGCTCGCCCAGAGTTTGAAAAGACAGACTTAATGAGGACATTTACATGAAAATTGTTTCGTGGCTAGTTACATCCACTATGAGGGTCCATGAACAGTATCAGCGAACAAGATATTGTGGTAACATTCTTTCTTCCGTCTCATCCTCTTGATGTGCACCAAGCCTCAGCCGGTCCAGAACATTTCCGTATACTCTCATTTCCAAACAGACCTTATGAACCGTCTCATATGAAGTCAAGCAGCTTTACTCAGCTTGCACGTTGCTGAAAGCTGGGAAATTAATGAGCCACTAAATAAGGAGTCAGCCCCTCAATGGGGGATTCAGAGCCTTTGATTCTCACAACTCTTCCCTGCTGCTCTGTCACCAGAGGGACTGACCCGGTACCTCTGTGGGTCTGTTTCAAGTTAAAACCGCATTACACTGTGGAGGGAGGGAGGGAGGGGCTTACTGAAAGTGGGACTGTAAAACATTATGTGACATGCAAATTAGAAACAGCCAGGGAAGGATCAGCTGCTCGGCAAATGCAAAAAACACACACACACACACACACACACACACACAGCGCTCTACTTTGCCAAGTCCCCCAGCTGTTTCCTGGCAAGAGCTGAGTGTCATACATTAGCCGACTGATACAGGGGGATATAACTTTGTCAGATGGACGGACACACACACACACACACACACACACACACACACACACACACACACACACACACACACACACACACACACACACACACACACACACACACACACACACACACACACACACACACACACACACACACGTTAAAGAATGTTTTCCCAATAGCTGCCTGAATGTTGCCTATAACTACGTTAGTGCAGATTTGTTTCTCGTCCCCCTTTTTGTTTGCTTGTTCCTTATTTAAAGTTCGTGGTCCTACAGATTCATTTCATTTCTAACGGTGGTAGTGAGGAAGTGAACCTGAGCCTCGAAGGAATCCATTTGTCACAGTGGGAATTTGCAGCGTGACATTCTGTTAATTTCTGCCCTGAATGTCTTATTATACTTATTAAACTATTATACAGTTGATGTTATTGACCGGAGACGAACAACCCAGCAGCTTAATAGTGATTGGGTTTGATGCTGCGCAGCCAATAGAGAGGAGCACAGCCTGGTTTCCAATGATAGAGTCCTGGGTAATGAGTTCCATGAAAGCAGTAGAAGAGTATGGGATGTTTATTCTGTGCAGTCCGAAACCAACGCTGACTTCTTCTCCCATGCAGAATGTAATTAATTTATAACCCACAACATTTGGCTCCAGTGCAGGAAGCAGTGGGACGTCCCACGCCCACATGAACCGCACTTAGGGCTCAATTATACTCTCTTACAGACGTGTACAGAGACAGCTGCGGACACCACGGAAGCAGTTGTTCTTATTACTTTATAATCCACTTTGTGTCCACATATATGGACATGTTCCATATATACCCAGAAGACCTGCACACATGATCATTTATCTATAGCCTGGCTCCACCAGGAATTATTACATAATTGATTGCAGTTTGTGTCGTTAGAGCAATGCACCTCTTCACATGACCCCTCTTGTGCTAGTGGCACATTGGTGGGTGAGCAGACTCAAGGATGCAGGAAGCATAAAACTAGCCTTAAGGTCTTTGCTCACCAAGTCCGTATGTTTTGGAAGTAGGAAATTAAATATCGAGCAGTGAGGTCCTCTCACTTCTTGAAGAAAAACTTTGAGTCCATGCAATCCCGAGAGGCCGTCAGGAACGATGACTGTTTCATATTCTGATCAAGGGGCCGTGGAAGGATCCTGGTTGCTTCCAAGTCTATTTCAGAAAGTTGGTCAAGTTTGATTTGTTACCAGCGTTAAAAGCACTTATTAAAAACAAGAAAACAAACTTCTGTGATCCGTTTAATCCTGACAGCTCAAACTAACACATTGGACAGACGTGAAAAATGCAGCAAATCAAATCTGTTGACAGGCAAAGGTTTCGAAGTCGGATGCGTAAACGTCACTGACGCAACAGGAGATCATATTTATTTTCAAACAAGCGACAATTCTGGACGAAAAATACAAACTTGTCGTGCAAAGACCATTGGCCCCTATTTCACTGTTTTCGGACTTCCAAGAATTAACTTGAGCTGTTTTCAGTGACTTTGGATAAAATTCAATGTTTGTTTTTTCATCCACAGTCGTGCTTCATTTGTTTGCCAACTAAGAATTCACGTTTCTCCAGATGCTCCACAGCAGTAGTTAGATTTGTGACTTATTTCTTTAAACACAAAGAGAAAAAGAGACAGTTATAACGTGTGTAACCATTAAGGAAAATGATGTGTTCACGCCTATATACATCAAGACAGTGTGTTCCTCTGCTGACCTTTCCCTGGCAGCTCCAGAACAAATCTGTGGGAAGAAGATTTGTCTTCTATTCCGAGGCTGAATAATATCTTCTACAGAACTAGTTGTGTATCTCTGGTTTCACATCACGTCAAAAAATGATTTGCATTTAAAATACAGTCAGTTCTTGCCTCCGCTTTTACAGCTTGATTCTGTAGAAACTAGATCACAGCACAATCTCATTATTTGCTTCTCCTACCAGGACACAGATTGACATACGTCCACAGCAATGTGATACCAAACAGATAAAGACAACAATGAACAAAAATCCAGAAAATCCTGATGCATCATGATCCATGAAAATGTTCTCGCAGGTCGAAGCCAAGCGAACAATCCCACCACAGATGCACGGCACTCGATTATCGATCTGTTTGGTTCCATTGAATCCAACCGAGGACGATGCACTCTGTGGGTGGTCCACTATTATTTGTAGCACCTCAGTGTTCCACACAAGTGGTTAGTCACGTACACTTTGCACAAGGGCCAACAGAAACATACCTGGAAAAAACAGCCTGTGCATAACAGCTGCTGTGTTCTCACCCCCGTGGCAGAGCTCAGCCTGTACTTATCAACTCCCACTGTCCCCACAGACACGCTTGTGCTGTAAACATCCTCTTGCCCTCACAGGATATTTGGCGCCCCATACACCCAGTTCCATTCTGTGGCATTCGGATGTTCATTAGGCTGGTGAGGGCCCGTAACATCATTAGTGCCTTATTATACAGCAGGATACAGACTTAACAAGAGAGGGGGAGAAACCAGGAGAGCTGATTAAGACCCTGCATGCAGAAGAACAACAATCGATACATGAAGTGTGTGTTGCTCATCTGCTGTTGTTCACGTTGTCACGATTACTCCTAAACTCAGGCTTAAAAACATCAATATAGCAGCCAACAACCCTGAGGAGAGAATAAAGTCACACTCCCTCTGTGTGTGTTGTGACGCAAACGTCTCTGTTCTTTATTTTGGTAATTTGTCCGTACACACGCTCACATTAGCGCACGTTGGGTCCCTCCCTGTGAAAGTGTTGGCCCCTCTCCTTGATTACAAAGTGAGACGTCTGTGATCAGCGGTGATGTAAACATGACGCCCAGGTTTCTGTGTTGTAACGTCTCTCAGAGCAAACACACAGTGAAAACACCTGTCGACTGAACCAGCACAGCTGTGAACCACAGGCACCCAAGCTTCGCCTCAGTGTTCAACAGACGGGCGGTTTACTGCACTCAGCAAGTTACCAGCTGAGAGTAACACGGAGGAGAGATGTTCTGATAGCTGGACTTTGAGTAATGGGCGCTATCAATTATTTTATTATCTAGTTTGACATTCATAACTGAAAAAGAACACAAATAAATAAATCTAGGAATACACAACAAGAGCACTTCCAGTTGGAAATATTGCCAAATTTCTTGGCAAGCTCGAGCTGGAATTACACTCCTGGAAATAACTTCTTCTCTGCTCTTAAAACAGTACTTGTGCCAGTGGCAGTACAGAAAAACTGCTGTTTTGAAAAAGGCAGAGAAGAAGAGATTACCAGGGAAAAGAAAATAACAGTTTTATCTGAGCAAAACTAAAACCGTTCTCAGACATGACCTGAGGTCGGCCGAATCGGATACGGAGTCCGACGCAGCAGCAGGTTCTCTGCACAGACGCGTTCACAACAGCATCAAATCCTCCGCATTATTCAGGCGAGAGGTGGAGCAGCCGGGTGCAGCAGGCGGAGACAGGAAGTGACATATTAACTCCGCTGTGGAGATCACTGGATTCTCTTAACACAGGCAGCAGTGTCGGCTTTGATCGCCACAAACTCTCTAAACATCTCCGTCCGTGTCTTTTACGTGTTGGGCCTTTTTAAGGGTGATATTAAACATTTTTTATATACATGGCCCATAATCCTGGAGCAATTAAACTACACTCATGAAGAACCCCCTCGAGGACACTGCATATTTCTTTCCAGTGCAAATATTCAGAAAATTTTCTGTTTTTAATAAAATCCACAGCAATCGCAAATTCTTTCTGATGTGCAGCGACGTTGGAATGTGTATTTTATTAAAACACTCCGGGGCAGATGCATTTTTAAAATGCAGCCCGCGGCCTCACCTTCATCCATTATTTGTCTATTTATCGTGTCAAAACGCTCTCACAACGCTGACTTGGTGACACAGTTATGTGTTCTGCACGGCTCACCAGTCATCTCCACCTAACATTAACAAAGAGAGCAAGAGTACCCTATTATGTCTCACCAAGGCCGAGCCTGGCCGTACTGTATATCTAGTGAGAGATGTTACATAACGGTGTTTCTATCGAAGAACAAACCACTGGATGAAGTGTGCTGGTCCACCAGCCCTCCGGCAGTATTACGATACATGAATGCTCCCACTGACATTTCAACATTCTCCATGTATAGTGTGCTACATCCTATTTTATGGATGTAGCACACTATAAGTGCTCGTGATTCAAATCCACTTCCACCCAAATGTTGGGAACAGAGAGCATGTTTGAAAACCACAGGCTGGGAGAAGTAAAGGACCAATGTTACCACACTGACACCACTCACAACGAGGACAAGCCCAGTTTTGCTTGGACCTGATGGCCCAGGTCCACTTATGTTGTAGCGAAGCTTACGTTACCTCGACAACAAACATGGTGTCTGAGCAGTGCTTCACTCTAATGAGCGAGACGATACCCTGAATCCATATGTTTCCTTTTAAAACACAACGCAGATTCTCGAAAATGATGTGTAACCTCTATCTGATCACGTCATCAGTTCTTATGATAATTCTACTGTATTTTCTTGCACGTATAGTTACTTATTCACTGCTTTAAATACACTTTAAAAAGCCAAAGAGGTTATGTTATCATCCGAGTTTGTTTATTTGTTATTTAGCAGGATTACAAAATAACTACTCAACTGATTTTCATAACACTGTGTGGAGGGTTGGAATATTTCATGGATATTGGGATGGAGATTGTGAGTAAATCTGAAATGGAAGTGTTCAGGTTCCAGGGAGCCTGTAAGCACATTAACAGTTGATGACTGAACAGATTAAAGATCAATCAAATTGGACATTTAAATAAAATCCCATACTGTAAGAGATGTGGTTACGAGACACAGGGGATGGAGCGATCAAGATAACACTGAAACTGAGTGTGGTGTAATAAAAATGTCTGAATAAAGACGTTATCATCTCAGTCACTTGTGTTAACCGAGCCCGGGACATGAGCGCAGACCTCGTACAAGCCTCCAAGTTGCCAGGGGCATCTCCAGATGTCAGGGGAAACAATAACAATCCCACACAGATGTGAGGAAGGAGAACCTCCTCAACTCTCCTCCAACCCAGCCGCCCTAACAGACGCACACAATGTTCTCTGCATTGACATGGCAACGGGGGGAGGCAGGGCTCCAGAGGTCTCGTAGCGTGCCAGAACCCAGATGTCTAACTATTCGTGTCAATGCATTTACTCCTTCGTTGCCATCGTGCCAACATTCTCAGGGTGAGCACGTGGTTCTACTTACAGCTATAGTGCTGAGAAGAAGAAACAGGGACTACGCTCTAACACAAATGAGACATACTGGTGCTTAATATTGTTACAACAAATGATGTCAGATGCTAAACATACAGCCCGTCACTATGGGGCTCAAACCCGTGAGGCTATATGGTCAGAGGAGGGATGATGCAGTCAAGTGGCCCCAGGAATTATGAAAACTGAAAGACTGTCGCACACGATCTTCGTCCAGTAAGTGTGCAGAGGGTAGGATGGTGAATGTAAATGCGTCAAGTGGAGTTCTTGTCCCTTCAAAGCCCGACCATTGCTATAAGCTTTACTTTCAAACAGTGCCCAGTCCGACAGTCTTCACATAACCATGATAATACCATGATCATTTTCTGGGTAAAAATAATTAAGGGTTTCAATCTGGGCTTTGGCAGGATCATCGAATGTCAACAGGCTGTCTGGGAAAAGGTTGGGCTATGAATTCTTTACCAATTTAGTTTTTGGCTTGGACATCTACGGTATCATCTAAAAGTGGTCACTGTTGTGCTCAATTAGAAAAAAAGGGGGAAAGACCATCACAGAGGACATGTGTGCTTTAAATAGAGAACCAGTTGAACACAAGGTTTTCTATAGGACGGGTTCTCATCCTAATTTTGAGCATCCATTTAAAAACAGTGACATGCAGGTGAGTCACAGTCGAGTATGCAATGGCTTTTCAAAAAGAGATGTTATCTGCTGGACATCATAAAACTCTGTCCTGAGAGCCGTGGCTTCATGAGTAAAGCCGAAGAATGGGCAGACTCCATCTGTTTATTTTCCTCCATTTTCACTGATCAAAATCCAGTAAAACAAAATCCCAGTTCTCCCACAGCTCAAGATTCTGGGGAATATGATCACTCACTTGCTCAGCAACATGCAAATGAGAGGATTGATACCTGGAGCCAAGAGCCAGTTAGCTTAGCTTAGCATAAAGACTGGAAATGGGGAAACAGTGGAATGCAACTAAGTATATTAATTTCGGTGTAATAATCTGGATTTTTCTTCTTTACAAGATTTCAGGGTGAAATATTTTACATTTTACTCCGGATAATCAGGAATTGTCAGATGAATGTAATCATGTAAGCACCAGTGGATCCAAGTCATTCGTCTATGCACGAGTTGTCTGCAGAGCCAAACAAACCACTTCACACCAGGAAGCTCGACCTGATCGCAGATGTTCACTCGAGACTCATCCTGATGCCAGGTGTACTTTACAGATGTAAATACCAGGTCTAAGCGAGCGCTGAGGCCCTGTTCATGTCCGGTGTTCCGTCCTGAGAGATCTGATCATAAGTGGTCACCTCTCAGTTCAGGTGTGAACACATCCCAGACACCCTGAGTATCCGGTTACTCTGACACCATTCGGAGCTGGTCTGAGAAGCATGTGGCCACATTCCTTTTAGAATCCTGAATCCTGAGCCACATATGAAGGACCGCTTACTCCGCTGAAATGTTTCCACTGTATTGAGTTATGTGTCCTCGCTGCCACAACATTAACACACCACCACATGATGATTTTTCAAATGGCTAAAATCGTGTATCGTAGTGGATCTCCGTGCAGTGCATTGATTTATGAAGCTCCGTCCTGGCTCTGCTCTCTTTATCTCTCGCTCACTCCAACACAAACACACTGACGACAGACACATCTGTATACTGATATAAAATCGACTTCATTCAGCCTTCACAAATAGAAATAACACATGTGTTGTTGTGTGTATTTGCATATAGAGAGCGGGGAATAAGATCCGATCACAAGTGGTCCCCAGGAGACACATTGAGGATGTATTTTAAAACCAGGTGAGAGCAGACGAACAAAGAGCTGTCCACTTGGGATCTGATCTCTCAGGACAGGTGTTAATACCAGGTCTCAGGGCTAAGAGGTTCCACTTGACAGCTTGTATCACTTTACATTTGAGGCAGGCTTGACTTTTCACCCCGTTTCCAGTCTTAGCGCCGGGCTAAGCTAACAATCAACATGTTTATCGTACAGACAAGACATTGGCAATCGATTTTTCCAACTTTCAGAACAAAAGTGAACATGATTTTCTTTCCCAAAACTCTAATACAAATACAGCTTTTGGACAACACACATGCCATTAGGTGGTTGACTACATTGACTAGACATCACATCCTCCCATTGTGACATACCATCCTCAGACATGACAAATAAACATGACCAACAGAATGGCCGTCCTCAGATCCCGAGGTCTCGCCGTGGAAAACGATCCCATTCCAGAGGCCTCCAGTCTATGCAAGGGGAAAGCATAGCACAAATACCTGGATAAAAATACACCAGTTAAAAATAAACCAGGCACAGATTTGCACCTGCATGGCCACTACTAATTCTCCTTGTTGGTGTTAATGTAAATGTTTTGATGTAGCTGTGGGGTTTCCAGGCTGCGTTGAAAATAGTCCAACCTGCTGAGCATGTGCTGCCTGCTTATCCTGAGGTGTACAGTACAGTCTAGTGGGAAACAGCGGCTAATTCCACCAATTCTTTCCACTACATGGAGCCACATTTTCACAGGTCACTAGATTCCCTTTGTCAAGTGCTTTTAGTGCACCGACAGGCTGAGAGCTTTACACAATAGCTCAAGCTTTCTTAGCCGGGCTCTTTCTTCCCTCCCCGTTTCTGTCTGATATTTCTGCATCACAACTGACTGTTGCTTTTTCACGGTTGTGTTTGTTGCAGCGATTAATAGGACATTAAACTGGCACGCCGCCCGAGGGGGAAGGTTTCTCACAACAAACCTGCCTGAGCAGTTTAAATGGGTGTTTACATGTTCATGCTCTGATGTTATTTGGAGATAGAACCAGTATAAAGTGGGAAATTTGCCCTGAGTCGTCTCCCTGCAAGCTATCTGTGCACCGATCACTAATCCTTGCTGTGTTCGGTGTCATTCTGTCCATCTGAACATTACCAAAACGACATGTCACACATTCTGTGAGACTCTTGCATTCTCGAGGTAAGACAAGATTACAACATGACAAAATTATACTGACACACATCAGACAGAATCACATGGAGGAGCAGCAAGGTAGTGAGATCGCTGCAATTTCCCACTACATCTTTATTCATCTGGTGGCACTAAAATCAAGAAATAGAAAAGGGCTGAAAAAAGGGATTTGAAAACTATTTTCTCACAGTCTCATTTATCAGCAGGGACCACTGGGCCTTCCAGGTCTGGTGTGTGTGTGTGTGTGTGTGTGTGTGTGTGTGTGTGTGTGTGTGTGTGTGTGTGTGTGTGTGTGTGTGTGTGGTTCCCCAATGGTATTGCCACGACAGAAATAACCCTGGAGCTCGGTCAAATTCACAGCTGTTTTAGAGACGGCCCAAAGGAAGCCAAGGAGGAAAATCCTTGCTGTGGGCCCTCGACTTGACCTCCAAGGGAGCGATTCACGTCACGACTGCCAGGCTCAAGTTGCTCTGTATGCCGTGGGTTTGTGTAATAAAATCATTTAACTGCTTACATGTGTGAGCTACTATGAAATTAGAGTGCAAAGGTCTGAAGTATTAGGGTTTTTTAATTGGTAGCATTTAATGGCACCAGCCAACAAAGGATAGGATTAGAGAGAGATCAAACCCGAAAGATCAATTTACCGTCAGACATGACACAGTAAACTCACATTTGAGAATGCTGGAGTAAGAAGATTCAAGACATTTGGACAAAAGCTAAATCATTTCTGATTAATTTTGTTTTGTTTGGTCAATAAATAAATCTAGTCCTGCTTGATGCCCAAATAGCAGACACACTACACGTGCCACGTCAGCAGTAGATAATATGTTGACTATGACTATGAAACGGATTTTAACTTGATGAATGGGCACAAACAAAGGATTAAAAGAACAGTGGGGTTATTGAGATATGAAAACAGTCAAATCTATTGGACGTAGGAGCAACATGATTTTCACTTTAACGGGAAAAATCATAGAACATGTGATTCAAAGAGCAGATTTATGCTGTAGCCTCAAACACATGGACTTTAAAAAGTTAATTTAGTCCTTTGTTTTCCTCATCACATGTGCTACAGAATGATAAAGTATCTATGAAAACCATAGACTGTATACAAAAATGGAAAATGTGTTTTCACAGGATTCAGGGGATGGAGCTGCAGTAGTGCCGTCCTGCAGATACACAGGCTTGAAAAAATGTATTTGACGTGTCTTTGACCTTTTAGCTTGGTCTCTCTCCCATCTGTTAACATAGAAGAGGCAGGGTTTCAGCCACAAGGTGGCTAACGTGACACTTGTCAAGCCGTCCATCTCTATGCAGTCTATGATTAAAACAAACTAGCAAGATAGTATGTGTTCCAATGTCATTCATCAACTAGATAAATAAACTTCCTGCTTGAAGTGTCCAGATTATCAAAAACCATCCAGCCGGTCAACATTGAGGTATTCATACAGGTCACGCGAGGAGCTGTGATAATGACCACAACAAAGAATATGTACAATAAAACCCTGTTTGGTTTTTTTTAAAGGGGAACCAAGCAATTTGGGACTTTTATCAACCTTGCAAACCAATTAACTGCAATAATATGGAGAGGGTTTTTGGCACGGCTTCCGGCCGCCCGGGTTCGACAATAATAACAGTCACATCTTCACAGTAGAGTAAGTTGGCTAATTAGAGATCCAACAGCAATGTCTGCCGCAGACATTTGCTCACAGCAGCAGAAAATGCAGGGTGGAAGCAGAGTGCACTGAGTGGAAAGGGAGTTCTTCAAAACCGGAAAATCTCTGCGCTCACTTTAACAAATTATTCATTATCACCCTGTTCTGTAAAATCCAGGAATAGAATAGGGTCGTTTTGTGTTATTTGGCTGTAAGACCTTTAACTGCAAAAGGATGGTGGTTCATTACTGCTTTATGAGTAACGATTATACAGTGCGGCAGGTTCACCTTTGGTAGACAGGCAGACACACAGACTCTCTGAGGGACCATGACAATTTGTTTAGCTCACACAAACATGGATCACCCTTAGAAACCGCACAGCCTCTTTCCACTGTCCTCTATCCTCCACAAAGCTCCGCGGCTCTCACTGCCAACCTCTGCAAAGCTTCTCTGCAAAGCTCCTCAGCTGCTGCATCTGCAGATATTAACCCATGAAAGGTGCTGTCGGGAACCCTGTGTGCTGAAATTAAAAAACTGGATAGGAAAAAAGAAAATGACCCTTCATAATGTATGAGCGGAAAGAATGACCTGAGTAGAATTCACACACACACACACACACACGAAACTGAATCCAGAACCTGAGGGGAGTGCTTCGGGACCGGTGCATATGTAACCTACATCAATGAGCTTTTGTGTAATATAATAACTTCAGGCTGAGGTAAGCCAACAGGAAGAAAAAGAAAACCACATGTATACGTGTGTTACTGATTTGATTCAAATGGAGGTCACATCCCCTGGTGAATAAATGTGAGAGAGAGGGAACACAGCAGTCCATGAGCTGCAGGGTGCAGAAGCCCAGAGCGCCTGGATGATTTATGGGGGTTAAGTTCCATGAGCATCATCATTACTCTTGGGACTGAGTGTGATGGTCTTTGTACCAGTCAGTGGAGGTTACCAGCCTTGTTTGTAGGAAGGAAGTCCAACACAATAGCACTGGATTAACTCACATATAATCCCTGCATAGAGCAGGTAGAAATGAAATCATCCCGTGACCCTACACTCTTTGCTTGTGCACAGCAGAGCTACTGTATGATCGTATCAGCAACAGCGTGAATGAGATCCCACTGGCACAGGCCTGTAAGTGCTATTCCATTGGGACTAGACTTATCATGCCACGGAGATATCCAGGGCTTTGGCAGCTATGCAGCCGAGACGTTTGTCTGTGCCACATTTAATAGCTGTTTTCTAGACCCGGGCAGTAAACACTCAGCATGGAGGTTGAAAGTGGTGAGTTGCACGACATTCCCACTGCCCAATCAGCTCATAGTATTTAGTGTAGGCTCTGGCAATTGGATGTTGTCAGAGCAAAAGGGCCTCACAGAGCCATCTGACAGAGCTGCCAACTGGCAGCTTTGACACGTTCACTGTCCAAAGTGTCCCTGAGAGGCGACATGCATCGACAGTGAGGTCCAGACCCAGTTTTACCAGGATTACTGTGTGGTAACAGGAGGGGTGTGCGATATTTGTCGTCTCATATAATGTCACATACTCATTTTGCTACAAAACAAACCCACTTTGTCATGCAGCCTATAGGGCCGACTACTGCACATGCACCTGGAGAGTGGACAAGAAACCAAATACGGTCCATTGCACCTGTAGATAAGATAGTGTAGCTGCCTATAAATGCATGAATAAAGTTTTAAAATGAATGAAAAAACTCTCAGCAATCTTTGGCTGAATTATTCTGCAAAAAACAGTCAAGAAAAGCAACAGATGATCCGGAAATAAATTAGTAGCATAGCAAAAGCAGATGAGAGAAATGGTCTCAAACTAAAATATTTGATTCAAACAGCTCAGTCTTAATGATTCACGTCACCAAACTTTGGTTCAACAAGCAGCAGTTAATATCCTAAATGTCCACAACTTTTTCTTAACCAGGCAATTTTAGTGTGTAGTTTTTTTCATATTGTGCAGGAGGAACTTTCAAATCTTTGGAACAAAGTTTAAAGGACTAGTGTGTAGGATTTAGTGACGTCTAGTGGTGAACTTGCAGATTGCAAGCAAGTGAATACCCCTTCCTTCACCCCACCCTTTCCAGGCATGTGGGAGAAGATTTTTTGTGTGATAAATGTTCATACAAAGTCAATGTGAAGATGAAAATAGACGCACATTTCTTTGGTTATTCACACGTGTGCCCTGAACTTGCGTCGCTTGCGTGGGTACCACAAGTAAACACAAATGATCCTGCGCACACACTCGCCTGAGTAAGTGAACGCCGCAAAAGGTGACATAAATTCAGCTAATTTTTAAAACACGCCTAAGAATATTGTATTCCATTTCTTCAATAGATCCCTAAATGTTACACAGTGGTCCTTTAAAGGTCCATTGGTAAATATCACTGAACACCTGTTGATGCTTCTTATTTACCAGTATGAAAGTTCTGAATTAAATGGTAACTAATAAATAACAGCCTGTGTGCACACTTCATCATGAGATTTCTGCAGTAGCTGTACAGCTTCAGCAGAACCGTATCAAGTTGACAGGAAGTGTTCTTTCATGTGCAGAAACTCTGCTGTGTGAATAACCAGGATGCTTTTGCCGGGGCTCTGTCATCACCTTCATAATGACGCCGGCGCGTCTTTCCTCAGCAAGGTTTATACATCCAGCTGTAACCATCGTCATCGAATCCTCCTCCTCCTACACATCACCATCATTCAATACCCTCGTCCCTGTCTCTGTTACCGTCCAGCCCACAAACTTCCAGCTTGTCCAAAATCTGCCGATTATGTAACCATGCAGATGGTTTAGCAGCCAGTGAGCAGGGGCTCTCATCCAAGCCCATGCACTGAATGGGGCTGAACCACCGCTGATTCCCAACCCAATCAGTGTGAAGAGCCGGGGCACTTTTCACCCTCCGTACCCTCTCTCGCGTGATTATTGCTGTTGACTCTATAGAATCTATAGATTCTATAGATTCTACAGATTCTATAGATTCTACAGATTCTACAGATTGGGTGGATGGGTGGTAAAGTGGATGTACAGTACAGAGTCAACCACAGATGAGTCAGCCATGCAGGCGTTAGAAACCTTCATAGACCTTATGATCATCTTATAGAGATCCTGCAGAGTTTTATTCCCGTTTTTAAAAGAACAGGGCTTTTGCGCATTTTGCCATGAAGCGTGAACATCCCGCACCCCCCCCCCCTCCATCGTGAGCAAACCCCTCCATGTAACGGAAAGAAGGTGAGCCCTTATCTCAGGATAAGCGGGATCTATATGATCGTGCACCATATGGACAACCGGGTCCATTTGGGCTACACGTCCACATCCCGGCTCTTGACAGAAGGACCGTGCAGATTAAGTGGAGCCGGCTATGGATGCTCGTAGTCCCGGTGTCTCTAATGGATCGAGGACACACAATCCAGAGCAGATATACGGTTTGAATTGACCTGGATTAAACACGCACTGTCAACTCCGAACTGATTCCGTGCTACACTGCCGCGGTAGTTCTTTTTTTTTTTTTTTTGCAGGATCAACACAGTCACGCATCGCACACAAACTCACGGTGGGGCTTTTCAGCGCGTCCGTCCTGCCAACACAGGGGCAACGAACAAAATCCACCCGCAGCAGCGCAGGAGCTCGAATCCCCGCAGAGTGTCCTCCTCGTCCTGTCGGCGTCGCGGCTGCTCCACACACGGCGGCTCTCCGGCTCCCAGTGAGCGCAGCAGCACTCGGGCTGTCAGGTTGACGTTGGAAGGCAACCCACTACTTCCTGTTACATCACACCGGAGCCCACAGCTGAGAAGCTCTCGACTCCCACTCTGCAGGTTGCAGGTTGGGCTTCACGCAGGGAACAACTCCAGGAGACACACGTGTGGATTTTGGAGTTGTGTACAGTCCCCCCCAAAAAAATATGCCTATTTGTTTTTTTTTCATGCATTATATCAATATATATATATCAAATTTTTAAGAAAGTGGATAAAAAACTGAATTGAGTTGAATCCAATCCACAAGTGAATAGCAACTGGGCCGAATTCCACCACCAAGGCTGATTGGCCACTTCATCACCATATTGTTATATAAATTGAGATCAGATACGTGCAGGTGATTAATCCACATTCCCCCTGCTCATTGATATTAGCACAGATTTCTTCTTTCCATGAAGATGGCATTGTTTCTTGAGAAATATACACTTGCAGCCTCCATAGAGACGACCTGCTCCTGAAGTAAGTATTAAGTATTTAAATATAAAGGACCCATTCTGGGGTAAAGAAAACAACATTTCATACGCTTGAGATATTTACACAGTAGTGAAATCATCACGATAGGATTATTTTGTGTTCAATTTCCATCCGTTTTACCTAAATCTTACACACTGAACCTTTTAAAGCTGATTTCTTTCCTTTTCATTCTAGGTCACTGACGCAGTGCAGAACAATAATGACCTTAGAAGGTCGTTAGCTTCTAAATTCCATTTTCCATTTGGTGCTGGGCAGGTGGAGCACAACAGGTTTACGATGAGAGACTCTGTCACTGTGGGCATCTCCTGTCAGATCACATGTAGTCATTTGTTAATGTAAAGATAACATATTGATAACTGCTGCTTTATGTTAAATGTTTCCACACACGAAGATTTAATTGCTACTGCAAAAAAAAACTTTTTCTCTACCGTGTAAATTCTGGTGGGAATGTCCTGCACCTTTTTATTCACTGGTCAAAACTTTAAGTCCATATCTATCTGTGAGGACTTAGTGTGTTATTGCAGAATCCAACCCCCCCCCCCCTGACTTTACTAAATCTCTTAAATCCCCCTCAGAAATAACAAGGTGTGACTCAGGATCCTCACAGGCACGGTGAGCGCTGCAAGTAAAGATCAACACTGGTGAATTTAACAGACTCTACATCTGGGGTTGTGTTTATTTTTCATTCAGTTGGTTCCTCAGAGAATAATTCATGGGTCATGAAAAAGTGAGTGTTTACAATTTGGTACAGATCCAAAGGAAGTTTCATGATAATTAAAAAAGGTCCAGAGGAAGAACGGCATGTGTGCTAATAAGTTTTATATTATTAATTTTATGTTATTGTAGCTGTTTAACTTGTACTTTGCACGGATACAAAAGAGACTGACAGGGAATGAATACAGTATTTCAAAAAAGTTAAAAAGAAATAAAAGAAAGAAAGTTGGAATATAGTGTAAATTTATTTGATGAAATCTGACTCTCCAGTGCTTTACAGCCCTGGACTTACCTTACACAACACTGCCCCCCTCTGTTTCAACTCGACAACAACAACAAATTACAACAACACCAGCAATACAATATAGTGATTTATATTGATATATTGATAATATATTGATTTAAAAGGAGAAAAATAACAAAAGGTTCATGTATAATTAAGCCTCATCTGACAAGAGTAAAGCAGTCGCTACCTCGTTCACATTGATTTACAGCCGTGAGGACATGGTCCTCGTGGTGAATGTGTTTGCTTGAGAGCATTTGGTTCTGTTGTCACTGATCCTGGAACAAGGATTGTCCACTGCTTTAATCTGCTAACGCTGCTCCTCACATTGATAAACAGTAGTGGAGCTTCACCAATAAAAACACCGTAGAAAAGCATCAGTTTCTGTTTATGCACAGTCACAGAACAAAAATCATGGAGTATCTTTGGCGTTTTTTCTCAAAAGTCGCAGTAAAACGGTTCATATCAGTACGTTGGCAACACAGTTCTGAAAGTGTTTGATTAAAGACATAACATTCACACGCAAAAGAGCTGATATGCATAACATTAGTGTAAAGAGCTGCATTATTAAATCAGCCAAACGTACGTTTTTTGTCACTGAGATATTGAAACGCATAATGATTCATTCACTATAAAGTTAAGAGGTTGGTCGGACACAAGTACTGTTGCACCGTGAAACACCTGCAGGAGTAAAGCTAGAAATACAAATATGGACATAAATACAGGTGACTTCTCAGTAGTGCAGGATCTGAGGCAGTGTTCAGACCGAGCGATGAACAATGTTGTCGAGGTTTTTCTTCCTTATCCGGATCATCATGCTCCCGTGACCTGCAACGGAGAAGAACAACGAAAAGATATTGGTTTGAAATATCACTCCTGCCTTTCCAAATCAATCTCCTGAAGTAATCTCACCATTTCTAATGCACTTTCTGAAACAGTGCTTCCGGGACATGAAGTTGTTCCCGTTTCCTCCGCATCCACTGTAGTGGAACATCATGCATCTCTTGGTCTTGGAGTTGAAGAAGAATCTCTTCTCGGCACCGTCACATGTTCCCGTGTCCACTGGACTGAAGCACACCCCCTTGTGCTTCCCCTCTGTAAACAGTGAGAACCAGAAAATGTTTAGAATTAAGGCTGCAGCCTTATTTGGTTTCCATTGTTTCTGTTTAGTCTGGATCCATAATGAAATATATCATCCTGTATGTTAGCCAATTTCAAAACATGTAGTTAACGTTTAGCAGTGCAGCTTCTCCCGCTGTCATTAAAAGTGTCGTTCATCATATAACCACAAGATGTCAGTCTATGTTAACAGTCCATGGTGACACCTGCTCAGTGGACTGACATTTCAATCACTAAACTCAGCAAAGTGCTAACAAACATAACCTGATATTCACTTGTGACGTATATCAAACAAAAGTTATTCTGAATTTGTATAATAAACGGTCTGAATAACTCATTGTTGGTCTGAGAACTTCAACTTTTAAACCCTGGTGTTATTTCTGAGAGAAACTTTGAAATATAATGAAGATCTCATCATGATGTGCACCACAACAACAGGATGGTGAGGAGACAGATCTACTGAGGCCAACTCATCCTGAATCGTTCCTGATAAAAGTAAAAATTAAGTCTTTAAAAGACCTGTTCTCTCCCACTGCGGCACAGAAGATCCACAGAACACAACCACCATGACATGACAGTACGCTCCCTCACTGCTCACACACTGCTAATTAGAGAGCGGGAATACGCAGCGAATGGCCTGTGGGAAGGAGACACCTGATGCACTTTGGTTCTGCCCGTTGCTTTTCACCACCGAAGCAGTTTTGCCAGCTGTCTAACCATCTTGCATCACTGACACCGAAGTTACTGGCAGCACACACGGGGATTACTAGATGAGGTGGATTTGCTTATTGTGAGGTTTGAGCATTTCAACAAGTCAGCACGGACTGTCTGATGATCTGAGGACAAGATGATTGAGTTGATGAATCCTCACATCAGGGAATCTGTCCCAACCTTCTGTGGTTTACCTCTTCTCTATTCTTACCTTCTGTCTCCTGGTTGGAGTCATTCAGTTGCATTTGAGGTTGAATTAGAGCCAGTTTTTCTGTGGAAAACAGACACAACACATATATCAAGAAGTATCTGTACTTTACTTGTGTTTCTTTATACTTTTACTTTCTACATTTCAACACAGATATCTGAACTTTCTGGTTAAAAATAACTAAATATTATTTTATCGATTTTAACCTAAATGGACAATAACACAATTATAGATATGTCTTCCATTCTCTCAACAACCACTCATCCAATTGATTTCCAAATTCGTGTGAGTGTTTCTGAGAATAAAAAACACAGTTTCGTGTAAGCGCATGCAACCGATGGCTGCGCCTGCTCAAAAATTGACGGACAAGCTGCAGCAAGATGCAGAATCATCTGAGGTGTGGGAGCATTTTGGACGCAAACTCTGTTGAGTCTGTAAATAGAGTAAGTGTTTAATATTAAAAGTGTATTCTATAATCACTGCCCTGTGGTTATATGCCTCTGCCAAGTAGTACATGTAAAAATATACAAATGTGTTTTTCAGATTCCTATCAGGTCACTGTGACCTTTGACCTCTGGACCAGTGCAATCGAACCAGGTGGTACTTGAGTCCAGGTGACAACTGGCCAAAATTTGAAGAAATTCCCTCAAAGCAGACGTAAGACATCCAAAACATGTTTCGTGACCTGTGAACCTGACCTTTGACCCCCAAGTTCTCAAACTGACACTTTGACCCTTGGATATTGTGATCAGGTCATCTCTAAGTCCAAGGGAATGTTTGTTTAGGATGTAATGAACCTTTAAACCAAATTTGAAGAAATTCCCAGTGAGGTCTTCCTGGGATTTTGCAAGCAAAGGCAAACAATAGGTTTAGTGACGTCACAGCAACTTTGACCTTTAAACTGGACAATCAATTCTATTTTCGACAAGATATACGATGTTAATATGATATACTCTACGTACAGTGAAGCGTAGATTCAGTCTTACCAGGTACTTCAGTCGGCTGGACAACATCAACATCTAATCTTCTGGCAGCGTGTGTGTGGACCTCTGGTGCCTTGGTGGGTTTTACTATGTGGACACAAAAGGAAATGAAATCACTAAAAATCAACATTAGAGAAAGTGTCTCCACATGAACGAGTTTGTGAGCCAATGGTTTTTTACGTCTTCTATATTTAGAGCGAATCTCATTAGGGTCCCGGTGATCAGTCATAATTAAAGTGAGTTTCATTTCATTAGTATCAGGAGGGAGAGGGTGTTGCTCTGAAAACAGATATGATCCACTAATGAAACCAGACACAGTCATCTGTCTGAAGGCCAGCAACAAAATAACAAAAGAACAAAAATGTACACAACCCTTTTTCCGTCGATTTTTACAACAACACGAGCAGTTGGCAGACCTGGTCCCAGTCGAGCCACTTGCTCCTTATTTCCTTTGACGATTCTACGGTCTACAAGTGCCTATGTCTGCTGTAATCGAGTGTGTTCCGGTCACTTCGAGGTGATTTAAATGCTAAATCAAGGAGCAGTGGGATTTCACGGTCAACTCCTCAGAAAGCTAATTTTCTGAGGTGGAGCAGATGATGTCACCAGGTCTGAAACGAGTTTTCACTTGTGGTCGGGCTGCAGTGCACACTCCCACGAGGGGGAAAGGCAATAAGAAAGTCATTATTTCTGTTTGGTCGAATTAAAGACTTTACGACGACAAGGTAAAAAATGGGACTTTAATTATGACTTATAAGGCTGAGGTGTTGATGTGTTTTCTGTCGTAAAGCGTCCGAATATCACACATTTGCTGTATTTATAGACACGATCCAACGTCCACCAAATGCTGACAATCTTCGGAGTGTTCACAGTGGCTGAGCACAAGAGCCCAGGAGATTTTATTCGTGGGGTTTAAAGAGAATCTAACAACGCCAGCTGCCACGACAGCCTGGGCGTTCGCCAGCCTCTCCTGCAAAAAGGTCAACACGGCCTCACCTGGGTTCGGACATCTCGCCTGGCACTCCGCCAGGCTCCTGAAGTTGTTGGCGTTGCCGAAGCAGCCGCCGTAATAGAAATGCTTGCACTCCTGACTCGAGCTTTCGAAGAAGTAGCGCTTCACCATCCCCCGACAGGGGCCGAAGGCCACTTCTAGATGACAGGGGTTCTTGTCGTCTAGGAAAAGATGGAGGGAGAAAAGGGAGGTAAGGAAATATATTACAACATTTGAGTCTGTTGCTGAAAAAGTTAATAATTAAATGTGAATGTCTTTACAATGCATGACTGTACTATGCATATTTGATATTCAGTCTGAATTGTGAGATCAATGATTTTCACAATGATTTGTTTCATGGTGACTTTGTCAAACTGAATTCTACAGTAGTTCTATATTATCACTTTCTGTCTCTCTGTCTTTCCTTCCTTCCTCCTGATGTACTTCACTACCTCAACCTAATTTTCAGTTTTCTACTGGATCCTGGAACACATGACATGTTAAAGAGACCAGAGTTCAGTCAACCATGTTTTAAAAAGAAAACCCACAGTAATACAGACATGAGGAGGGAAGACAAACCCTTGTGAGGCCTGTGTACAGTAGTATGAGCAATAAAAGACCAGCAGGCCACACAGCCACACAGCCAGACCACCACCTGTCTCCCCAAACCACACAGTGACACTTCTACTGTCAGGTTCGTCACTTTGAGCAAGAACTTCCTCGTGTTGCCTTGTCCCCAGTGGACCACGTCTCCTCCTCTGCCATGTCTCTGCTTTTCTTTTCTGTCACATCTTCTCTTTCTCCTCCCTCAGCTCCCACTTCTCCTGCTCCCCCTCCGAGCAGTTATCACACGTTTCATCACACATCACTCTGCACCTTCCACAGTATATATAACACATATAACAGGTTGGTTTCCAGTTTCTCTGCCCTTCCTTGGATAAAGTTCGGACTTTTTGTTTGTCCAACTTTTGTGAGTTTTTGAAAGTGTTTAAATTTCAAACTAGAGATTAGTTTTACTTCAATTTTACCAATTTGTATCTTGCATTCACTCTGATCAGCGTTGTGTTACTTTGAACGTCACCACCTTCTGTTCTGCTGCATTTTGTGAAACCCTGCTGTTCACCTGAATAAGTCAACAAGCGATAGCGACGGGCTCGACGTGCTTGACTTGAGTCTGTAACAACCTCGGTGTGAAATACATCACTTCCAGAGGAATGGCTCAGGGTATTGGCTCTGTTGACCAACACAGGTGCAATGTAGCAACAGCAGAGAGAGAGAGAGAGAGTGTGTGTGTGTGTGTGTGTTTGTCCAACCATGGCATGTGTACTGGGATTAATGGTTTACTACGGAGACAGATGATTTAAGAAATAAAAAAACGGTTTCAGTTTTAACTCCACATTCGCGTACACGAAAGAAAAATCTTTAAATAACAGTGATACTCTCTAACTCTCCTGATCCTGCTGCTGAGGCAGTGAAATAAAACCTCACTGAGCCGTCAAAGTGTTCATCAGAACAAGCTGCATGCGGTAAACCCAAACTCTGATCAAACCCCAAATCCTTTATTTTACATTCCTGTGCAGATCCAATGCTTCAAAAATATCAAATATGAAGTTTTGGGGGCTGATGTGTCTAAAATGATAAAGAAACTGGACCATGAAAAGATTCTTTAAAGGCTGACTTCAAGAGGCAGAGCATGCATCAGACTGTGACATTTACCAACAACTTCTAATCAGTTCATCCGCCAGTCAAAGTGAACGTTTCGGCCAATTTTGAAAGGATTCTCTCAAGGCCGTCCTTAAAGATAACACGTTCACAAGGAAAAATAAGTTTTTTCAAATCCTTGAGATTCCAAGTGATTTTACAGTTTAGCTAACTGGTTGCTCTGACAAACCAGTGAAGAAACAGATTTCCCAAACATTCAAACAATGTCTTTACAAGGATATGATATGAAGTTAAGTGACCGCACAGTGCGATTTGCTGATTCATGAAACACAAACGTAATTCCAAATCTATAAATATCAGACTTATTATTTTTATCATCAGAGCTGTCTCCTTGTGATATCTCTGTGTCCCCAGCAGCCGAGGACTCCTGATGTGGGAGGACGTCCAACAGCAGATGCTCGCTCTCTGTTTGGTTGAGCCGTTAAGTCTTTGTATAACCACACTCCACTGAAGGTAAGCCATCTGAATGCATCACTTTATCGGGGTGACTTTGACTTAAAAGCATGGGGAATGAGATGTGTCAAAGGGTAGTCCCTCTGCCGCTCTCCCTCTCTGATGCACCGATGAATAATTCAGAAACACAGTTCTCTATTAAAGCTGTGAAGGTGGATGAGGTGATTTATCTGTGTTTTTTTTTTTTGGGGGGGGGGGGGACTCGATATTCCAGCTAAACAGACCTCTGTGTTTGAAAGGACTGAGGAAGACTCACTTTCGCACCCAGTAAAGATGAGAAGGTTTTAATATACAACAGCTCTATTGAAAACAAACAAGGTTTAGACTATAAGACCCCCCCCCCCCCGGTATCTGTGCTCAGGCACTTTGCCACCACTTCAGTTTCTGTGATCTTTTTTTTCAAGAGCTTGGTATTTCAGTTTGAGAGCAGGACTTATTCATTTAACGATTGCATAATGCTCTCACTCGAAATCCTCAGATTGTGCTTCGATTGCCGGCGCTCCAGCTCTTCCTCAATCCTCACACTGCTCCTGTTTGCACTTTACACGTCCGCCCTCTGATTTCTCCTCAGCTCTCGGATTCCTCTTTTTTCTTTCTTGCAACAAAACCTTCCCTAACCCACAGAATGGCAGGTGAAATTGCCCCCTGCACCCCCCTGAGGAGAAGAGCTGAAGTGTGAGTGTAAGACCTCCTCTCAAACTGAGAGACCAACCTCTTTGTAAAGATAGAGAGAAGAAACCTGTAACTTTCTTCCTTCAGTGTTCTTATTGAATTCAATTTCCTTTCCTTTTAAATGTGCTGATGCAGACTTGGCAAGTGTCTGTGGGAGAAGATATAAATGAATGAAGCCATAGATACACCAGTGGCCACTGGATGGAGACACACAGTCAGTCCTGCACGCAGTCCCCAACCAAGTCAGCTCCTTTTCATGCTCCAAAACAACAACATCATATATTTCTGATTACATTATTAACACGTTATTGTTTGAATATATTGTACCGTGCGATATACATCTATTATGTGAAGGTAAAATGTTTACATGTCTGAAGAATGAGAATCATAAGGAATAAATGCAATAGCTGTTAATGTTTTTTTGATTATTCTCATCTGTAGTTGAAGGAAACAATCGGTTTGCGGTTTTCAACTCTGTTGATAAAATAAATGATTAAGATCGCCTCAAACCACGAAATGATGTGAAATTTCAATCACATTACGCAGAGAAATAAACCAGAAGAGAAAATAGAAAGGCTGGAACTATCAGGAGCGTTTCATGTTGCTGCCTGAACCTTTACTTGAATGATGAAACAGGTCTGTTCTTATTTCCCAGTTTACTGAAGAATCGACCTCATTCTCTCACCTCCAGCAGCATCGTATTGTTCGTGCCGCCGTCCGTGTTCGCACACTGGGCAACAAACAAGTTCACCTGTCATGAAGAAACACCACCTCTGTGTCTCTGACCTCTTCAAGCTGAGCTGTGACAGTGAAACCAGACTGAAGAAAGAGACTGTGACACCTTGGCTGTGAGTCATTGGTGTTTCAGTAAAACAGCAAAGTGAGGAAATGAAAGTCTTTTTCCAGACTGCAGAGAAGAAAACACAAACATCGGTCTGTGACCTTAACGAGAACCGTGTTGTGAATCCGTCACTTGTAAGAAACGTGAGACGATCCTCGGTGGCTAAGTGGTAATAATTCAAATGTGAGTGAGCCAACGAGCAGTTTGAAAATTAAAATGTCGCTGATTCGATGATAAAGACCTGCTGCACAGGACGGGTCAGATTTAAACGCAGCACACAAAATCCCATTAGCCCCTGAGAAAGGTTTTCTGTAAGTCAGAGGAGTGGTGACATTTTCAAATGTCTGCAGCTGCTAAATCAAATCCCTCTTGTTGACGTTACTCCGCTCAATGTGGGTTGAAACTGTTTCCTCTGCAGAGAAGCGTTCTCCTTTACCACCACAGCTGATCGCACCTGGCTTTTAAAGGGAACAGGAGCTGGCACACTGGATGAGTTCATTGCATGTTACACCCAAAACACACCCCTGATGAATGAAGAGACTAAGTCCAGTCTTTTTAAAACCATGCACCTGGTGCAGCAACCTTTTCTGTCGGGAAAACTAATGAAAGGGGATTTGGACGTGTCCTAAATTCACATGGACACATGAGCATGTGGATAATTAAAATAGAGCCCAGTTAAGATTAAGGTTCAACGTTTATAAAGTATTTGTTTTTACAAAGATATACTGCAGAGGTAAGAAACAATGAAAGTGGAACACGCTGTGGTTAGTAAACATAAACGTGCTGATTGGTGAAAGTTGGACTGATGTTAATTTAGTTTCTTTCTGAATTAATTCACAAAGGACAGAATACAGTTAATAAGCCAGGAATCAATGAACATTGATTTGGCTCCAGGCTGCATAATGTTCTCATTAATGGCTTCATTTATTTGCAGCTATATCACACTCGTGCTTCTTGTTTGTAAATATCACTTCCTGCACTGAGCGCGATTCTGAGTCTTTGCTGTAAAGTCGTCGGCTTCATTCCAGAAACACTGCACCTGTAAGGTCTCTTTCCAAATGATGTGACTCATCATATTTATTCTGTGTCATGTTATTGCGGCTCTGACTTGAAGTTCGATGACGTTAACGTTGACATATTAATGTGTTTATGACCATTATGTCAAATGTAGAATATTCCAGAGCTCTTGTGTACAAAAGTAAAGCAATTTCCCTACATTCATTTCTGTGAAAAAACCTTTAGACTCTAGGTTTTCAGCTCTTGAGACTTTGGGTTTATTCATTTCAGTTTCACACTGAATTTAGTCTAATGTGTTTCACCTAGAGTCTAAAGGTTAATATTCCCTGTGCTCCCCAGTCTCCTCTGTCAGTTCACATCTCTGGTTTTCCTTATGCTCTCAGTTTGTCTCAATACGTTTCGCCCCGAGCTTCTGTTTTGTTCAGTGCCGTTTCTCTTCACTTGACCCAGTCTATACTTATCACTTCTGTTTAACTCCCTGGTCGTTAATCTTTGTCTCTACTTTGTTCATTTGGAGATTTGGACTTTCTGGGTCTGCAAACCTGAGCCTACTAAAAACTGTAAGCATGCCTTCTTTATTAAACTCACCTAAAAGATTCTCTGCCAATGTTTAGGAGTCTGAACCAGTTTATCATGACTATGTTCATATGCCTGCTGTTTGTAGGGCTGGAGTACATAATGCTCTGGAGTAGCACAGTTATGTATAGAGCCCAACGTGCTGTGTTCCGTGACAACAATGAATCCTGAAGGTAATGAGAATATGTGCAGCAGCGTCTCCGTATTGACTCGACAGAGAAACGCTCTCACTCTGGTGACGCAATTAATTCTTATCCCTGTTTCTGATGAGGGGCTCAAAGCTGAGATCTCAGTCAAGGTTTAGTGGCGTTTACGGCCATTTTGAAATTCAACTCACCAGGACAGGTAACGCTACACATTTAGAAAAGAGCTGATCAGCTAATATTCGTTTTATACTGGGAGCTGCTAACGTAGTTGGTAGCAGACTATATATAACGAGGTGTTATATACATGACAGCTCAGCCAACGAGAGGCCAAAGCATCTTGATGGCCCCCTGGTGGCTGGCTGCAGTATAGGTCACGATCCCCACCTCCTCCATGTTAGTGGATGGGCCATGGGCCCGAAATAAGAAAATACATGTCAAATACACATTTCTCAAAGATGGCTTGTGTCATTTCAGATTATCTATGTTCAAGTGCTCATTTCACCAGTAAGTCAATTAGTTAGTTGATACTGTAAAAATGATTGACAGCTGAGACTGACACCCAATTGGTTGCTATTGTCCAGACTCAGGCTCCAAATGATCATGAAAATCTCAATTTGGGGTGTAGTTTGTTTAAATTGGGAAAACGTTAATTTATTTCCATCACAGTTTTGACTTTTGCTTTCAAAGCAAAAAGGTAACGCACAGCAAAATTGGATACGAGCAAAGGGGCGTGAAGCAACAACAACAAGGTGTCAAACTAAACTTGTCAACCAACAACCAGTAAGTAAGCTTTATAGCTCTGTTTAATGGACTCATTTTCTTTATGGTAGAAAAAACAAATCGACGTTATTCACACCCGAGTAAGACGTTGACGTTCCACCTTCACATTCCCGTCCAGTTTTATTTTTATATCGACTCAAGATCAGCTGCAGTTGACAAAACGACAAATCTATCGTGACAGCGCAGACGTGTTAGTGTAGAGGCAGACGGAGCCACACTCACTACATCAATACGGAGGCGTGCTGCACATACAGTAATTGCCTGCAGGATGCAAATTCATTCACTGTCCTCTTGTCTGACTGTTTAATGGGTCCCGTGGCGTGCAATAAGGAGGTGAAGGTTACCCTTTGCCAGTGGGAGAAAGCAGTCTGTCACACCACAGAATAACAGGCCATTTAAATACATTGATTGATGTGTTATTGCCATGCGTGCAAGGGCGTATTTAACGGTGCACAGGCAGGCTTGAGTATAAGAGGTGTGTTTCATGCTGTAGGTGACAGACAGTGTTACATACAGTACACAGCTGTTATGTCAGGGGGAGAAGAGGCGTTCCTCTCAGCCCGTTCACAGGTTTCCACGTTTCTCACGCACACATTATCTGAGCGCTGCCCCACTCAGCTGAAGTGCTTTTAAACTAAGCCCTTACAAGACAATGGGCCTCACCCTGAATTATGGATAGGTTTAACTCCTGAGTGTGAAAGGTCTAATTGTCGTGGCTTTGATTGCTTTTTAAAGAGCAGCGGCTTGAAGATGCATTACTGACGCCCCACTTAACACAATGACACAGAGTATCACTCCACTTCCATCCAGCCACGTGCTCCTTGGTGCCGTTCGACGGCACAACGACAGAGCACCTACAGTCAAACACGGAAAACTATATGTCAGGAAAGAACTGCTGCACATTTTCTACTAAATCTATTACAAAGAACGAACAAATTGCACAAGGACATAACTTTGAACCCCATCTCCACGCTGCACATCTTTGAAAAAACAGCATTATCCCTTTGTGCTGCTGTGTCATTTGTGAATTTCCAGAGAGGATCCATTAAAGGTTGTTTTGTACTTTCAACACTACCCTTAGCAGTAGCTGGCAAGTTTAGTCTTGACCATGTTAAGATCGATGAATGGCTTCAGTTTTCCCTGTTTCTTTCCACACACACACCTTCTCAGTGACCTTTATCCATCTGCTTTTAGTCATCCTCAGTTTCTCTGGCCTTGTTACAACACATCAAATGCTTTGTGCCACATGCAGTGTTGTAATTCAGCTCCTGTGTGTGTGTACTAGTGCAGTGCCTGTTCTAAACCGTGCCTGTTTGCTTGGTCTGATGTGTCGATGCTCCAGAGCTTCTTCAGAATGACCCCTTGTCCATTAGTGAGTCCTCCTCAAACAGTTCTACAGTATACTGTCTCTTTTTGTATTGTCTGTGTGCTGGACGTTGAGCTTTTTATAAACAGTCCATAGTGCAGAGTGAATTGTGAAGTGATTCTCCCGTCAGTGCCTCACCACGATATCGATAATGTGGCAAATCCAATAACTAAACACATTATCACCAACTTTACTTTAACTTCTAGGAAGCGTGTTCCAATTGCAAACCAATCTGTGTGTGGAAGGTTTTTATACCCACATGGTATCAGGGAGGAGAGAGAGAACATTAACTGGATCCCTGCGAATGTCTGGATGGTTTTATCTGCATGTTAAACTCATCACTGACCTGGGAACACTGCCACTGCCACCCCCCCACAATCCAATGGGGAAAAGTATTTTTAGCCACATTTTTCATTCCACCCGGAATTAAGGATCTTCATTGAACACTGAGCCTTTCTCACACTTTTCAAGCAGCAGAGACACAAACATGAACACACCGCTCATGTAAAACACAGGCATCCACCCATGTATAACGTTAATTGCTGTACACAGACTTAATTCTGCGATACCACCTCCTCCCTCTTTATTGCTGTGTTTGTTCACTCGGTTGATGAATGATTTGCCAGTGATAGCTTCTATCTAATCTAATCAAACTGCATTATAAAACATTACACTGCCTGCTAATGGAGGGGATGACACCTGTTTGCTGAGGTTAACCACGATGTGGATGGATTCCTGAGGACTTTCGGTTTCACAAATCAAAACAGTATTTTTTTTATCTGCTTTAGACAAATGCTGAGAGGAGATGGACAAAAATAATTGTAGAAAATGCTAAAAAAAATGTGTTTTCAATCTTACATTCATTAATTTATTCATGCTTCTCTTTGGCTAACCACAGTTATGCAAATGAGACACAGCTTTTTATATCTAAAACTAGCTAATCAGCAGCTGAAGCTTTGGTGGTTGAAGCCTATGGGCAGCGAGGAGCATTTATGGTTGGTGCACCTAGTTTTTGTGGAATCATATTATTTAAAGCACAAAACTCACACTAACACAAAAATGACAAACGCTCAAACAAGCATGACGAGCCAGAAGGAGATAAGGTCTACATCAACGATCTGTCATATAACAGAGAAGAACGCTATGTTCCATGTGATATACGGGCGAGGCAGACGGGGCAGAATGTGATGCAACCAGGATAAAATTAGCTGCAAACCAAGCAGCGCTAACCAATCCTAAAGAAACCGGTGTGTAGCCTCCATTGTTGTAGTAGTTTGTGGTGCCTGCTCAGTACAGTGGGCATGCATTTGTTTTACATGCACACGTGGATACACAGAAAGTGAAAGAGTTTTGGGGGCATGTGGATGAGAGGCCCGAATGCAAAGGAAAAGGTTTGCTCTGTAAAATACTCACACTGGTCTGGTCAGGGCATGAATTCAGAAAAATGTCTCCAAAAATGAAAAAATGAATATATATATGTAGGCGTATGTGCTTATGCATAAAGGGATCTTTGTATATGCTCATATTAACATTTAAAGCACACTGACCTTTTCTATGAAATGATTGTAAACAAATAAAAAAAATGTTAAACTGAGCTGAATATTTTTGCAACACCAGTTTTCCAAGCCTGGCTTCCATAGCAACAGTAACCAGGAGAGGCTGTCGGTTTGCAGCGAGTGATCATTGTCACATGTCAGCAGGGCCGCTGGCTGGAGATGGACACAGTGGTGGCCTCTCTGTATAAGATCTTTTGTGTCTTTGACCACAAGGTCACACATTTCACAAGCAGGGCCAAGTGATCTATAGTGACTCTTCTTCTTCTCGAGGCCGCACACGTCCAGCGTCTCTTTGAGAATATTTAAAATCCATTTTCAGTCCGAGGATCCACCTCCCGAGAGATGAGGAAATTGGGAAATTTTAATTTCTTAGAGTTTGAACACTTTTTTTAATAGTAAGGATAAATTAATTCTATGTTATCATCAATTTATTGGCCTATGTGTAACCCATAAATAATACAATACTGACTGCCTGTCTTCAAAGTGGCCATTTTTTCAATAATCAATGCCTTAAGGAACAGTGCTTAAAAACAAATCTGATCCCTTGTAAGCAAAAAGCAGCCCGATGCTTTAATACATCATTTTTGAATGTGGGGAAGCATTTTGTTTTCATGTTGCTGTCAGTGTCGGACTCACCTGAGACAACACACGTTTCCTCACATGCTTCAATGGTCTCAAAGTTGTTGGCGTTCCCTCCACAGCCTCCGTATTCAAACAGCTCGCAGTGTCCCGTGTCCACGTTGAAGAAGAACCTCTCCTTAATGGCCTTGCAAGGCCCCGGCTCGTCCTTCAGGGCGCACAACTCGTTGAAGATGAAGAGCTCGGGTTGGGCTCCTTCTGCTGCAGCGGGATAGAAAGACAGTGTTTAGTTCCTGTGGCACTCTGTGGGGGGGGGGGTTAATGTTTGGGGGGGAGAAAGAAATTAGGTCATAGCATCAAACTCTAACCTCAGGCTTTGAGATAAGGTAATGTTTCATTGCAGTATAATTTCCAAAAGACTGTTTGACAGCTTACTGTCTTTGTACTGCGTCACGCAGGGAGGCTGTAGTGGAGGATTTGATAAGTGCTAAGAAAGGAGCCGTGACCTGGATGACTCAACATTTGGACGGAATAATTAACCACATGCAAATGTCAGGAAATGAAAACTGTAGAGCCACTCACATACTATTTTTGATATTTTAAAAATAATTCAAAATAAAACACCTGCAGGCACAGGTCTCCGGGTGTTTCTATTCAACCTTATGATGCAAAGAGAATGAGGCACCTCTATCCCCTCCAGTGCATAAAAGCAGATCCAGGTTTGTGGCAGTTGGCAGAAGAAGAGTGACTGAACGCTGTGGAAATCTCCCAGCATGCACCACACAGCATTAGCTTTCACTGCAGCAGATGGAGTGGCCTATTGCAGAGAGTGAGAGTATGTTTTTTAAATCACCTGGTCTTGTGTGGAGAGCATGTCTGATTGCAGGTGGCGGTGCAGTGGTTAGCTGCAAGAAGGGTTCTGGGTTTGAACCCCAGGGCACGATCCAGGCCTGGGACCAGGGGACAATGGCCCGAGCTGAAATTGATTGGACCCTAGAGTATCTCTGTCACACACTAACACGCCCCTCTGTGTAAATTGTTGCCCCTCTTTGGCCCCGGATTTAGAAGAATCTTTGATACGGCCCTGGTATGTTCTCCCTGTGTCTGCATGGGTTCATTCTCCGGGTTCTCCAGCTTCCCACCACAGTCCACAGGCATGCAAGTTCGGTTAATTGGAGAGGCTGAATTTCTGGCGACCTGTCAGCCGGGATTGGCTCCAGCCGTTGTGTGATGGTCAAAGGATACCGCTCATCCTTTGAGGGCGGGGCGGGGGGGGCTAGATAATGAATGTGTGACTGTCTGTTTGATGAGAGTTCAGATAAAATTGCGTTGGACAGGTCGCATTTTTCCACAATTGTCAAACATCACACAGGCACCTGCTGTGGACTCAGACCCACTGTGTCTCTTCCCCTGTCAGTCATGAAGGCTCGGGTCGTCAGATCTGAACCATCTGAGCTCCACCAACCTCTGATGCCGATGTTAATGTCAATGTCTGCCCCTGTCCTTAAGGTCGGGTCGGTTCAGCCCGGTTGTAGTGATGCAGTTACTTCAATAGCCACGAAGAAGTCAGAAATATCCATCGTTTATGGAATGCAAGTCAACTCACACATACGTGCATTAAGCAGTTATCTGGAGCACAGTTCGTGATTTAGCTTTATATAAGTTTAATCATCATCTAATTCTTCATCATCTAAGGTTTTTTTGTGACAACATTAAATTCCCTTTCCTGTAAGTTTCATTAGCACACAGCCTCTAAAAGGACACATGCTGCCCTTTCCCCAGCACAGCAGTCGACTCACAGTCCCTCTGCCAGACCAGGTAATAAGGGCAACAGCTCACCACTGTAACACTCCTGCTCCACCCGTCCAATTCCATCTTATAACCAGGAGCTGAGGGAACACAAATCAAACACTCCCAATCTCCTCCCTTCCACATGACCTATGGTATTGCTGCTGCATGTCAGAGGTGGAGTGAGTGTGGCTATAGGCTGCTCCCTGCAGTCTGGTGGTGGTGCTTTTTTACATTCGTCTTGCTGTGGCTGATAAGCAGCCGCAGACTGGGTCAACAGGGGAGAAATTACACATCGGCACAAGAGATGCGGGTCTCTGTCTGTCAGGCAGCCACATGGTGGTTGTACGTCAGGAGAGTTACTGCTCTGCAGTTGTACGCCTCCCCAACCAGCGCAGGTTCAGTCCCTCTAACGGCTCTTGACATGTTGCATTCATGATAATATGAGGCCACTGTGACCGTGACCTTTCACCACTGAAATCTAATCAATTATTCTTTGTGTCAACTTGTCAAAATGTGAGCAGACTTCAGAATCTGTTCATCTTTGAGTCAAATTAAACACTTTAAAAAGGCGTTCTTGAGATTTTCCATTCACTAAAATGTTTTGTGAGGTCACAGTGACCTAAACTTTTCTAAACTTCTAAAATTGAATCAGTTCAACTGCCAATTCAACTGAATGGTTATACCAAATTTTAAGAAATCCCCTGGAGGCGCTCTTGAGTTTAGAGTGTTTATTACACGGGGACTGACGGTCAGAAGGACCGACAACCTGAAAACACAATCCTCTGGCCACTGGCTGTTGCCAGGCAGAGGCAGAACAACCCCTTATCTCCAGTGGTGTCACAGAAAAATCTGTCCACCTGCAGAAATCTGTGAATCATCACAGCCAGCACATTCATGAGCAGCGGCTATTAGAACAAGGGCTTCTCGAGTGCTTGTACTTGACTAAAGAACGTCCACGACAATCTGAAATCTCAGCGTGTTTCATCTCTCAGTTCTCGACACACTGTAATTATCAGGTGGCGCTTTCACAGAGATTTTAATACAATATAGAACATCACACAACTCTCTCTTAGCCTGAGCATGAGAAGAAGGTGTCAAGATCCTTTTTCCTGACTTGTTTTATCGTTTTTTAAATGTAATTTAAATATCTCATTCCTTTTGTATCTTCTGCTATTGGTTATTTATTCAGCCAACAGCAGCAGTTTACTTATGATGCAAGTCATTTGCCGGCGGTCCCCCTAACTACCACACACATGCTCACTGCTGACCCCCCCCCCCTGAACAAACTATATGACGAGTTCAGATTGTTTGCTCTCGTCTCCACCGCTGGATTCCTCGAGCTGCCATGGCTACAGCAGAATCCCCCCTTTTGGAGGAAATGTACAAAAGGCATTGCAGCCTGTTCTTTGTGAAGTACAATCTCCTCCAAACACGAATATTCAATAAGTTAGAACTCGGCTGCCCGAGGAAAACAGGTTCTTCCCATTGATTTCCACTCCTCTTGTCTGACACAGACCAGAGTACAACGAGCAGGATGTTCTTCAATCACTCATGTCCAATATCCAGATGGAGCCTTTGTGAGGCAGCAGAAATGGTGCCGAAAGAAACACGTGTGCACATGTGAACCCACACATTTCAAGCCCAGTTTTAAAAAATACAAAACTAGGACAGATGTTTGAAATACAGTTGGGACGAGGCCAATTTAGTACACATTCAAATAAAGTGAGGAAAACGTCACAGCATCAGTTTTAACTATAAACATGTCATCATTTAAAAAATATATAACTACGGCCTCTAGGGGTCGCTCAAAACAATAACAAAAGACCTAGTGTGATGATGTTGTAAAGCAAAGGGATCATGGGAGCTGTTGTCTTTATCACTATTGTCAATCAACATTTTAATGAAGAATTGTTACATATCAGATCTTCAACTATCAGGCCTTCGACCACATGATTGTTTCCACACAGCGATAGAGCGCGAGTCATTTTCCCATCTCGTTTACTGGGAACACACCCAGTACAGAACAAAGCCGACCTGCTTTTGGAATTGTAGGGTACATTGTTAAATGTTACATAATAGATTAACAGGCAGAATTTCAGTTACCAGAACCACCAGTCAGTCAACATCTGAGTCACAACAGTAGAGTAAAGTTTGTGTTTTGTTTATCACTCAAACACTTAATTTTTCCGGGTGTTGGTTTGGTTGTTGAACTGTTTTCCAGAGACGATCATAGGCCTTTATTAAGGTCAGGCTCATAATAGACACAGGCCTTTACTTCTGAACTTTCCTGTTCCTCCACGTGTCCCTGTGTTGAAACTGCTAAGTCTGTCAGACAGCCGGAGTCATGTCAGGCTTTCCACTGTGTCCCCCGATGACGCTAAGCTACCGTGAATAACACTCGACACTTCCTCCAGAATGTCCACATTAAGTCCCCGTCTTTATTGGCAGCCCCTCCGTGCGAAAAACCATCGGCGTGTTGAGCTTTTCAAGGTAATTAGACTGTGAAAATATAACTTCTGCTAATGAGAAACCGAGAGCAGCAGAGTGATGAGTGTAACACGACTCCGTTGTTGTGCTGACGGAATTGTTTCTGAGGAAATGTAAGGGGAACCTTTTTTCTCCCCGGCCTTTATTAGCGACCAGCCTTTATTTGTGTAACTGCAAACTTGTGCATCATGAAGTTTAAGGAGGAGAAATGAATTATGGAGACTTCAATAATAATTAAACAAACAGAGGGAGGGATTTGCACACTGTCTGCGAGCGATTCTCAAATCCAAACAAAGCTCCAGATGTGTGGACAGGAATCCTCCACTTTGTTGAACAGAGAGTGTGAGGAAATAAATACAGACACACACACACACAACAGACATTCGCACAATCCTTGGAAGCCGACCAACAAATCAGCCTTGATATATGGATCATGCTAAGTAGGCAAAGCGATTTAAGAATGCGTCGAATTTCCATCGGCAGCTGTAGTCTGCTGACAGGCTCCGCTTGGCCAAGATTTCCACACACACACACACACACATTTGGATAAAGATCTGAGTTGCTCAATATGTGCACTATGCCAAGCGCCTCTGTAATTCCCCATATGGGCAAGTTGAGTTGTTTCGAGGCCCAGTCTCAGCTTGTTCAGTACCAGAAGATTATCCTCTCTCCTCGTTTCTAGGTCCTCTAGCAAAGAGATCGACTGTGCAGCAGCCACGGAGCGGAGCAGCAACCACCACCACCACCACCAACAACAACAACGTAAAGGTTAGAGTAGAGAACAAATCACCGATGAGCAAACACCATCACCCGGATGACAGTAAAGTGGATGAAGTCAGAAATAGCTGGAGGGAGCGAGACGGACGAGGACAGAAAGAGAAATGTTTCAGTGTTCAGTGATGTTTCTATAGAAACGCCCTCATAGAAATGTGTGTGTGCTCTTTTAATGGCATTTCTAAAGAAACCTTTAGAGCATAAATGTTCTCTGAAGCGTGTCCCTCTCAACAGTTTCCCAAGTTGTGTCATTGAGTCAGAAAGTACAAAAGGTTAATGGTAAGTTTTAGTAAGTATTAGCTTACTAAGTTAGTCCAGAAATAACCACATCCAGACTTTTTTCAATGAAAACAATACCAAACTTATTAAGTCTAATTCACCAACTAACAGATTCTAGGTATTTATTAGGGTCTGATGATCTGCTAATAAAAAGCAGCTACAGCGATCGGAACAAGATGTGTTATGACTGGGTGCAATGTCTAAATATATATCAATGGTCAAGTTAGTCACTGTTGCTGGAAGACTCCTTTCCTTGTTGACCCACTTTGCTAAATGGTTAATGAAGCACAGACATTCCAGTTACTAGCACTGATGTTGGATGTTAACACTTGGTCAGTGATCTTTGGTGAAGGAACCATGAGGGGGAGTGGACGGTGCCAGTGCAGATACGTCCACAGTTCACTGGGAGGACTCATGTGTTTTTTTTCATAGCCGTGCCCTGAGACCAGTGGACAAAAAGGCTGAGGATGAGTCACAGCCCTCATCTGTGTGTGTGTGTGTGTGTGTGTGTGTGTGTGTGTGTGTGTGTGTGTGTACATTTTAAAAGATGTGTTTAATTTGTTTTTTCTCAATTTTCAAAGCTTGTCATTAAATTTCCAAGGGAAAGGAAGAAGCAGTAAATAGATGTGTTTATTGGTTTAAAGCACACAATTTGTTTTTATTTGATTAAAGACATATTGTATGTGGCCCAAACAGTATGAGAGAAAAGTCCAAGGTTCTTGTGATTGAGTATGTTACTTTAAAAAAGAGTGATGCATTGTGGGCTATTTCTGGCCCTAATGTTGCTGGGATAGTTTCAATCTGATCATTCTCTGCTTCATTAGCCACAAAAGACCATCTCGTGCATGTGCAGCAGCGATTAAGGGACGGAGCCGTGGTAATGAGGTCTCCGTCAGCTGTCAATCATGTTTCACCCCATTGTTATAGCATCTAACAAGTAATTAAAAAACAAACTTACTGCTAAAAGAAGACCTGAAGATACAGTGTGATCCTAAAATGACAGAATCCATTTTCAAGATTTATTTGACATGAACTTTGACTTTCTAGTTCGGTCCATGTCTCCTTCACAAACATGGAGGAGGCAGGGTTTATCACGAGCCAGCTTCACTTTTGCACTTATGCATTTATTTTTTTTTAATTAAAATGTATTTCTATTTTATTAAATCTTCTTTTAAATGTAATTTTAACACGTTAAATGTTGCTTAAATCTTCTGTCTTATCTTATTAACATTTTAATATGTTTTAGTCTTACCTTTAGTGTATATAAAGCACTTGTGCTATACAAATAAAGTTTATTACTATTATTACTTTTGGGAGCCCCCGTGTTGTTTTGATATATAATCAGTGATGTGGAGTACGGTGACTCATTGTGGCACGAGTTCCAAAGTGAGTCATATTTGTTTCATTTTAGATTTTACTCCAAGAGGCTTTGTCCTATTTGATCAAACAAATAAAGAGCAGAGCACGTTTGACAACATGAAAACAGAGGCTCAGTGGAGCAGCTCCATATTCTACAGAAAGGGTTTGAGGGGAATGAAACTGGATAGAGACAGTGACAGTGACCCCCCCCCCCCCCCAACAGATCATTTCACATGCAGCTCATTACAGCAATAGACTTTGGCCTCAGCTCGTCCACAGAGTGCACTTCCCACGTCGCTCCATGTGGCGAGATCAAAGTGGACTTCAAGCACCTTCTAACAGGCTTTCTCCATCACATCAAAGAGTCCCCATTGAAACGCGGACACGCTCGCAGCTCCAGTTGGAATCTGTTTCCATTTCTACAAACAAATTTAAAAAAAGCTGAAAGCTCTCAATGTGTGGTTGGGATACGACCCGGGGGCGACCCTGCAGCCGGGGAGAGGAGGGAACCTGCTCGTGTTGGGGCAGCGACAGGCCCGGTCCTGTACGGCTCGGTACACAGAGCATGACACAAACTCAGCCAGGATTAGTTGGTTTGATCGCAGGTGGAAAAAACAGTCTCACATAAAAGATCGTACAATATCTAGTAGGAAAAAGGTCAGCCGGCAAATGCAGCTTTGCTTTCTCCTTTGCTCTCAATAGTAGTCCTGCAGGGAAACCATCTTAATTATCTAAAAGGCTTGTGGGACCCATGCATTTTTAATCAGCGCCTGCCTGTTGGAATGGCAGGTGGTGAGGGCGGAGGGATGCAATGAGAAAGTTAATTGTCGTTCCACAACTCAATGGCTTTTGTGAACGTTTATCCACGCCAAGCCGGATTTAACATTCATCTGCGCTTGCCTTTCCCTTCCACAACTTTGTTTTTTTTGTCTGGGTTTTTCAAACCTAAGACCCTGGACGGATAAACAAGAAAAACAACAACTTTCTGCCGCCTCGTGGATTCAACTCTCTTCCCTGTATCTAGCAGCTGCAAGCTTGAATAGCTGCTTTTATCAATTCGACCGACTTTCTTCCGATGTCAGCTCAGCGGTGGAAATCTCTGCACCCTCCTCCCCCTCTGCAACGGCATTATCTGTTCCTGGCACTATCTAATTTGAGCCCCTACCTGTTTCCCACTTGGTCTCGATAACAAAACAACAGCGAGATCCAGAAATCCCTCCTGCTCCAGGGATTCTGCCAAATCCGCGCTCCGACATTAGCAAAGTCCGAGCGCTGCCGAACCAAACAATCCCACTCAATGCCAATTAGAATCTGTCTTGGCTGGTGCTCGGCCAATCAATTGGGTAAAGTGCATTTCCTGGACTCCAGTGTGTGTGTGTGTGTGTGTGTGTGTGTGTGTGTGTGTGTGTGTGTGTGTGTGTGTGTGTGAGTGAGTGTGAGAGAGAGATTTCTGCTGAAACTCAGGCTGGTGACAGATATCCTCAAACCACTCATGACTTTGCAACAGCTCAGGCCAGCAAAATGGTTGTGATGGCCCTTTAATGTAACAGGCGATGGCAGCTTCTGAGTCCAGAAGGCGCATATGGCAAACGATGATGTGGACATATGATGACATGATGCGAGTTTGCCATGAGTTGCACAGGCCTGTGGGGGGGGGGGGGGGGGGGGGGGGGGTGGACCCATGGCACCATCTGCCAAACTGTGAATTATTCATAGCATGCCTTTGCAACAACAAGCGACTGGTTCACGAGAACGGAGGTGATTCAGACCAGTAATAGAAAAAAAGGTTGCAAGACATAAAAAAATCAAATCAAAGGCTTTCACCACAAAGAGCACGGACATGTTGTTGTGTGATAAAATGTTACAACTGAATTGTTATATTGGGATGTTTCATCTAAAACTGGTCCCTGCTCGTGAAAACATGTTACTCAGTCCGACGTAATCGTATAACCTGACATCTACAGGCCTGTACCGTCAAATGTAGAAGGTTTGATAAAGTCCTGTTACCCCTACGTCAAACAACATCTCCCTCTCTGCTTCCTACTTATAATCGCAGCATTAAAAGAAGGGAACATGTGAACTGGCATCTGGCCTATCGCACCATCCTCCCCGAAACGGAGGCCTCAGCCAAGCGTGGAGCGTTGCAGGTGGTCCACCAGGACACCTCCACGTGTCCTGGTGGCATTGTGCCATCAGGACGCACCAGATTGCTCAAGCCCCCTTGAGTCTCTTCAAAAGATCAGGGATCAGATGCAGACATGGAAGCACGGAGGGCTTCTTGGCCAAGACGTGCATGTAAACCAGGTTCAAACTAATTCATTTGCTATGTTGCAACCAGCACATCTCACATCCGCTGTGTATTCAGTGTAAATTGAACGGCTGCTTAGTTTAGGTGAATCTTTTCCAGCGTGTTGGTGGGGAGTCTGATTCCGACATTATTTATCGTCGCTCGGGGGAAATGTGAAATGGGCCAAACTGTGGGCGAGCTCTCATCAGAATAAGCCATCATTAAAAAATGAGCAGCGCAACAAATAAGGAGACTATATGAACCAAAGACTTGTAAACAGACACTAATAAGCATCCACAAGGACCCTCTGATAAATTCTTGAAATCCCCTCAGGCCGACAGCACAGTATGTTTCGATCTAACGGCGCTTGCCTAACAAACGTACAGTATATGTATATATATGAATGTTTACAGCTTAAAGGCCTGTTCATGTTCTACCAGGAGGTAAAGCTAAGCACACGCTGCCCGTAAAGCACCTGCACGACGGCTGGATAATCTTGGACCGGACAAACTGTGATAAAACGCCGGCATGAGTTGAATAAACGTGCTTTAAAAATCTAATTTTAAACTCCTTATACGCTCTTCTTCTGTCACTCATTCATATCGGCTGTAGAGGGTTTGAGGCACAACAGGGATAATGTGCAGATGCAATTTTGGCTGCAGGGTCGCCCCCTGTCTTCTTCAGTGTTTTATTTCATGGTCGAAATTCATTTAATACGTGAATTCTAAACCGTCCACACTGCAGACTTTGCAATACTGTTATCTCACTGCAATACCACCTGTATATGAATCCAATATGAGCCTGTTCCTCATCTCCACCAACGCACCGCTGCTATGCTGTATGTGTGAGCGGTGTTTTAATGAGAGTGCCGTTCGCCTCGAGGCAACATCATCTTCTGTCTGAATATCAGGGAGAAGGCAACACTTTAGCGAGTCAATAACATCCACAGGATGGGATCGCACCGCAGGAGTCTGAGCGGCAGCCGCTGAGAGCATCGACCACAGGGAAACAAAAACCTATTGTACTGCTCATTTTGTCTCGTCTGAGTAGCCGAGCTAAAACGCTGCTTTCCTTAATGCATCACCCCCCCCCCAGGGAGGGATGGAAGTATGGGGAGAGGTGCAGGGGGCAGGAGGAGGAGGAGGTGTCGGTTCAAATGTGTCAGGAAACTTTGAACAATTATTATTTGTCCTATAGGGGATCACACACACACACACACACACACTAACACACGGGAAGCCTTATAAGTGGGGAGGAAGTATTTAAACATAAATGGTAAAGTTACTCAAGTAAAAGTAAGTAAGTACTTGCATTTAAATTTAAAGTACTTGCCAAGCATAGCCTATTCCCTATATCGACTGTGTCAACTCTATATTCTGTTCAAAACAAGAATAGGTCAGACTCTGTTGTGTGAGTTGGGGTCTAATTATACCCACCCGCTCTAATTGGATCAGTAGACTCCCTCTCGTTATTGATTCATTTCAAAAATATAAAATATATTGTGAATATGTAGTGGAGTCAACAAAGTTTGGGGTATCTTGAAAACGCTATAAATATCCCAAATAACAATAAATGATAAAAGAAATCGATTCAGACTAATTCGAGTGTTGTATCGTTCTAAATGTACGTGTGCAGCTCTGCTCTGTCAGTTAACGTGACTGATCAGGACTTGTTCAGGTTTTCATGGCTCACGATTTGCTTTCATGTGATGTTTTTTTTGCCACTGTGCAATTATCATTGTTATTATCAGCGAGTCTCAACAACCTGCTGCTGGAGAGGCACCTCCTGAGGGCGCGTTCGGTTCAGCAGCCTCTCTCTCATCTCATTAACACCCCGACATAACAGTCTTTTCACCCAGTGACAAAAAGAGGAGTCCCATCAGCCACCGAGTAGAGACAGAGAGCCTGCCCCAAAAGCCACAGTGTAACTCGATCATTGGAAGCAAACATGAATGGACCTTCAAGGACTCCACAGACTTCAGCCATCAATGTTTGTGTCTCGGGCTCCTGTTGTATGATGTGGATCTGATTACACAGCTGAATCAATGGGACGGACAGAAAGCGAGAGCGCGAGAGGCTCATTCCCCTGCTCTGTGCAAATGTCATCCTCCGGCAATTGTATTGCAGATGCTCTCCAGATTGGACGAGAGAATCGATATAGTGCAGCTTTTTCTGCCGAGCAGGTTATCGTCCAGACCATACAAATGGGGAAAAGGGGAGAATGCTTCTTTTATTGGCAGTTGGTGAGTGTCACTGATACTGAGAGTTAAGCTTGGGAGCATGCGAGCGGTTAATCCTGCTGCTGCTGCTGCTGCTGCTGCTGCTGCTGCTGGGATCCTACCTGAGCAGCAAACGATGACAAACAGAAGTTCAGCTGAGTTTACTCTGGGTTTGTGTGGCATCTCCACGAAGTCAACACCATCTCATTTCTGTCCTCTCTGACATATAGTCACTGGGATCGTGTCACAGACCGTTCTACAGAAACTAGGAGCAGGATTCAATTCAAATCACTTTTATTTGTAAAGCTTACAAATCATAACATACATTATCTCAAGGAACTTTACATATCAAGGTCGCGACCTTTAAAAATTATAGAGAAACCCAACAGCTCCCACAATGAGAACAGAAAATGGGTAAAAGAGGAGAGAAGAGAGAAGAGAGGAGAGACCAGGGACAGTTGTGTAACCCTCATATTATAAAATTAGAATGAAAATGATAGTAGAGGGATATTTATCGACGTGATAACACTGCAGCGTTGCTCTTACTTTAGGACCGGAGCTGATAACCATTTGTTGATCTACTGTTTAAACACGACTGTGTGCTCAGAAGCTAATGTTGGAGACAATGCACACGATGTCAAAGACGTGAGTAGAATAACACAAGGAAGAGCACAAACCTCTGCCTTGAGCCAACAGTCACCTCAGGGTGCACCCACCCTGATGAAGCAAAGCAATCTGAAAACATGTAGTAAATAAATCATGGTGCACTGAAGAGGAGCTATTCATTATGTGAGCCTGACACTGCATTGAACCTGGCTGTGTTCACAAAGTTAGAGATTGAGTTAGAGAAAGTAAAGACGGACAGAACAGAACACATTATCCACAAACTGTGAAGTTTTCCGCACTACATCAGGCCACATGTAGCTGCTGGCGGAAGCAGCTTCGGAGGGAAGCTCAGTTGTGATCTCACTTTCTATGATCATCAACATCAAGCGGTGAAAAACAAGACACCCAACGTCCTCTCCCACCGAGTCTGAACTGGCACGGAGCGGAGACGAGTCTTCACTTGTTCTGCGTCTTTGACTGCTACTCCGGCAAGTTCAGACATTAGTTCACGTCTCTGATTTATCCCTTTACACCTTTCTTACACGCTAATGACATCAGTTGCTATGGTTGAGAGCAAAGCTTACAAGGAGCCTGCACACGCTATCACGTGAGGTTGTTTTTTTCCGGCTAAACTGTATCAACAAATACTGCGCTGAACAAATACTCTTTGCAAAAGTAAGTTTAAAACCAAATCCATTGATGCAAGTTAATTCACACCCTTATACGGTAGATTAAGGGAGTATTCAGGCCACTGGTTTTGCTCTTTCCATCTACATGCAGCTACTGCATGCAACTAAAACATAATGACAAAGTGCAGACATGATTTTAGAGGTTTTCATGCTCAAATATCTCATTTACAAAAGTATTCAAACTCTTTGTCCTTTGCACTACAACCTCAGGTCAGGGTGAGGGTCAGGTATCAAAACTTAGATACTGGAAAACTGAACTGGTTTCACGTCATTTTCTGTGAGGAGTTTGCATGCTCTCCCATGTGTGAGTGGTTTTCTACAGGTGCTCTGGCTCCCTCACACAGGACGCACCCCGCCTCTTGGATTCACTACAGTCCCCCGCCTGCCACCCTCAAAGGAGTAAACGGTACACAGGATGGATGGAATACAGCATTAGCATTGACTTTGACTTTGTAAAGGGTGAGGAACAATATCCTCTGTTCTGATGAAACAACATGTGAACTCCCCCAGGACGACAGTCTGACAGTTCTTCAGTAGCACAGGCAAAGTCAGGACTTCATCTCTGTGGACCTGAAAATGGCCGTTTAGAGATGATTCCCATCCTCTCTGATGGAGCTTGAGAGAACCCGTCAGGAACAATGGGATAAACTGTCCAGATCCAAGTGTGCAGAGTTTGTAGGAACTTACCCAAGAAGCCAACAAAGCACTGACTACGTTTGGGAATAAGAGATTTCAGTTTTTGATTTTCAATTCATTTGCTCTCACTTTACCACAGACTGTTATTCAGAATAGATGCGTGTGAAGGAATCAATGGAAACTTTACAATAAAGGGAGCTGAGGTCACTGCATATTTCCATTCCCATGCTTTCATTTAGGCATCTGTGCATTCCTCAGTTCTGGTGTGACTTACAACAACTCTTATTGCCTAAAGTTCAGTGTCCTATAGGACACATCACTTCCTGAAACTTGCCCTCCTAAATAAAGCCCCCTTATCGTAACTGTGACTCATACAGGAAGTAGCATATAGCCTTATCCATATGCAGATGTCCAGTTGAACTTTCCTGCAAAAATGTTCCCAGCTCGGAAACGATACCACTATCTCCTGAAACTACCCAAAGAGAGTGAGTCACGACTACGGCCCAACGTCCCTAATTAGCATCCCTGTTGGTGTCAATCACCCTCTGTGCAAAATGTGAACCAACTTTCCAAATTAGGAGTCAACGTTTAAGAGATTAAAGCTACAGAGAGAAACTAATAATGTGTCCCCAGCTCCAGACTCTGCTGCGCAAACACTGATCTCTCGGTGTTGACGGAGCCGGACCACAGGCGGGTTTTTCTTTTTTTCTTTTCTCAGACCAATTTGTGCGACTGGAAGAATAAACCGAAAGGAAAAGTGTCAACAAGAGAAATACAATAACTGTAATAAGCTGTAGTTATACTGTAGGTGCTCAACACAGGTAGAGTAACCAGGGACGAGAGCCAGTACTTTAGATCTGATGTTTATCAACTGATTGTTCCTGATTACATTGATGTTGACAGAGCAAATGATTTAGCAACTCATTGTTTTATCCCTAACGATAAGAGATGTATAATCACATTACATTTAAATCCTATTATTTGATCTGTTACCAGATGTAGTAAGTTGATGATTCACAGGTGGCCAACATGTCAGGTGGGGACATTTCCAGAAATAAAGACAATATATAAATATCAAAAGGCTACTCAGAAACAAAAAAAAAGTACCACATGTGTTGTGTTACTATTTATTTCTTAGTCTATATGAGTCAGGGAACTAATTCAGCAGACACCTCTGTCTCTGTACTTTGTTTCACTCCCACACATTCGCCTTGTGGAGTAAAGCTTTCTCACTTGACATGTTTTACACTGAAGACTGTGATTCTGCAGCAGAGGAGTTGGCGGAGCTTCCGAGCACCGTTTGAAAAGATTACGAATCACAATGTTGTCCCCAAACAACTAGATAATGAAATGCAAGTGTCTTAATGAGTTCATAACTCCCATTCAGCTGTAGGGTATAATCATAAATTTCTGTATGCAGTATTGGTACACATTATATACTGCATTAATTAAGCCGGAATATGCACCATATACTCGCTCTGCATAACTGAGACACAAAAGAAAACGGCAGGGACAACATCCAGTGTTGTAGCTGGAGGCTTTTACCTTGAGTGGAATCCAAGCCTTTGTCTACAGTGATGCCGTGTTGGGAACGAGCTGGAAGCGTCTAAACTAGGCCACAAATGGGATTCAATCAAGCCACGTTTTCCACCTCAGAACTATGGCACCTTCTGAGATTGTTGGTGTTGCACAAAGCAGCAGTGAAGAGGAAGCTGAAACCTGCTCTGTTGAAGCAAAGATGGCTTATTTCTTTACTGTTTAAATGACTCAGAGTTAATTTCCACTGGTATCTATTATTATTAAATTGCTGAGGCCTACTTTAAAACTTTAAATACTTCCCTACGTCACAGGGAAATGTTCAATTCTACGAAGAAGCTGCTGACTCACATATCTCAGAACCTTTTCCTATCAAGAGACCTTTTAGGTTTTTATAGCCTCCTGTGAGGACTAAATGATTGAACACATAATTCACACTAACTTCTCAGAAGGGGATTTGGTTGGAACTGCTTCTTTTTGGTGTCTACTGTTACACGGAGATAATAATGAAAAGACTCTCAACTGGCTCCACAGGTTCGGGGTCAGTCAGTCCTGAGCAGAACTGAGCATTTTGCAGTCGTCAGGTTTTTTTTGTCTGAAATAAAGATTCAAACTTGTTGTGTGTCTCTCCTCAGAATGAAGAATCTTCAGGACGTACACACAGTTGTTGAGTGCGTGTTGTAAGTTGTGAGACACATTAAACAACTTGTTACGTCCTGAGACCTCTCGGCAAACCCCTGCCAGAGTTTTTGCAAACTCACCAGTGTATTCAGATTTCACAGCAGGCTTTTGTTCTTGCAGAGTAGGAAAATGCAATGTTTGCACACAATGTACATTTCACTTCTTCAGGCAGCTCTGCAGTGGCAACCAGCTCCCTTCACTGAGTATCTCTCCAAATGAGGTTGAGCTTCCGAATACGTTTACATGTACAGCGATATGACAACTATTGACCTCTTTCTGAAGTAGAAGGGGCCTCAGTTGAGTCCCCTAATGAAACCACATTTAAATTCACTAGATCCGGATCAAATCTGCAAATTGCACACTCTGCAAATATCAGTGCACTGAAAATGTCTCTTTTACATCCAGATCTGTGAATTATTCATTGGAAGAAAAATGAAAATAGTCCTTTTTTTAAATGCCTTGCAATGTTAAGGAAATGATGTGAAAACTCCAATAAGTTGTTATAATGTGATTAAGAAGTTTACATTACTTTTTTTTAAATTGGTGAGTTTCCCCACAGGCCACATGAAATTGTCCTGTCTCTCAGTATTAATAGTTTTACAGTGTAAAATAGAGCACTGTGCACTTTCTAATCTGAGTTTTCTCTCCATCAATGTGGCGCCGGCAGCGGCCACTGCGAGTGCACACGAGGTTATCAAGATGTTCTGAAAATCCCTTTTTATGTCGGCGGCACAGCAAAAGTCAAAATCCACACATTGTGGAGCATTTTCAAATCTAAGAGTCAAGCCTCCTCATCTCAAGTCGAGTCGAGTCTGAGAGCGGCGGGTGAGTCCGAGTGAAGCGGTAACACATCATCGCTGTGACTCATCTCTGACTCAAGTCTCCATCAATCTGTCAAGGGATTGATGGAGACATCGACCACAAGGACTGAAGCAGCCGTTCACCCAGCAACAAATGTGTGTTGGCAAACAAAAAACCTCAGAATATGTAATAAGTATTAATTAAAAGTGGAGAAGAGCAAACAAGACTAGACAAATATCAAGCACCAGAGGCAGAAGCTGAACTCAAACAGAATGTGAGAGTGAGTGCGTGTGCAAACACAGAACCCAGACTTTTCATTAGGCGTCGCGGAAAAAAAAAAATCACTGAAAGTCCAGAAAACGTTGACCTACACCGAACAATTAGCATCTGCTCTTTTCAGCTCCAGTCATCGAATGGCAAATTGTTTTTTAAGTGACAGTGTTGGTCAGTACTGTTCTGCAGACGTTAATTAAGATGGCAGCGTGCTACACAGGTCCCTCCCTCGCTGTGGCCGGAGGACCACTTCAAACGGCAAGTGAGCGTCTAATTAAATTTCTCCGGAAATTAATGAGAGCGAGTGTTTACGCCTGCGTGAGACGATTAGCGAAGCTACGGGCTCCGAGCAGCACTAATACTGATGTTACGTCTACGGCTTCTTCTCAAATAAATCTGAGCAACTTTGTTATTTAGTGTTTTGATTTAATCGATAATATCCCATGAATAATGTTGTTTTGGTCTTTGGACAGAACATCACAAGGCTGCCATCTGTAGCTATTGTGGGTTGAACCTGTAGAGCTGGGCCACACGATTAAAATCTTCATATCAGTTGTTTATTCTTTTGAGTTTAAAGTGAAGGTTTGTGGGTTTAATCTCGTCCTGATGAACAGAGATTGACAAACACGTGATAAACAGGAAAACTCTTCACAAATCTGAGGTGGATTAATTGATCTCCTCAAGCATGAAGCTCCATCTTACTAATGTTAGTTCTGAAAGAAGCTTTTTGTGAATTATTTGTAAAATGGTTTATATTTGGTTTGCATATGGTTTTTTCAGGCTTATCACACATTCTGCTCATAGACTGGAAATGCCCCCCCCCCACCCCCCATCCTGGGAAATGATGCACAGAAACCGTCTGTATGTCACTGAGAGATAAGAGAGGAAGACACTACAGACAACCCCCCCCCCACCCAGCCTTTACTTTCTGTTCTTTCCTCTTAATTAACTTTCATTACTAAAGAGTCAGACCAGCTCAGTTCTCGCTCTCAGGGATGGAGGAAAGGGAAGAGAGAAGCTGTTTTGCAGTTTCTCCTCCACTTTGGACCAGAGCTGCCTCTGGTTCACTCAGCTCTGTGCAGCTCCTTGATGTATGTGACACCCAAGCCCTGCAGCCTCATTACCGCCTGCAGGCTGCGCCACCACGGGACAGGAGGAGGAGGAGGAGGTGCCAGGCGGTTCAGGTGTGGGTCTCGATCTGGACTTTGGCCCCCGAATGACGCCACCGTCTCTCCCCACACTAATGAGGAGTTAAAAGGGCCTCACAACAACACAACACAACAAAACAAGCCCTGCAGTGACGGTGGTGAGAGACACAGAGCAGGGTTTCACTAACCGTGAGGTATATAATATAATTATCACCTAATGAGCCAGACTTCAAGATACATAAACCAAGTTGTTATAAACACAGTTTTAATCTTCCTGACGCGTAATTGTTCCGTTTGAAATGTGTTTTTTTTAGTTTAACAGACACATACAAACGCATACTGATGTTTATTATAGCAACAATAACATCAGCAACAAGTTGACAGACTGATAACAGCGTTCAAACAAGAATAAACGTGTTAAAGGGTGAACGTGCCCAAAGTTTGGGACTCTTTACGCATTTTACGCACGAGTCTCAGGGAGGAAAAACTGCCCCACTGCCGTCGTAGTTGAGAGGAACTGTGAACACGCTTAAAATAGTAATCCGCGCACACGTTTCCTTCCAATTCAGTCATCTTACCTTGTCCATCTCTTCTGCAGGAGCCGAGGCAGGAGAGTGAGAGCGCGCACAGAATCCACCACTTGCCCGATAGAGCCATGCTGCTGAGCGGAGGACTGATCCGTGTTGAATGTAAAGTTCAGGGGGAAACTTCATCAAGTTGAAGGGCTGAAGTTGTGTTACTGCGCGTGCGTGCGTGAGTAAGAGAGAGCGGGCGCGCGGGCGTGTGTTTGTGGGTGCGTACTTCCGTCTGATAACAGCAGCAGCAGCAGTGCGTGTGCGGGCTCGATGAAATTGAAATTCTCAGCAATTTCCTTCACACCAACATAAAGTTTATAAGAATTTCCCTGGAGTCCAAACGTTTACTGCAGAATTAAATGAAAAACCAATGAGATATTTGTAATATTATGTTTTATCTTATTACCTCCTTTCACTGCTTATTATTCCTGCCTTAGAATTAGATAATATAGAGAACATGTACACAAGCATCTCAGCAGAAAGTGTGTAGCAGCCACACAGGCCCCAGGTTGCTTCTTCTCAGCAACACTTCAGTCGGCAGCAATCCATCCCACAGTGATGAGATATTTTCATCTGAAGCCCATTACCCAAACTCAGCTGTCTGCTCCGTTCAGGGGAGTCGGGGCTGAGTAATGGGCTTTGGCGAGAACAGGTCTGAAACCTCTGTCAGCTCCTCCAGGCCTCTGCTTGTGACACACTGTGTAATTTAACTGTGAGCTGGCACATACATATACGCTGAAATTATAGTCTGCGGGGACCTTTATACGCCATATCGTCAGTCATTACACCGCTAACTACAGCATTTAGCAGTGACACAGGTGTTTAAACATGGATGATGCATTTCTTCCAAGGGTGAGGATTTGAATCACAGAATAAAAGAAAAACAGATTTTCACCGTCAAGCCATTCTCCCTCAGTCACACAGAGTGTAAAAGATGGCTGTCATGTGTTGGGTAAACATTACATTTCGAAATTCACTCATGTGTCAGGATTTAGGCACGAGGGAAATCCACGTGTTAACAGACGACCTGACAAAAGGGGAAACACATAATCACAAGGGAGGCAGAGATAACTGAACGCAATTGAAACACATGAGGACAGGTTCAGACAATCATGAGGGCGGGAAAGAGGACAAAGATGGAAGCAACGCAAGAGAGACGCACACGGAAAGAAGTTTCAAACTGAAACAAAGACGTCAAGAGTCCGAACAAGATGAGATTTAGCATATAGGTGTAATGTGATATCCATCTTCTCACATCGTGGAAAGAAAGCAAAGCTAAACAAAGTTAAAGCACTGGTTGTTTTTGTGACTTTCATGGTATATATGCAGAGAGTTTATAGTTTTAAAGTTATCCAGTGTTTACCAAACACACTAATATTGTTCACTTCACCTAAAAGGTAAAGTCAGGGTTGGTGAGTTGTTTCTGAAACAATCTTTATCTTCTCTTAAAGCCATCAATATATAAAATAATACAAAAAGTCGACCAATCTTTTCATTTGGTCCAAAAGTCGAGTTACGCAAAAGTCCGCTTTTACCAGAGGGCTGATGGGAGGGGGTGGGATGTACTGGTTGTTTTTTTGTGCTTTTCCAGGATTAGCAACCCAAGCCTCATTCAAATTCTTCACTAAAGATATAAGAGTTCCATTGATCCATGTTTTCATATTTGTAGTGTTTCTAAATCCCAAGTGCTGTTAAAGAAAGGAAAGGAAACTGATCTATTCTACACACTCCAAATTTGTGATGCTGCTGCTGTTGCCAAGAACAACTCTCCTTCCAGACAAGACTGAGTCGGGGGGGGGGGGGGGGGGGGGGGGGGGGGGGGTCCGGGCTCACCCCCTGGAACAGCTGGGAAAATCTGTGCAGGGAAAGTTAATATTTGCTTCCTCTTCCCTGAAGAGGAAGCAGCCCCTGAACCCACTGCGCGCATGCAGCTGATAAACAGCCAGCAGCGGCAGACAGCGGTGACACGGTCAGTTCCCAGGAGGCGACGTAATGAGTGTGATGCAGAGCAGGAAAAGGGCAAAGATGCTCAGTCTGCCTTCCCTTGGCAAATAAGGGCTTGGAATTAGGCAATAAAAATCGTTGAATCTCTCCAAGCGTGCTGAAGATAATTGAGTCTGATACGATCATGGAGATGTTATTAACTTTATGACTCAGTTAAATTACATCAACCTCCCTGAGTAAACTATGACTATTGCATCTTGCATTGGCCAATATCAAAGTGAGCAGCACCTTGAGAAAGTGTGTCATGGTTGATGAAGATAGTAAATATCCCGAGGTGCAGTCTGCTGTGTTCAGCTTTAAAGCACATTGCACATTATATAAATACAATTCAAGTTTATTGTTGCACTTTGGCCCCAAAACAAACTCAAACAGAGCTATTGCAAAGTATTTGAACACAAAGATATTTCCCTTTTGGAGTGGGAGGAGACCAAAACTGAGCTAAAAGAAGAGTAACTATCAGATTCATATGGAAACAATAACAACTTGTGGTGTCGGGCTGAAAGTTGCTGACCCCTGCCCCCTAGAGGCCAAACAAGGTCACACTACAATGTGGTTTTTCAAATTAGCTGTCTCACAAGGTGCATCGTGTATTCTCTGTTTACAGTCATCATTTCTATTAGTGGGCTAAAACTGGTTTTAAGATGTGATTATTAGACAATTCGTAAGAGGTAACATTAAATGTATAGAAAGTGTAAATCAATGCGCAGCTATATGAAGTTCTCTCCTGTTGAAAATAATAATTACACTCACTTTGAAGATTCCCGAGAGAAAAACGAAAGCCAGACTTGGAACAGGGTGAATTCTGTCCATGAGCAGATTTGTCCTTGTTTGGAGAAAACTTGGATCTCACCAGTTCACAGTCTTGGCACTTTGTTAGTGTGTGTGTCTCTCAGTGTGTGTATATGCTCAGTTGTGCACATATACGTATGTGTGGGTTGTCAGTGGGACAGGAATGTTCCTGTCTGTGAGACTAATCGTGCGCTCACTGTCTTCAGGGAAACTGTGGCCTCTGTGGTCTCGCCACCTTCGGGGTGGAAAGAGTGAGAGAAAGTGAAAAATCACATGCAGAAAAAAAGCTCTGATGGAATTTCCCGAGCGCTAATTTTCCCACGATATCATGACCTCAATATCCCCCCCCCCCCCCCCCCCCCCCCTTTAAAACCATGTGTTGGAAGAATAAACTGCTCACACTTTGTGGCGAGGAGCAGATGAAATATCATCGTCTGTCGTCTGCTCCCATTTGGAGCAGACGAATAATAATAATATAATAATATAATGTTTCTTCATCCAACCAGTCTCATAAATGATTCGATGAAGAAACATTATATACAAATAAATGCTAGTATTCATTTGTAGACATGTTAAATTATTTACAGTTTGTTTAGGAAGGGAAATGTCTTTTATGACTTTTATTTATACATTTAAAATGTACTGCTTAATATTCACACATATATATAATTTTTTTAGCAAAAACAAAAACATTTGCCAACTACACAAGATTATAATATTTTGTGAATTTGTGCATGTTTCTGTCCATTACCATATATGTGTTGTTTGCATCCAGATAAGAAATTGGTGGAACAATTTAGAGTCATTTGTTATTAAGCAATGAGAGAAATGAAGTGGTGAACAGTGCATGTTGGGAAAAGATTGCATTTATTTCTAGTATCATTTCATTGCACCTTCCCAGTTTCTGTTTATTGATAAAAACATCCATCTCAGCCAAGTGTCAAAACTACATTTCAAGTTTTATTTAGTTTGCTTTATTATATTTTATTTTGTTAAATATAATTTACACTACATGCATGCACAAATATATAAATAAACGTTTCATGCAAATATACAAATGCAATTCTGCAAAGAAGTTCATCAGCTGTTTTGTGGGTTTTAGTTGTGCAAAGGCCTTAAAGCCGTCGTTCTCTGTCCCGCTGCAGCTCGACCCTCGACACTTTGATTCAGCCACTTCACCGTGTTCTGCTCAGATAACACTTACAGTCCTTCAGCTCCAGTAGAAAACCTCTGCTGCAGCCGAGTGTGTTTCAAGTTATAAAGGAAATAGAATAGAAATAGTCAGGATATGTTGGTGGTGCAGCGCGGCGACTTAACAAGGGGACTAACGAAGCCTTCAACGAAGTTCTCCTACGTGCTCAGATGGTTGTGGGGTCAAACGAAGCAGCTGACAATTTACATAACACTGGTGAGCGAAGCTTCAGATCAATAATTAAACTAATGAGTCAGTGCATGTCACTGTTTGACGAAGGATGGGCCTCGAGTATGACCCTGCAAGGTGGGTTGAAATATGTTGCCGCTTATAAATCAAGGTGCAGAGCGTGAGTCAGAGCTACAACTCCAGCTGGCTTTAATGTGACCTGCCCCCCCCCTGTAACCACCTGGTGCACGTCATGATCCGTCTCGGAGGAATCTCAGGTACTTCTCGAGGCACGGAGAACTGCGTTAAACTGGCGCCATGACAACAGCCCAAACAAATCCTCCACCTCAGCGTTAGAAAATTTGTCAACTGTTCCTTTGTCTCTCACCGCAGCCTTGACACTTGGAGTCAGTTGTCAATACAAACAGAGAGGGGAGGGGGGGGGGGGGGGGTGCACACTAAACAGCTGGAATCCAAGCCACGGCTTTGATGTGCAGAGGAAGTTTCATATCAAACTGTACATTACTGTTCACAGCCCCGTACACCTGTTCCTTCAGCAGCGTCCTGAAAGCAGCTTGCATTAATCTCAAGTGTCACTTACGTACATGAGATGGTTTAATTGCATCTCCAGGAGGCGATGACTCTTTTTTACATCTGCAGGGAGACGAGCTGATATTAGATCCCACACTCCTGAATATGTACAGAAGAAAACAGTGTTGATGCGTGTTGTGCTACAAAGTCACTTTAGGGTGGAAATTAAGTGCATTATTGGATCAGCACTTTTTAATTTCTTCGGTGCAATTAACATTTAAGTCGTGCAAATGGAAACAAGTAGCAATGAAACATAATTTTAATGTCCCTAAGTATCACAGTCCATATTAAAGCAGACTACCATCTGAGAAGGGGACCATATCCACAAAGTGGTTTGCAAAGGCTCGAAAGTAACTCCAACACAAAGAGAGAAGACGAGATGTCCAATAAAGTTTCCTATAAATCCGTTATTGACAGTAAAAGAAACAACTCTATCTCTCACTGTTGTTTCAGCATAAAGAATTTACCAGAGTTCTACGGCAAAAACGCAAATATAGCGTGAACCTCTTCTCTAATTGATCTCAATAAGGTTTTCACAGAGGCATCTCCATTTCACTTTGTCTGATACCATACGTATCTCTCCCTCTCAGCATGAATAGGTCATATTGTGCATTCACCCAAAAAACAAGTCCACTGGAACTTGATTAAATTGGAATTACGAACAAGGCTTATGTCAAACAAAAGGAGCCTACAGGGTTTTCAAGCTCATATAATTAGAAAATAGGTGAATAAAGGCTCTGCTCTGAAATTAAAGGCTCACGTTCTGTGCCAACGTTTGAGAATGTGACTAAAGACTAAAAGAGGAGGAGGGACGTCGAGACACAGGGGTGAGGGATGAGGTCATCAGGAGAGAGGGGGAGTGAAGTGACCTGAAATGAGACAAGGGGTGAGTTTCAAAATAAAACAGGAAACAAACCAACATGCAGAATGTGACCATTGTCCTCTCTGGCTGTTTGCCTCCAAGGTCACGGTCAAGGTGAATGAAACACACAGGTAGCTGTCCGGTGTCATCACTGAAAACCCTCATGGTGACTCTAAAGACCGAAAGACAGGGTCGAATGGGTCACTTTGAGGACAAACCAGCAGAAGCAGTTGCAGGAATGGAAATGGTCAAGATGAACCAATTAGATTTTGCTTGTCAGAGGTCAAAGGTCAAGACCACGGTCACAGATCCTCACACATCCCAAGGCAGATTGTTTTTGCTTGTGAATGCATTATCTTAAGAACAAGACTAGACTTATATAGATTAACTGATTCAATTTAAGCGGTCAAGCAAAGGTCAAGGTCACAGTGGTCTCATGAAACAGAAACATCATCACTACCATCTGACATCAGATGCCTTGCCAAAGGAACCAAGTTAGAGAGACTGGTGTGATGTGTGTTCAGATGTCAACATTATTGAACACGTAATGTAGAGAATGGAGGATTATGAAATAGTATGTTAAGACCTTACGTTTTGGTATCTTTGTTACTCGTCTACTCTGAATTCTTGCACATTATTGAGGCTGTAAAACATCTCTTTTCTTTTCTTACCTCACATGCCCGTACGGATGAATTCTACGGAAGTTACACGACTGTAAAGCAGGTTGTGTTTTTAATAACCTCACAGCTTTCTGTTTTGTTTTCCGGTTGCAGACAACTCGGTTACGTTGTTTCCCTGAAGTGCTCCGAGTTTACTGACAATTAAATACTCATATTTCATAAGATGACGCACATGGTGAATGTGTCTTTGAATGTAATTTGTATTTTTCTCTCTGAATGAATGTGCGATGAAAAGAAAACCTTGAACATTTCTGACGGCTGAACTTTTCTTTTCCTTGTTCGCAGGTCGTGAAGCACAAAGTCTTTTTTTTGGACTGTTCCCTGACAACAGATTCTCAAACGACAAACTTGATGTTTGGTTAATCTGGGGATGCCCATTACCCAGCCTGCCTTGCAGTCAGAGAGCGACATGCTGATAAGCCCTTTGCTGAAATACTTACTTTACCGTCTGAAATTAGAGGCCATCCCCTCGATCCATTTTGCCAGACGACAGGGGCTTCACCTCTGCAGGCTATTCCCCTCTGCTGCACAAGTAATGGGCTTCCTCTGAGTGGTGCTGCGATCACGTCAGGCGATGCAAAGCCAGCTCTCTAAACCCATTTTAATCGTCTCCTCCTTGACCGCTGATGCTTTCCCCCCGCACGGACCCAAAGCGAGAAGATGAATTGGGCTGTGACCCATCTACTGGATTGAATTTGCACCATCAACGTTCAATATGCATATAATTTCCTGCAGTGGCAGCTTCCCAGGTGAAGCACTTATCAGCGTCAATAGGGTTTGACTGCTGCTGGCTCCCGTTCGGTGCACCACACCTTGCCAATTAGGGGCCGAGCCACAAACAGCATCGTCACGGAGTTCTCCAAATCCAGAGGTGTCGTGAAATGTCAGTAACAGGGACGTTCTGTGCCAACCCCGCCAACCCCACCCCGTCACAGCACAAAGTAATTACGGAAGTTAGGAATCTCGGAGACTGCTGATGAAACCAATGAGCCGAGCAAACAACTCCACACAATAAAAATAGATGCTATCATTGAGAAAAGGTTGTGTGCACTGTGCTCTGTGTTTGGCAGGAAGACATTAGGGGCGGTGCGCTGCATTTGAAATCTTCTTATTGTGTAGATAAATTAATTTCCAGTATTATCTTACAACAGAGATCATGTCTCCTCTTGCTTGGAGGTTAAAGCGGAGGTGGGATGTGACTGTAATTCAAATGCACGGGGCCTGAGAGCTGCTGGCGATAACAAGGGAAGTGCTGCGCTGCTTTTGCTCCAAACACAGCTATTTATAAGTGCATGTAAAGATATTAATCTCGTGTCGGCATGAATAACTTGTCCTTGTCTTAAAAATCACAGCGAGGCAGCGCCGCTGTCACAACAAGGGTTTGACGGCTGTGCAGATGGTTCATGTTTCTTTATCAATTCAATTGTTTACTTATGTTTCTTACAATTTAATCAGTGTTGCTTTAACAAGCTGTTACCGAACAACACATGCAGCAGACTCGCAGCAACACCAGCCCTGATGAGGAGTTGTGGTCTGGTTCTTGTCGCCCGATGCATCAACTCCATGAGACGAATATCAGGCTTTTAATCTGCTAAATGCTCCACTTTGTTCCCCAGCCAGCGGCTAACTTCGTCTCTTTGACATTTGGTGCTGGAAAGGTTCGATACTGTGACTTTGTCAGAGCTGTTTTTCTGCTGGAAACATGATCCACTGTTGGTTTGACACTCAATCGTGAGCCGGTCCCAACTGTCAATCATCAGGTTTGACCACATTTTCATAGCATCAAATAATTAATTAGAGGCAAACCTGCCGGGGAAATAAGCAGTTGGAACAAACCTCAATGTGATCAGAGCTGTACCTCAAGTGACAGAAACCATCTTTGCGAAATTAGAAAGTAAAGTTTGGAGAGTAGTCATGTCGACCATCTTTATGTACACTTTCAAATAAAAACACACTGAGTCATCATTTCATAAAATGAATCTGATGAATACATGATCTTATCTTAACTCAAACTTTTTGTTTTTCTAAGTTCTATTTTGCTGATCTTGGTCATCTGGGTTGGAAAAATAAACTTATTTGGTTGTTCAGGGTTGGAGGACTTGGTTATAAATGCTGTGATATGTAATAAATAAAGATGAATATAAATGTATAATACAGACGTATACAATATTAATGGAACTGTCAAACAATTTATATATTGTATGTAGCCAAAAAGTCTTCAGTTGTCAAAATGACTGAACAATATCATTAATATTTTCTACAGATGTCCAGACAGTGACTGATGAAGTCTCTAAATAGACAGATGGTGTTTTCTGCACAGACACTTGATGTCTGAGTGTATCTGGAACGTGTCTGATCAATAACTCTCTGCTCATCTCAGTTTCTAACCTCACAGGTGACCAGTCATTTAAAGAAGAACCTGTCATACTGCACGTTGAGCTCGTTGTATATCAGTAACTCGAGAGGGAGAGAGCGACCTGGAAGATACATTACTTGGCTCAGCGTTGTGGACTTTGCCTTTTGAGGGCAATCTTTTATTAAATCAAACGAGACGTCCAATAGTTGGATGCGATGCAGCGACACGGAGTAACGTCGGCGTGAGCCACGAGTAATAACCGCTGCTCCCTGCTGTCTGTCCTGACAGTTTAGTGGGAGGAAGAAAATAAAGAAACACGTAAGAATTGTGAGGAGGAAACAAGACACCAGGAATATACCAGACATGATGTAAACAGAGACAAGATGAGCGAAGACGGGGGAAATGTTAATAATTTACCAGGGTGGAATATTTAATTTGGTGATTCTTAGACAGTTGCTTGTAGCACGTCAAGTGAGCGGCGTTGCATTCTTGAATCATGTAAATGTGCCTGGGGGCTTCATCCTCTCTGCCTTTTTGACAGGTTCCTTGTATTTGCTCTGGAAGTATTCAGCCAGGACCTCGTGCATGTGAGCCGTCGATGCTCGGCCAGATCCCTCATTTGCTACCTGTCACGGGCTTCAACAACATGACTAATGAAGTAAATAAATAAATCTCTCCCCCTCCGAGTCCTTTCAACTAAATGAAAAGCCGCCCAGCAGCTCTGAGCTCTATTTTGAGGTTACACTTCCTTGATGCGTCTGCCAGGCTTCATCAAGCAGCATTAGGAAGGAAACGCTCTGCTGGAGAGGAAGAGGAAGAAGAGATTCTATCATAATCAGAGCAGCGTATGAAGTGCAGCTCAGGTTTTTAGGATGAAAGCTGTTCGAACATTAGAAACAGCTGCCTGAACCGACCCTGTATTGACACAGCTGACACCCATCCCTGCATTTTATATCTATACATTCAAAATCTTTGATTATTTTCATGCAACAATAATCTGCTTGTCAACTGTGGTTACGCACGTTCTAGATAATACTGCTATACATATAATAAATATAATATAATACAAATTCACTTCAATTCAGGTTCTTTGCTTTGTTTCCACACAAAACTTAAAACTTTAAATTTGACGAGATCCCTTCCAGCTCACATCTGACACATTCTCTTCCCACAGTCGCAGCAACTCTGCTCAAACTCCTATTGTTGTATTTTATATAAGATAATATTACATATGTGGTGCAGTAAGAAGGTTGCTGGTTTGAATCCTGGCTTCGGGTGTGGTTAAGTTTCTCTGGGTACTCCAGCTCCCTCCTGAAGTCTAAAGACGTGCATGTTGGGATTTGGTTGATTGGAGACTCTTGACTGTAAGTGTGAGTGTGACTGGTTGTTTGTCTCTGTCCATTGACCGATAGAGAATGACATGGAATATTACTTAATTGGTTCTGGAGTACAATAAATGTGGACCCAGGATTGTATCAGGTTTATTGCTGGTTCCATTCCACGTTGTAACCCAATGTGAAATGAGACAGATTTTTACTTGTATAGACACATTAAATTATATTTTCAGATTAAACAGATAATATATTGAGTTTTTAATTAATAAAATTTATTTTACAGTCTGGAGAGAATAACAAGATGCAGCTGAGACACAGTAAAAGTTAAAAAGTTCAGTATGTGTGATTTAGTGACATCTAGTGTTGAAGCTGCATAGTACAACTTACACCACCACTTCATGGAGAATCTATGGTGGCCTTCAGGTATCATACAAACACAATGGACAGTCTCTCGAGCCGGTGGTTGGTTTGTCCATTCTGGGCTACTGTAGAAACAAGGTAACCTGGTGGAAGAGGACCTGCTCCCAATTTGTAAATATGAAGGGCTCATTGGTTCATTCATACTAATGAAAAGCTAATTATGAACATATCTTATATCCTCCATACTCTTTATATTCCATTTTGCATAGAGATCCTAAATCCTACACACTGGGTCTTTGAAGTATTTGCATTTTTAGTCCATTTTAAAAACCTCAACCCCGATGGAATTGAAATTGAAGAAAGTTAAGTCAGTTTATCTCTGGCCTTTGACTCGATGATCTTCTTCAACAAAACAGTAAAAATAAAAGTCCCTTCTCCTTCTGTGAACTTCAGATGTGACTGATCCCTTTGCTCGTGTTCGTCTTCATATTTAGACTTATTGGCAAATCACATTCAGAAGGAAAGTGGCACGTTTGCTTTTCACGTCGTGTGAAGAGCCTGATGTGACGTCTCCACATCAAAGAGCCAGCGAAAATGTGAAGTTGATGGAATTGTGGCATTGGCAACAGCGTCCTTTGTTCCTGTTAATTAGCTGCCAGAGCTTCCTTACATTATCTCATCTATTCACATTTCGTAGCAACGTGAGAGTGCGATGCAACTCACAACGTTTTTCTCCTTTTGCAGACAAGTTTGACTGAAAAGCAAATTCCATATTTGAAAAGAAATTCTTCTCATCTTTTTTTTAATACAGCGATTTTCCCCAAGGACGGCAAAACAAATGTTCCATTATGATTTTCATTGTTTCAGCGCGAGTCTCTGTCCATTACTCCGACTCGCACTCAAACACAGGTGGGGGTCAGGGCCGGAGTCGGGGCAGCGGGTTGAAATGTTGCTCAAGGGGCCTCTGGCAGGCATCCAGGATGAAATGCAGCAGGCGGTTTTGGTGGCTCACGCCCACCTCACACTGAGGATCAACCTCAGCTCCTCTGCCATTGTTTTTCCAACCAGGAGAGTCGCTCATGGCAAGCAAACAAACAGTTAGATTTCATGTATATTTATAAATATCTTCAAACTCCGTTGAAGCGCTGTGTGCTCTGAAGCAACCTGCATCTCTACTTCCATTGCAGTTGCTGTTTTCTAATAGTGACCTTACAATAACCCATATTCTTCACATTCATCCTCACATGGTTCTGTACATTCAGATCAGCCCCCCCCCACTGTGAGTCTGGAGCGGGAAACGCATGTCGTCACAGCTCGGCTCGGCACAGCGTGGCTAAAGTGGGCTAATGGAAAAAAACCCTAATGTAACTGACCCTTTTCTAAACCCTTTCCCCCAGAACAGCGAGTGTCCAATCACTGCTTAGCAACTGTTACCAAGCACAGGGAGCTTGTTAAGCGGTGGAGTCCTCCTCGTGCTGAAGTGTTGTGCACGGGGCTGTAATAAGAGGAGTCTTTTTTTTTTTTTGTGCCTTAATCTCCATTGATTTCCAGGTCGTCCACATGGCTCATAAAATGATGACCACAAAGACAAACGGGAAAACACAAACGATACATCACAAAACTCAACAACAAAAGGACAAACCACAACCAAACCATTGTTTGTTCTTTATTGTCTGCTGGTTTTTTTGTGGTTTGTCTTTTTTTATTTTTATCATCTTTCTTTTGTTCTTGATTTTCCTTTTGTTCTTGAGATTTGCACTTCAGACCTCGAATTCAACTTGAGTTCCTCTCACTGTCATTTAATCGTTTCCTGAACATCACTCAGACACAGGAGGGACGATTGGGATCATATTTTCCACAATCCGACATATTTACTTCACATTTAGCTTAAATTTCTGGCAGCTATGAATTTCGAATGGCAAATCTGGATCTGTCATTATGAACTGTATGAATCGTGAAAAGCTAGAAAAGGGTTTGCACTAGTAACTATGAAGGTCAAGAATTAGGAAAAGCACAAAATCATAAAAGGGAAGTCAGATAGTCAATAGTTAACGATTTAATAAAAATGATAAATGATGAGAACTAACAAATAAATAATTCATTTACTATTTGGGTTGCACTCGTCAACCATTTTAACCAAATGAAATTGGACCATTTGACCACAACAGTGCGGTGTTACATTATTAACCACCTCACCCCACATGTCTCTGTGGCTGTCAGACGTGTCGTAGGAGGAAAGTTTCAAGTCAAACAAGCTGATGAGTTTGGGTCTCAGCGGCGCCGCGAGGCAGGAAGCTGACGCCCCGTCCTGTAACTCAATTAAGGCGAGAACGGCTGCGAAACCTGAGCCGAGGAACCAATTTCCAAATCTGCCCGGTTTTAATCGGCAGCGGCGGATTCTGCAGTGTCAGATTGTGTGGCGTTGTTACTCACTCCACCTGAGGGAAGTGACAGTGGGGGTAATAAGACTCTCAGGGGCCCTGTCTCTCATACACATCAGCAGCACTAAACAGCATGAAGAGAGCCGGGGATTACGGCTTTAAACCTTCTCCAGCCTGTGGATGAGAGGCCGTGGCTTGTTCTCCTTCGCAGATTCTCCTCTTTTACCCTTTTACTTTTCATTGCATCACAAGCGAAACATCAAGATACCAGTCCAGTGCAGGGGAGGAAATAACCTCCATGTGTTGCAGGAAATTACCAGTTCACTGGTGCAGCCCTGTTCTGAAAGTACAGACCACAGACATCACCAGCTCTGAAAGGGCACAGAACAATGGCCCTGGATGCAAACAGTGCACAGCAGAAACTCTGAACCTCCTCCCTTTGGATCCTGGGCTGTTTGAAGGGGACCTGGTGATTTCTATTGCTCTGTAGTAAACAAAACACTTAACACACCAACACAGCCCACAACACAACAAATCCCCTCTGATGAGCCATTGTCAAATGAAAAACCACTAATTAGTTCCTGCTTGACTTGTGTCTCAACCCGTTGGGCAGTGGTCTGTGTCTCCCATGTTTCTCTGGGTTTCCCCCCCTTCCCTTGTGTCTGTTGTTGGTCCTTTTGTTGTGTTTGTGTCTTGTGGGCTGAATGTGGCGTCCGCACACCAGAGACTGCAAGACTACAAGCTTGTTGCATGACTGCACAAAGCAGAAGAGAGAGAGACCCTGGCCTACATTTACTAATAAATTAGTTAGCAACATTGACTATAGGATGTGCACACGCAGCTCTCTCATAAGGGATGGGGGGGGGGTGGTCGTGTCTGAGCTGCGTCCATGTTGTGACCACATGATGAGTAATAAAATGATAATAAACACACACACACACACACACACACACACACACACACGACTTCCCAAATTGGAAAATGGAACCATCCAAGTGGCACATTAATGCCTGGAGGTCACATATGGAGAAAACATGTTAGTATCAGCACTAGAACCCATAGAGATTGAAAACAAGAAAACTGTAAGATGGAAGTCCATCAGATTGATATCGCCCAAAAGGGTACGATACTGGAGTTCAGTGGGTTCTGGTTCAGACTCTTTCTGTGTCGAGTGTGCATGCTCGTGTCTGGGTGAACCTCTGTCCTTCTTAGCTACCTCACTTACATTACCTCGATCATTTTTCAAGCTTTACAATATCTTCAACCTTCTCCCGCCTCTGCTCCCGTGTCCACAAAATACCTGAGCAATAAATCCTTCAATAAATAAAACTAGTTTTGAAATATTAAATACACAAATGGAGTGCAGAAGCAGCTTCTGGCAAATGCAGGTTCTCTCGGAGGATGTTGGTTATTTGATTCTGCAAAAGTTAACAGGACCTTAACTGGAAATAGAACCTCAGGGTAATTTTTTGATTCAGTTCCTGGTGAACTCACACTTTGTTCCAACATTTGTCCTTGAGCTGATCAAAGATCCTGAGGTGTAAACTCAAAGGAGAAAAAAAGAAAAACGTAGTGGGAATCCATTTATCTCCCTGAATGGGATGTCTCATCTGACATCTGGGCCTCCTGTGTGATGTCTTCTTCAGCGATAGTGACCGATTTATAGCCAGCTCTGTTACTTTCTCTTTTTTTAAAGGAAAAAACAAGCCTGAGACAACGAAGTTAACACGAGACGGAGTGAAACAGCCACACAGCAGTTGTCTGTAGACACAAACACAGATAGAGACACACAGAGTAGTTAGAAAGATGGTATCGTCCGTCCACAGTGATTAGAGAAGCCTCTTACTTGTTTGTTTGTGTGAAAGCAACTGGGAGGGAATTGAATTTTATTAAATTTATTTAGCCGAGGACGTATGAGAAGACACGTTCTCTTCCACAGACAGAAGACACACTGCTCTATCTATCTATCTATCTATCTATCTATCTATCTATCTATATATATGAACTTGAAATATACACATCTCTTTTTCACCTCGTGCACTGACAGATACAGATTTGTCAACCTTATGGCAACATCCTCAGGTGTCCTTGATCATACTCTCTCACACAGTGACATTTTAAAACAATAGGAAAGAGACGACTGCCAAATACAAATCTCCCTGTCAGCACTTCACTATACAGCTGTAGACTTCAATCGCCCATGAACGGTGTAGAGGGAGAAAATGTCAGAGGGATCTGGGTTTTTACAGCTCGTACTTCTCTCGGAGGCTGCACGCCGCTCCGCCCCGGCTTTGCTGCTCGATAAAGCCGCACTTGTGAGCTGTGAAGTTATTTTTTTCGCAGGGAGAAGTAGTTTCTGCTTTCTTATTCAGGGACTTAATCAGCGCATCTGCTCCGTTTCCCAGAGGAACCATTTCCCTTGTCAATAAGATCTTGTTTTTCCTCTTCAACAGAAGGTGTTTTTCTTTGCACTCGCTCTTTTAGCTTCGACTTTCCAAACTGGTTGATGTTTTGTATTAGATATAAACTGATGGTAGATATTTAAACAGCCATTTCTGATATGGCTCTTTCCATATTATGAACATTTCCTCTCCACACTCACTTATTGCAAAGCTTTTCTTCTGCGGGCTGCCGACTGACTTGTGGACAGACTTTGACCTTGTGTGCCACTGACCGCTCTCTAAATCTATCAAAGAATTTCTGAAAGCTTCTGATGGATTAACACAAATCGCTGAAGCCCGTAACAGTCTGGAACAACAAGGCCTGAAACTTTAATTACAAAACAGGTCATTTGGCTGCGCCGTATAAACCAGCCATTAATTAGATTGCCTGGTCAAGGTTAGAAAAGGATCTTGGTCACGGTGAAACAACAACGAACTGAAGTCTCCGGTGGTGAAGTCATCGGATTTTGGTGCTCGACAATTAAGTGAACTTCAATTTTCACAAATCACTTCAATGTCACCAGCAGTTTTCTTTCTTTGTCTTTGAGAAGAAGAATGAGAAAAAGAAAAGGTGGATTGTTTTTTATGAAGAGCCACATTGCTGGAATGCTCAGGGTAGTTTTATCGACTTTTATCAGAGACAACAGTCGTCCTCCTCCTGTCCAGCTGATATCTGGCACCGTGGACAGTATCACACAGTTAACACTTGTCTTGTGTGTTTATGACTTTACATCTTATTGCAAACATTGACTGAGGGTCAACCTTCCACCGAACACATGCAGGAGCTTGAGTGTGAGTTGGGATTTAACACCGAACAACTTTGGTTCAGTTCAAATGACCTGAAATCTGTTTGGCCGGACGCTACTGTTCATAAATCAAACCACGAAGATTAAGTGTGCGGCTACAGTTCATCCACCAACAGAACCCCCCCCCAGGGAACAGGTGAGGACTCAAATGCAGATGAAACATGAACAGGAAAGTCTTCGATTTGATTTATGGATTCTGGTTGTAAAGGAACACAGTCAACAAACCAAAGGGGAGAAGTCTACACATTCTTCACATTAAAGAAAAAAAACACACAGCGTCATGTTCAACTTTAGCTCATGTTTTTGAGCAGCAGCAGCACTTAATGGACAATGTACGCACCAGTGGAAAACTCCCACTGGGAAAGTGTTTTTTCCAGTCCAGAGACGATGTTCAAGGTGCATGATGGGCGTAAATAATTCAAGACCAGGGTTAATTATAGAAAACTGAATGTCCTGTCTGACTCACTTTAATATCCGACGTGAACACAGTCGTTCCCTCACGTGGACCCAACACCTTGATTTGAAAAGATAAACAGGGTCGCTTTTTTAACTTTGGAATAAACAACAGAGTCGTGAGGAGATTTACACAAACATAAATAATCTGCGACGTAATTAAACACACTTGCAGATCATCGCTGTAAATCAGCGTAATGAACAAACTAATGAATCCGTAGCGTCACATGGTTCATCACAGCGATTGCATTTTGCCACTGATGCGGTTCGTGGGTATTCAGATCACATGAAGTCCAGCCAGTGGTAATTTGCCGTGCGTGGCCTTTTCCCTGCCTGACCTTTCAGTGATGAACGCGGGGCCAGCGCCTCTGTGTTAACCTCCCAGCACCTCTGACACCAGCTCCCCCCCCCCACCGCTGCCTCTGACATTACTCCAGACAGATGCTGAGCCGCCACTGATGGAAACATTTTGTGGGCAGTGTGTAATGAATGCATTTGACAGCACGTGGAAGCTATAAACACGGGAACAGCCCAATAGTTTCCGTGAGGAATATGTTCAGGGACAAGTGCGTCGCGTTGTGAGGACATCGTCTTACGTGTGAAACGTTGATCCTCAGACAAACAGACAAAGTTTACTCTCTGTTGCTGTGTCACTGATTCCCAGACACTTTTCTAAATGATGATCGTGGTTTACAGCTCCAGTCTCACGCCCATAACTCTGGCCATCCATTCTGCTGGTGATGACAACATTATGTGTGACTCTGAGGTGACGAGATGAAATCAGATCCCCAACAAAATTATGCATTAGTCTACCACAGTTTGGTGTAAACGCTGTGTTTGGATGTTTTGTTAAACTTTTGCATTTACAACAAGAGCTAGAAAAGAACGTGATTATTATCACCAGATATAGCCAGATTCTAAAAATTGGAATTGGACGTAATCATCTGAACACACAAAGCAACAGAATGAAACCCAGTCAGAATAATCCTTGAATAGTGGGAAACAGTTATATAATATAAAGGGAAATTAATTAGTTGACAACAGGACACTGTCAGAGATTGCGGTGAAGGCAGAGTTTAACAAAAAGAGTATTTTTAATGAAAAAGGTAAAAACTGAAGAAACAAAAGCACACGGGAGAAAAACACAGGAGATCAGGAGACAAAAAACACTGGAGGACAGGACATAACAACACTTAGACACAACGCTTAGACAACGATCCAACAAGGACAAAGAGAAGCACAGAGGCTTATATACACACACAGGGACGGCAGGGGCAATTGGACACAGGTGTAACACATGAGGACTGGTGCAGACAATCACAGACAGGAAGAGAAGAAAGAAAACACACAAGGAACAGAGACTACAAAATAAAACAGGAAACAGCTGGGGATTGGCTTCATTTTCTTTCATTAAAGCTCATATATTAAGTTGTAACGTCTCGGTTTGAAGTGCTGAGAGAAAAAGGGACAGTTTGACGTGTGGGCTCTTTCCAGACAAGATTCATATCCTGTCTCTGAAAGTTTCTCCCGATGATTTTCCTCCGCTTCCCTTTCTGACCCGTGGTGAGTCGTCCAGCTTCCCGCCTGGAACCGTGGCCGCACCAACACACTGGTTATTCCAAAAACCAGTGACGACGACGTGAGTCAGACTTCCTGTGAGATTCCAGTGAAAGGCATGTGACTGAATGCAGATGACACATGAGCAAACCGATGACCACAGCCCCTCTTGGGCAATGGCTTTTTTTATCAGCGTCTGAGATAATGCACATGATTAACACATGAGCAGGAAGAGCTGATGTGCAGGCGTCTCCCTGGTTTATGATTAGTAACAGATAACGGGACAAAAGACACTAATCGCACGTATTTCATTGAACTGCTCAGACTCAGATTCATCTTTCCTGGGATCCGTGAGAGACTGGATTTTTAACACAGAATTCATTATAACAGAACCAGTAGTTTAACATCAAACCCAAACATGTGACGTATGAAACAAACTAAAACAGAGGAAGGTAGTTAAACAGAAAAATAACTCGTCTCTGTCATCATTCAAAAACAAAGCCCTGTCCATCACCTGACAGATTCTCTACGTTCACATGCGTAATTTGTTTATAGAGATGATAAAATAAATAATTAAAGCCAAACATAAAATAACAATCTGAGATTGAATGTGTACTTTGTTCATGTCCCATCCACTGACGCGGAGGAGGCAGGGTTTATGACCTATACCGCAGCCAGCCACCAGGTGGTGATCAAGTTCTTTCGGCTTCACTTTTGTGGCTCTGTCGTTTATTTACAACATGACCAAATCCCATGGTCCTCATCAGCAGACAGAGCTTGGTTCATCGTCATGGAAACCGGAAAAAATTATAAAAACATGCTTCTAATGACCAGAAGTGTCTCTGCTCTCCAGTCAACTTTATGTACTTTTCTATTTCCCTATGTTGAGGAAAGTTACAGAGGGGAAAACTCTGCCTCCTGCCTCTTTGAACGAGCTTTTCACTGCGTAACCGGATTTCATTTTCAGTGCTGATGAAAAAACATAAGCTTCATTTATTCTGAGGAGAAAAAGGGAATAACTTTAATATCTCATATCCTCTATCATTTCTATTTAGCCACACACACAGATCCCCTCTTGTTTCCATGTCTTACCTGGTCAGTCCGTTGGATAATTTAATTATAAATCCCTTCAGTAAGTATTTCACAACCATTGACAATGACCTTCAGATCGTCCTCGCCTCCAGACATTCCATCGTCCCCCCCGCCTGTTTTTCATCCACCAGTATCTGTCAGGTCGTTTGTAATGGAATTTTTTCAATTTACATTCATTTATTAGTGGGTTTAAAATATTTTTTCTCCTGTGAAAATCACGTGAAGATGTTTTTCTTTACTTCCCTCAAAGCTGTCGGTCGTAGTAATCTAATCCAAGCCCACACACAATATGTTGGAGAAACTTGTGAGATCAAAGTTGCTCATTAAACGGAAAAATAATTTTCATTCTGGGATTTGCCTGTTTGTGTTTGTTATTCGGAGAGGTCTTGAATTACCGATGCAGAGTTTGTTCTGAACAGTTTGTTCTTGGCAAACAAACCGTTGCTTCTATCTCTTCAATCAATGGCAGGTTTATTTGACCTTGAGCTGCCGCGATGGGGAAATCTGGACTCGCATGTGTGTTAATATCACAAACATGTTGCGACGCCACATGACAGCGTCTAAATAAAATAAAGCGTCTTTGTTGAGTGTTGGATTTTGGCAGCCAGATGCCGGCACTGTTTTACATCTGTGTCCAGTCGTGTGCTTTCCTTTGAATAACAAGCACACGCCCGCTCGCTGCCATACTTATGATTGTTGATGGCAACTGTTGAAAGGATTCTCTTTTCATTATGTAAATCTCCCGGGTCACGCCATATTTGCAATGGCCAAGAGAGGCCAAGTTACACTCACATCGGAAGTTTCTTAAATCATCTCTGAGGAGAAGCAGCAGACGAACAGAGACACAGAGCTTATTTGTTAGGTTTTTTTTTGTTTTTATTTCTTATTAAATTGTTGTTGATAAAATGCTAATTATCTCTATTTCATGCCTTGTGCCTCACAAATAGAAGCACAAACAGTTACCGCTTGGTCATCGAAAACGAGAACAATGAGAAATTCACATCCAAATCCATACATTTATGTTTCGTATGTAAATGAAAACCTTAAATTCCAACGCATCAGCACAAGGCGGCGTCCCACTCGTATCGATTTCCTATATCTACAGCACTACCCTGAACTCCACTGGGGGGAAGAACACCATCTGTATGCATGGGTGTACTGTTCCATATGTATGACTCCAGTCTGTGTGTGCGTGTTTTCTTTATAAGGGTTTTGGCAAAATGAAGCTATCATCTTTGTTTATATAACCGTTGCTACAACCCTGAAGCCCTGTTCATGGTTATTGTTGTGTCAGCAGTGCTGTATCCACGTGTCACCTGCTCAGACAGCGTGTGCCTTCGGCCACTTTTGGAATTCTGGCGGCGGTTTTGTTACCTCGACGGTGACGGGAACGTTCCGGTGAGCGGATGCAGTGATGAGTCAGGGTCTTTATAGAGCAGTGTTGATTGCTGGATGAGCTCCAGGTGGCCTTTCCCGGGATGATTGGGAACAGGATGAAGGCTAGATTGCCACGCCCCGCACACACACACACACACACACACACACACACACACACACACACACACACACTGCCAAGCCCCAACCATCCCCTTTAATTCAATCAAGCTGTGACAAATTGCACACACTCATAGAGTTCAGTTCCCTAAATAGGTTATATATTTTAAATCGAGATCCATATGTTTATCTCTGGGGAAATTGGTGAATACGCCCGGTCTCACAATGTTAAATCTTGTCCTGTTCCGTCCTTCCACCGAAATTTTGTGGAAATCCAATCAGAGATTTTTGCAAAACAAAAGCCGCAGGTAGCAGCAGATTCACATAATGAATGATCTGTGTTTTAATCACCATGATTCTCCCCTCTCTCTCGGTTCTGTTATTCATTTGAATCACTGTCATTGTGAATGTGGTCGGGCTCACGCTGGTTAAACTTTAGGTTGAATTATATCCATTAATACTCAAACCATTTAAAACACCCACAGATCCTCTGCAATGAACAGTAAATGGATTAAAAAATGTATTTATGACTGAAAATACACAAATCTGAACATGAACTGTAAAATATCATAAACTAATAGGATATTCATTTAGAACTTAGCTAAAAGCTATGATATAAAAGTCACAGAATAATGGGGAGGTAGTGCTCAGTGATGGGTGGTTACAGCTGCAGACAGTGGGAGGGTTCTATAGCACGCGTCCACTCGGGGTAAAGGTAGTTTACTGTTTTTAAAAACACTAATTACAGCGCTTTTAAGTTGTTGTCATGTAACCATATGCTGCCTCTAAGTGGAGCAGAACATGTGAGTGAAGAAGACAACAGAGACAGAACGGTGCTGATCCAGAGCCTTGAGATGTGGTGGAAAGCTTAGAGGACCTTGTGTGAAGATTTATGTTATTAGTCATTTATTTCTTTTTGTGAAGCTGCTGTTTACAAGGTCAGGAGTGAATATTCAAGCTCAGCCCACACAAATGCATTGAAAAGCTGCATGTTTTCCATCTGCGTTACGTTGAAAAGGATGATTCCATACACCAGACACTCCACAGTTTGCTGTATTGTGAGCAGCAAATTGAAATATCAGAGCCTCGCGGATTATTATCTGATGATTCACGATGATCAAGTGTCACACTATAGAAAATATCGTGGACAATACAGAATCAAAACATCAGGGAGGTATTGCAGACCCAGCCTCTGACTCTCAAAACTCACGTATACAGATATAACTGTATATCAATAAACATAAAATATAAAAATCATCTTTGGAAGATTATATGTCCAATTCACATATATGTTACATATCTGCATTAATTTGTGAAATTGCACAACATGCATGGTACAGGAAGATGCATTCATTGGTCTCAAAATGTTATTATAACCAATGTTTTTAGTTCTGTATCCTCATCTTATAAAACCCTGCTCCCCTCACTACTGCCTCTGAATATTGTGGGATTTTTTACTTTTAAATTTGCATTCGTATACGGTCAGTATCAAACACCTCCTGCCCGCAGGACGTCCCTGTGAGACCTTTTCCTTAATTCTCTCTGTATGTTTATTGTCATGGCAGCAGCTCCATGCAGGGGCGGGGGGTGAGCTCTTTTGATTAGTGTTTCCTTTGTTTCTTCTGTTTTTGTCTACGCTCAAAGTTCTGTGATGTATAAAAGAAGAACAGCATCTTCCAGCTTGAACTTTGATGTGATTTGGTTAATGGGAGCAGGAAAACAGCAGCTCGCTGTCTCAGGCCGATAGTTCTTCCTATTGTTGGGAAGTTATACAACAGACGTTGTGTTTTTATTCTCCAGTCCTGCCTCATCAGGTTGAATGCAAACAAACTAAATAGGTGTTAATGAAAAATAAATAACCGAGAGTCAGGTTTGACCTGATATGTGACTTCCAGGGGTTTGCACAGCCGACAGCGAACAGACTACACCTGCTTTGTCTCGATGTCTCCGGCCTCCCCGAGAGCCCACGTATGTTGATGAGCACCTGGGAGCCGACAAAGCCAGTTTCCCCCTCAGCGCTCCAGCAGTGACGTCAATGTTATTGCTGCTGACATAGCCAAGCCCCGACTCTTTGATTTTTCTTTTTTTTTTATTCCTCTTCCCCGCAATTCATTGAAAACCGAGTGAAGGCACATTCAAATGTCAGCGTGCTGCTGAGATAATAACAACAGGCTTCTGATCCGCCCGGCTGCCTCCACATATTGTTTTGGTCTGTAAGCCACATTTACATTTTAACTAATGCTTCACTAAAAACATATAGAAAACTAGGCTGCTATTGTTGTTTTTTAAATAGAATCTGTCTACGTTATGAAATACATGTTGAACTGTCGACGTATTAAAACTTGAAAAGACTTAATTTGAATGAAATGAGGCTAATAACAGTGTTGGTTACAGGCAACATACTCCTCGTACCGCTGTAAGTACTTTATTATTCATATGCATTATAAGTCATATCAGAAATGAGCCCCCATGCGGTTTTATCCTTATGTAAATATAGAGATAATGAAGTGTTGGGTGCCGCTGTAAACAATCAGGTCAAACACAGATTTGTCTCTTTTCCTGTTGAGTTTATTTTTGTCATAGATGTTTTTGTCTGAAAGCTGCAACTGTCAGTGGGTGTAACCAAATATGGAAAAATAATAAGCTAAATTAAACGGTATACGTTAGCATCGTAAATCAATGGCGAAGTGGACGCCGTGAGTCCTAATAAGACGATGCTCTGTCACATGTGAACAGGAATATAAAGTGAATATTATATTACCAGTGTGAAAATAATGACTAATTCTGAATGAGGTCAATATTCGAGTACAGAAATACAGGTGATCAAAGTCAGTTAGAGCTTCAACAAAACACTTTCACATCAAAATCAAAACATGTAATCCAATCAGACTCAATTGTCATTTTACCAGACAAACGACAGTCGTGCAGGCAGAACGAATACGATAAAAAAAACAGGAGAGAACTCAAACAAACACAAAATGAAAAGCACAGCCTCACTGAACCTTACTGGAGTCAAACATATTTAACAATTACAATCATATATCATAAAATCACTTTTCACACCCAAACAAAACATCAGCATGTTTGGTAAATGGAGCCTACCGTTAATTATATTATGATTATTATTATTATTATTCCTATTATAAAAGAAAGTTATAAAAGAATGTTTTCATTAAGTGTATCTAAGTAAGTTGTCTCTTTCTACACATGATGACCAAGGTTTGCTCGTGGGCACATGAAGGCACATGTTAAGTCTGGGCTTCTCTCTACATGCAGGAGCGTTGTGTGCTCAAACTGAGTTTCCCTTTAACAGTGCGCTCAATAAAAACATGATTAAAGCAGAGTGGAAATATGGGACACGGGCTGGAGACTCCTGGGAACAAATCTTGATCTATAGTAACCACATCAGCAAAATGTACGAGTCAAATCAGTTTCTGTGGCCATCAACCATCCCTGATCCATGAGATCTTCTCCCCCTCGCTGGTCTCCAGTCTGTGGTTTCTTCTGCATGTCCAGGCATCATGTGGCGACCTCATGATTCAACGATGAGTACCAGTCAGGTTTGATTTTAATATATCCCTCTACTCTCCATAAGACTAATTCTTCTGTATTGAGTAAGCTGGTAATAGATGTGGACATAAATTAACAACAGCCAGTGTCCCCAGAGAACCCTCTTTGATTTCCAGCCTCAGCGCTCGAGGCCCTGCTGCTAGATTTCTTTCCAATTATAGACTTTATGCACTTCACATGCTCCCATGCCACAGTGAGCTTTACAGGGTCTGCTGATTGTTGAACCCCAGGTCAGGTCTTACTGTACTCCGGTGTTAGAAACCCTCTCATGCGACTCAAAGCCGCTCCCCCGCACCTGCTCTCACCCCCGTCTCCTCAAGGACTCAGTTCCTGTCCCGCTTCCTTCTCAAAAGGTAATTTAGAGAACGACAGAGAAGTGATAGGTGTCAGTTTGAGTCCAAATTGCTTGTCTCCGGCTCCTCCACACTCTTGAATGCATCCTGTCAAGTGCTTTGACCTTGTGAAACTTTTACTCTGCACGGAGAAGAGATTTGTCAACTCAGCCTGCGACTCTGCATCACAGCTGGTTGAGCGGTTGAGGATGTGAACACGTCACACGTCAGATGGTATTAACCGAGCGTAATTTAAAAGTTCACGAGTTCTTCCACAGCTCCAGGAGTTAATCACCCGTCTCTCCTACAAGCTGAGCCTCAGGCACTGTTGCGATGTGTTCTATTAGACATTCTCTCGTGTTTTATTTTAAGAGAAGGGTTTGAATTTACTTGGATTACTTTGCATTACTAACCTAGTCTGACATACCTTTTACTTTTGGACCTAGTACTACTTCTACGAGTATAATTGCCCAAATGTGTCCTAATGTCAGTATGTGGAACAATCGCCTCCGGATGATTCTGAATCTATTTTTATTAGACTGACCCACAATGGTCATCGTGGTAATTACATACACAGAATCACTTCCTGTTTGTTTCCCATTTGTCTTCAAAGTAAAAGCACAACATAATTTTTGTTGCTGCAATGCCTCATACTGAGTGTAATACAGATATTTTGTTTTGAAAAGTTGTGAACTTGTGTCCGAAGATTGTGTTGATTGCATAACAGAGTCTGAAATAGCCGACATGTAATGTACGAAAACACAACAGCAGTAAATCACATACAAATGGAATAAAACAAATTCAATTTAATTTCATGAAAAACAATAACTGCTAAATATTCTTTGCAGATAATCCAGGTCGGATGATCACATCCTGGAGGACATATCTCATTCCAGCAACATTCAGAAACTCAACACAGAGTAAAGTGAATGAATTTTCAGTGAAACACAGACGTCCTGCAGCTCCGTCTCACATGGAAGCTCTGGATCTGAACCATGAAACCACCGTGCACGAGGCACCAGACTGAAGCTGTTTAAAAGTTCACTGCTCCCGTTTGATTGATCATCATACTCATTAAGTTCCCTGGGTCTCGCTCCTTTAAATTCATGAGGCGTGATGAATGATTTGAGGCTTAATTGGTGAAACAAGCATCCCCCTTCTCTCTCTCTCTCTCTCTCTCGCCCTCCCCTCCCTCCTTTCCCAACAGTTTGACCTTCAAAAGCGACAGACGTGAAAGCAGATTAAGGTCAAGATGAAGGACATGATGTGTCTATTTGCTAAATTACAGTACACACAAAAAAAAGGTAAAATTTGCATGAGCTGCAACAGGTGTGTTTAGACCCAATCCCATTTCACCCCTTAGCTCCTCCCCTCCGTTTGGCACGTTCACGTGTAGGGTAAGGCTGTCCCGATACTTTGTGGGATGGAGAGGGAGGGGCCAAGTGTTCGGGCTGTACAACCCTCGAAAATTGAGATTTGATATGAGAAGGCTATGAGAATTTCCCAGAATACTTTGCGAATCACCGGCAAGCTGGGAGAGAGACGATTATAGAACTGCAAAACAATTCCAGTTTACAAGGCACGTGCATGTCAGGTGTACGTGATTGGTCATGTGATTTGCGTTTTCAGGTGTGTTAGAATGGGCGGGGTTTAATACTGATACGGAGCCAAAACGCTCGTATGGACGTTTATATCTGCATTTCTTGGCAACCACTTTGTTTCCTACACTTTAACCTCCTGTCGGGTTTTCAATTCACCCCTCACTGCTGTGTGTGTGTGTGTGTGTGTGTGTGTGTGTGTGTGTGTGTGTGTGTGTGTGTGTGTGTGTGTGTGTGTGTGTGTGTGTGTGTGGAAAAGAATTGTGATGCATCCACTCGAGTGTCATTGTTCGAATTATTAAATCCTGATGTTTTTAGGACGACCACACACTCAGTTTCATTTAGCTTCTCTGTACATTAACACAAAATCCCCACACACACTCCTGAGACCTGCCGATTAAAACCTACAAAACACACTTATTTGTGTTGTGATAGTGAATGGCAGCAAAGTGCCCTGTGTACCAACACTACAGTGTGACGGCCCACGCTGCAGAACTGAAGATCCTCCAGGAATATATTTATTGGCTGTGTGACTTGTTCCATTGATTCATCATTAATCCAGATCTTTGCTGTCTCAAGCTTGTCTGCAACAACAAAGTCGACTTTATTCCCTCAAAAGAAAGTGTCTGGGACCAGGGGTCTGCCCCGGAGGATTCACAGGGACGGCTTTCGATGCCCACCCTTCAGCTCAGGACATAATGCATCCTTGTCAAAGAGATAAACAACAGAAGATGTCGCAGCACACACTCTCTGTGTGTAGCGTAGTACGCCAGCAAACCCTCTGCCCAGGGCGAGATAGAGATGCAGGGGGGAGAGGAGGAGAAAGGCACTTGGCATGGAGATCTTAACAGATGCTCTGGCACAGTGGGAAAGTGTCAGTCGGCTCTGCATGTGGGCTGCTGGGAGGCAGTGTTTCTGGCACTGTGTATATATATATATTTATTTATTTAGAATGATGTCAGGTACATTGAACTGCAGTGTAGTTTATGCTGTACTATTCCCCGTGGCTTTAGAATGAGTTGTTCTGATAGGTATTAGCTTAGGTATTAGTTGTAGGAAACAGGTAGAACATTGTTTTCCATTAAAACCTCCTCAAAGTATTAGATTCATCAAATCGAATAATTTAAACCATCAATGTGCATATTGGACATTTACCATTAAATAAAACATCATAAAACTGAATGCATAAAACTCTCTCTTGCTGCATTCACACCAAACACAAAGCTGATTTCTACGCTGTGGAACTGGCGTGAGAATCATTTGTTTACTCACGGTGTAGGAGTGTAAGTGTAAGAATGAATTGAGGAGAGGACAACTGGCTGAAGTGACCTGTGAGTGTCCACAAGACACTGGAGGACTGCAGGTTCCAGCGCTACCTGAGACTGACCAGTGGCCAGTTTGATGACCTCTTAGCTCAGTTGGTGCCAGGATTTCTCTCCAGTGAGATTCATTCTAAATGTTGATTGGCTTTTGTGACATTGCCGATGCTCGAGTTCAAATATTTGAATATTTCTAACGCGTGACGCTTCCTTTGTAGGTTTATGGCAAATGTTCTTAAAACAGGATAAAATATAGCATTTTGCTGTAACAGTAAGGCTGATTGATGTCTGTGACACTGAGGAACAACGCATATCAGGATTCAGCGAGTGATACTTATTTAAACTAAAATGAAAATGATATACAGCTGCCACCGGACTTACATTTGTACTTAAACAGAAACATATTGTCCGACTTAAGCTGCACAGGAAGAATTCATAATGGATGAAGAGATCTTGTTTGATGGAGCTGAACTGAGATTTAATCGAGCGGTGTGATAATAAAAGGATTATTGAAAGTGCATCGTGAGTCACATTAATCACGCCCTGCGAGGCCATGAGATGAAACTCTCCTCTGCGTTGGTCTCCTAATGAGAAGCTTCCCACTGTGGCCCCGGCTGAGAATGCCCGCACTGTGTATCATTTCTGGCCATGCACACTAATAATAAGCACTGTGCTTCTCACTTGAGGCGTGGAGAGGGGCTGATTGCTGGCCCATGCCGGAGCCCTGAATGCTCCATTCACGTGAACCATGTTGGCCTCAAAGCCGGGGCCCTTCGCCGGGGCCATTTGGCTTTGCAGAGGAGGAAATGAACAAATCACAACTGTTTTGTTTGTTTAGTGGGCTAGCTCCACTGGGGACATGCTTGCCTGGTGGACTGCCAAGATTCATTAAACGTTCTAGCATGGCCTCTTGGACGTAGGCAGCTTTTATTTTTTTTTCGGTTGTTCTGCACAATTGTTTTATTTCTCTTTTGCCGTCCTCTGCCTCTCTCCGTCTTTCAAAGGCCCTCTGTCCATGTGTCGCTGCAGCTAACACGCTCTGTGACACCTAGGCCAAAGGATGTGGTCTCAGCACATTGAAAAGCGAAGGAAGTGTTGATAGAGCAGAAAATTGCCCTTGTTGGTCCCCGAAGTGAGGCTGGGAAATTAGATAGCCGTGGTGATATACCTCCGTAGCCGCCGCCGCAGAGGCTCCACTTAGCACTTTACCACACTGGGCAGCCATCGACCACTGCTTCTCAGGCAGTCTGAGCCTTGCCTCCTGATAAAAGAAAATCTAAATGCATTCGGACTCGGGGTAAGCACAGGGCCAAACCCACGAGGATGAATCACAGACCTTCGTCTGTGTGTTTGTTTGTTCAACCATTTTCTGTTTTTCATTTTTTGGCATTCAGAGCGAGAATAGCCATCGGGGGGGGGGGGGGTGTGAAAAAGCCTGAGTGAGGATACATGTTGAAAAATATCTGCAGACGCATTCCTCACCCGCTGCATTGTCGTTTCATTTCCCCAAAGACGAGTTTCTGCTAGCCAGGGTAATATTGCTGCGAGGCATTCCCACACACACACACACGATCACCAGCTTGGCCTGGTCCTCCACCAGTCTGATGAGCTGTCGGGAGCCTGTCACTATAATAGAGCTATAAACTGGCCAGTACGTCATGTAGCCAACACAGCAGTTGGTTCTTTTGTCCTTCACAAAGCATTTAACAGTATATTGCAGCAACAGAAAAAGAGAGAGTGGTCTTCTTCTCTGTTCTCAGAGAGTGCTACATGTGCTAATTGCATGTGATTACATGTCAGTAATTCATTATTACACAACCTGATTATGCTACAGCACACATATGTCATACATGCTCACTGAATTGATATGCTTACACACTGGGTGACTGGCAAGACAGGAGCGGATCCAGGGGTGGGGTCAGGGGGGGCAATCACCTTCAGCTGAAATCTCATTGGCCCCTGTCCTGTCAGTAGTCTTTTAAAATAATAAATAATTACCATCAATACTGTGGACAGTTGAGCATGTCTTCATCTCCGTCCTCTGATAAACTACAGCAGCGGTCGGCAACTGGGTCAAACCACGGGTCAGAATTACAGCAAAGTCATTGTGATAATCTGATTCTTTTTATTTCACCGAAGCGGAATGAGACACAGACATTCACGTGAGTCGCTGCTGTTGATCTCCATCATGGCAAAAACAGTCATGGTATCACTTCCTCTTTAGGAAGCTGCCTTCAAAGTTACAGCACGTTTGTTTTGTTGCTGGAAAACTGCACATTCCAAACAGGCAGGTTTATAACATATATACTTATATACACTAGTATAAACAATAATGTGTGGCTGAGAAGTAAAATTCACTTTCTGTCTTTGTCTATAAGCAGCAGGTGCGAGCAACAGGTCCGACTCTGAACAGTTGCCTCTGGATATCCTCTCTGTGATTTTATGCACCTTCCTCCCAGAGGGACTCTTAACGGTCGAAGTGCAAATTTCTTTTCCGATGAAATCTTATATACGGTGTGATTACTCTTAATGAGCCAATCTGCTGGCACCCTGCTGTAAAATCTTGCCGTTGATGGTGTTAATGTGCACTAATGGGAGACCACATTGCCTCTCGCCTGGTTAGAGACCACACTAAAATATTACAGCTCCTCAAGGAGCCTTCCTGTGGCTCTTTAGAATTCGGGTCAGGTTTTGATTGATTAAACTGTGATACATTTTGACAGTTGGCTCTATGTAGGTTCTTAATGTACACTACGAGGTACGAGCTTCTTATTAACAGGATTTGATTGCACTCTTTACAATCGAGGTGAAGAAACATTTGCTCAGAGCAAATAGGAGCAGCCTGATAGTGCAGCGTATTAAGACCAGCGGCGTCTCTGTTTTTGTTTGCGCTCGTGATTTCTCTCACAGCGTCTTTGAAGGCAGGAGGAAAATCGATGTCTGCCTTGAGTGATGAATTCCTACTGGCCTGCAGCGGCGAGCACTGGCACCACCAGCTGTGCATTCTCTGGCAGTGAGGGTCCTAGATAGCGGCTCCAGATAATGTGCTGGAAAACAATTTCACTGCTGACAGATGAGCCATAATTCACCCTTTAAAGGCTGCTCTCACCATGACATCCTTATCAGTACAGCGTGCCCCCCCCCCCCCACCCCTGGCTACTGCCCCTGTGATTGAAGTCTGAAAATGTATTGTGTTTTTTTGTTTTAGCGCAGTTCATCATTTCCCCCGGTACCGCCACGAGGAAAGTTACGTAACCGACAAGAGGAGCGTATTTTTTTCCCACGAATAGATCCTCAACTGCTCTTTTCTGCTGCGTTGTTTACTCTGCGTGACTCTTACATATCAGAAGAGGATGTGAAAAACTAGATTGTCGTTGGCGTGAAGTTTGTCATCTGAGATGTGGTTTAAAGGGATAGTTCACACCAAAAATGAAAATTGTATCGCGAGAACTCGGGATAGATGCAAATTAATGCAGTAACTAGGAGGATGACGACAGAGGACATTTAGGTTAAGAACATGGTGTAAATGATGCCATTTCCAGCCAAATATGAATATCGGGGCTTGTGTGGTTGTTTTCTTTACGTTTGAAGAAGTGGTCGCCATTTACTGCAACGCTGTTTACCCCTGAAACTCCTGTGGACTCAAACACTTCACCCACTCCTCCTTCGGCATAGTCCGGAGTAGATAATGAGTGAATTTTCATTTTTCTGTGAACTATCCCTTTAAGCTGTGTGAAAGACGGTTTTCCAGACTGTTGCACCATTTCTATGATGAAACTGCAAAATCTAAATTAGTCTTAACCGTCCCCTCGTTGTGATGAAACACATATTTCAACATGACAGACCTTCGGCCCTCAGCACATTTCATTTGAAATCTTTTAACACACTAGAGATATTTTATGACCTGGTTCTCTTTTCTTTCTTAACGGTCACAACGCTGTACTAACTACTACATATTTTATCACATGCCACATGCTGTCACTGCAGTTGTGATCGATTCTGACTCTGTCATTTTCCATAAACAAGAGTAAACAGAATGTGGAAAACACACGCACGTTGGATTTCCAGCTGATGGATCGATAAACTGTGACAAGGAAGCAAAAACACAAAATAATGAATTCCAAGCACAGATTATCTGACTTGCAGCTTGTCCACAGGAAGCGGAGCCAAAAGGCGGCATCAGCTCGCAGGAAGCTGTTTCTGGAGACAGGGGTGTGTCCTGGCTGGGGACGTTCAGTCTGGGAAGTTTGTTGAGAACAACTGAGGAACAAAACAATCTGCTCCCACTTTGCCTGAAACATCACTAGGAGTATAGGAGGTGGAATATTGGGAGCGTTTTATTTTGGTGGACTGATTTTGAGTTTCAACACATGCACTTTGCTTTTTAACTGAGTAGGAATTGTGTAGGCGTTGTGTGTGCACTCCTCCTGACTTTCCAACACTGCACCGCCATGCTCGCCACAAACAGGGAGAAATGTTGAGGTGTGAAATTAGGAATCACTCGGAGCGCCATGTGTTCTCCTCTCTTATCAGCTGACCCATTTTTAATGGGATTTCCAGCTCCGTGTGTTCTGCGCTCGTGGGCGCAATCTTGTGTGGCGAACACATTTGGTCATCGCCCACCGGTAAGAGAGAATTAGGGCTCCTGTCAGCCTCCCGTCCTCACACACACACACACACATTCATTTACAGTATAAACATGTACACACCACCAGCCAAAACACACGTACACTTATACCTGTGTCACACACTCAGAAAACAAGTTAATTAATAAATGTGCCTGAAGCAAATTGTCACCATTATGTGGATGAGTAAATTCAGCAGCTTTTAAAATGACACAAACATACTGTCAGTACATTGAACATGGCCGGTGTTATGTCCTCTCAGCTCAGGGTGTAAATGAGGAATTGAATCTCTTGGGCGTTGTCAGGGTGTGTCTGCCTGGCGCTGCTGCAGGACTGCCAGTGTTGTGTGACTTTTTAAAACAATCACGTTATTACTTTTGCACATGTTAGATAATGACAGAATTAGCCTGGAGAGAACAGGACCACGAAATAAAATATTCGTAAAATATAAAAATGTACCTCAAGTATTAGCATTCACCTTTGATGAGAATACATCAAAACTAGATATACTGTACAAAGAGAAACATGTCTGGCTCTTTAGCTGCTTAATCAAGTAGAAGTTTTATTTTTCACCCGTATAGGATCCATAGAAAAGTACACTGCTCCACTGTGTTCGCTGATTGGTCACTAACTGCGTTCATCGGCAGGCTGGTGTTTGCCGGCTGCTGTTCAGAGGGTTTATCAGAGTGTGTCTGGCTGCAAAGCTTTATCCCTGAGACTGAAGAAACAAGTAATGGACCAAAGAACCACAACAGTGAGCGAACACAGCCCACATTGGTTCCGTATAAAACAGAGAGGAGCTGCAGAGTCTGGTGATAAATCGCTTTGAGTTCATCCAGAGAAGTGACCTTTTAAATATCATACACAAGATGTTTAAAAGTACATTCACTTCATCACTGCACTACATTACTGTAAAGTTCAGATACTTGAAAAATGAAGAGGATTATTTTCAGGTACTTTCTACTCCACTAGATTTTTAAATTGATGTTTAAGTATTATCAATACAATACTTTTACTTAGTAGAAAATGAATCCAGTACTTAGAGTAAATCCTATTATTTATTTGTACTTTAACTAAGATATAATGTTTGAGTACATATGACTGTTGCTCAGTGGATGGTCCACTAATCTGGGTCGACAGCTAGAACCCAGTCGCCCCCAGTCCTTGGCCAAAGTGCCCTTGGGCAAGATACTGAACCCCAAATTGTCCTTGAAAGCTTTGACCCTAGTGTGTGAGTTATGTATGAGAGCAAATGCTGCACAATAATGCATTATATTTATATTTATAATGTTAATATTATGTTAAAGAGACTAAAATCGTTTTAATCAATCACTCCATGTTCTACAGTTTTACTTCCAAAGTCATGGTTTTATAGACTCTGCCCCCTTTACCTGGATGGCTGGACTTCCTGTTCCCCTTACCTTACATAGCTGGAGACCTAATTTGGATGCAGCCGTTCAAAACATGCAGAAAGTGTTAACACTGGTGCTCCATCATGGGCAGAGGCTGGTCGCACTGGTCCCAGCCAGAGACCCGCTACACCCCACAAGAGCCACAGATTCTGTACAACAACCGTCATTAACCTTCCTGTTTTAGAGTCTCCTCCTAATCTAACCTACAAATCTATCTTGTCTATCTGTAAATGTCACTTAGGTGTGGTTTAGGTGCTGGTGTGCTCCTCGCTCCTAAACAGCAGTAAACCGGCCGCCAGTGACATGTCGGCAATGAGTTTGTTTACTGTCTCTTGTTCCCTACAGTGTAACAGTGGTGCTCGGCAGCCTGCCTGCTGCCGTCCGTCCAACACAATGTCTTAGGCTGCCTGAGACAAAAAGGAACATTGCTGATATTGTATTTAATAATGAAAATGTATTTATAACACATGGACATTATTTTAGACTGGTCGTCAAATTGTGTATCATTTCTCTGCATTTCTATAAAAGCATCTCCACAGTATCATGAATAGTTTTAAAATTACATTAGTGGTTCCATTTATTTACTGTGTTTATTGTATGTGTGCCTCCATTGCCACACTTACTAAGTCTTTTATTGTTTCTTAGACACTGTGTAAGTTCCCTCTAGAAGACTCACCTCACTGAAAGCTTCAAATTGAATCCTTCACACACTGTATACAGACACACACTGTGGCACGGTGGTGCAGCGGTCAGCACTGTGGCCTTTCAAAAGAGCCAGTGACTGTCCATGTCACCACATGAAGTTTGCATGTGATGGACTGGTGACCTGCCCCTGCCCTCACAGACTAAGAGGTATAGCTATATGGTTGGATGGATGATGGATGATGGACGGTGCACAACCACTTACACGTGTCATATATTAACGTCTCCTCAGTGATGAACTGAGCTGCTGAATGTTGCATCTTAAATCTTTGATTCTGTGGTTGCCTGTAAACTCCATACTCTCATTTTTTATTCAAGACCTTCCAGGGCAGAAATAAACCATGCAGGAGCCTGTAGTGAGCACACACAGACACACACACACACACACACACAGACACACACACACACACCCTGAGTGTGTAGCAGCCACTCATCAGTACCCAGATGAAAAGTCATCTCTTTGTGGCCTTTGATCCTCTGTTTCTCTACATCCTGTTGTTGCACAGAGCTGGATAATGAATCAGTGTTGACGCTCCTGAATAATATATCTCTGCTTGGATGCAGTAATTTTATTTCAAAGCAAGGCTTTGGCCTTGTCACATCAACAACGAGCTGCAGCAGCTGAGCTGAAACAAAGCCGACCTAAAGGTCTGACCAATGGATGAGAGACTGTAAAGCAACCTCTGGACTCCACATATGACCTTGTTAGTGGAATTAAGCCATGCAGAAACACATTTATACACTAAGGTTGAGATGATTCAGTTCACAGAGAAAGTAAAAGTTAAAATAGCTGTTTGCATAACGAGTGATGCCAAAGATGGACATTGAAAGACTGAGCAGTGCCCTGGTATCTCCGAGCCTCCGAAGGCAATGAACCATGATGGCCTCCAGGGGGATCACACTGGAGTTCTTCATCCTCTGAAACGATCTGTATAACACAGTCAAGGAGAATTACATAGCAGAAAAAACTCAAGAGAGGTAGAGAAGGATCAGGTTTTTAATCCTATACATTATTCACAGTTACAGCAAGAAAAGGCAAATGCTGCCACAGGCCCCTGAAATGCAGCCGTATACACTCATGTTTACAAGACATTAAATCCATAAAACACCATCATACAAAACCAAAATTAACACTGTCACAATGGTTCTGCTCCCTTTATTAAGAGTCCGCTATGTTGTGCTCAAAGTTACCTTGAACCTCTGAAATGCCCGGAGCAGGGTTTTATTTTGAAACCTCTGATAGCGGCCACAGCAGTTATTGTCCTGCAGCCATGAACCATGAGTTTTACCATTTCACTGACAATAAAAGGACATAACATGGTTCACTGCAGCTTTGACCAGTTGCCACTTTACAGTACATTACACTCGTCAAGACAAGAGAGATGAATGCGTGTACGACCTTTGGTTTTCCAGTTGGTGACACTGATCTAATCCAGTTGTCCAGAGTTCACAGTAACTATTGGAGGATGGAGCCACGCGCTCGACCAATCGTGAGTCAGTCTCATCTGTTAATCATGATGTTTCACCCTGTTGTAAGCATCAAATACCAAATTGAATCTAAGCAGAATAATAAACCCTTACTGTATATTAGTGTGATAAAAACCAGGCCTTGCTAAAATTAAGAAAACGACTTTGAGAAACATTTCTATGAAGTGTAGTTTGATTTCTATAGTTTGGCCGATGTCCCACCCACTAACACGGAGGAGGTGGCACCAGGTGGTGATGAGCTTTTTTTCATGTTTCTCTCGATCTTCAGAATGCAGCAAGTATGGAGCTTAAGCCAGGAGGTGATTAGCTTAGCCAACGTGAATCATTATTAATGTTGAATTCATTCAATCTGACAACAGCAAATGCATGTCCGAAGGTCAAGAGAAAGAACCTCAAGGTCAGGGGCTGATGGAGAAGACACCGGAGAGAAAAACTGTTTCACGACAGGGATTTGAATGTTTTTACTTGACACTGCAAGGTTTTTCAGTTATCAGCACATTTCCTGCCTTTCTGCTTTTCGTTTATTTTTACACCATATTTCTCCAAAGAATAGTTCCTGCACAAAGACAAAGGTTTCTCCAAACATATTCTTTCTTTTTTTTAGGTTTGCCGACACAGCCGGATGGTTTTAGTCCCACAATAGAACGGCGTCGCGTGGTCACACAGAGCTGCGAGGACTCGAATCCGCTGCCGTCAGGATCGAGAACAGAACCCGGTACATGCACTGAAGCAAAAATGACAGTGAGCCCCCTCTAATCCACTGCTCTAATCCACCTCCTCTAAAGGCAACTCGCCTGCTTTTAGCCGAGGTGCATCGCTCGCCAGAACACCTGATTCAGCAGGCGTGCTTGCCAAATGGCTGAAATCTACTGCACACAATTGGAAGAACATCCTGTTATCATAATGCGATGAGAGAGAGAGAGAGAGAGAGAGAGAGAGAGAGAGAGAGAGAGAGAGAGAGAGAGAGAGAGAGAGAGAGAGAGAGAGAGAGAGAGAGGAATTTGGAGACGTGCACCGTGTTCAGTGACGGCTTTGACGGCGTTCAACTATTTATGATATCTCTGATATGTTCTATGTTCTAATTCTCTCTGTGGTAAAGGAGAATAGATTAGATGTGAATAGATGAAACACTATAAGGGCTTTATGCAATAATAAAAAAGGACACAAAGTGTGTTTTCTATTTTTATGTGAAGGAATAAACTAGTAAAAGACATTAAGGTTCAAAGCCAGTGATCCAGTTTCCCATTAATTTACTCTCCATCTCCTCTCATGCTGCAATATGTAACGTATGTGCCTGAGGAAACGCTGTTGGCGGAGTCAGTAGCCCCCTTAAAATCAAAGCTTACATACTTGTACTAGTTGATATCACTGTACTGGGACTTAGTGCTTCAACTTCTGTCACACGTTTAGTGTTTTATCATGTTGTTTATTCGTATATAACTGAATTTGCATTGTTTTTATATTGATTTCTATGTATTTTTTGTTCAGCATGCGTGAGGAAGTTAATCTGTTTTCAATCTCTGCTGTGATGTCTGACATGATGTGAGATTTACTTATTTACATTCAAGGCTTCTATCCCCATGATGGTCCTGCTGGCGGATGGAGAATGGTGCAAGTTTGCTGGGGGGGGGGGGGGTTATCAGGCCCCGCAGGCCTCTTAGAACAAGAGCACTAATTGGCAAAGTTTTTAAACAGGGTCACGTAAGATCAAAGTGGGTTGTTCCACATTGGTCTCTTGGTATTTGATTGATGGGGTTTGTGAAATATGTAAAAATGATGACCTCAATATGAATGACGTAATCTGCCGTCTAAAGAGAAACTGAGCACGTCCACATGAAAGAAAGCAGGAAAACACACGGGCTCGTCCTTTCTTTAAAGTGACAGAAACGGACAGTGGGTGCAAGTGAGAGATAAACACAACTTGTCTGCCTGCCTGATATCCTCTGAAACAAATACTAACAAGGTGAGGTTTAACTATAGGAGAGTGGAGTGGGGGCATCGCTGCTCGTGATTTTAAATTGAAGTCTACAGACACTTCCCGTTTTCGGGTGCAGGGCAAGCTTCCCACGTCTTACGAGGTAATAGGCTGTGGCTATTACCTCAGGTCCAGTCCGTTCTCTTTTGTGTTCCGCCGAGGATCACGGTAATGAGGGTAATAACGTCTGAAACACACAGACGGCTCAGCTCAGTAATGGAGATTTGATGTAGTTGTATCTGCCCACTGGGTCTGACTTGCCTGAGGCTGAATTCACACTCAAAGCTTTCATGCCCAGTTCTAAAAGGCTCCTTTGTTGTGTTTGACTGTGTTTTAATTGTCTCTTAATAAAACATGAGAATGTACAGTGAGAGCAATTAAGTCATTATCTGTGAGATCAATAGGAGTCAATAAGAGTAAAGGTTCATTTTTAGAATATCAGCCAGTGTCTCATTCCACAAACGTCTGGATGTGGAACGCACATCTTGTAAATCGTTCATCTAATCGGTTTCACACTTGTTATCTGTGAAGTAAATCCCTGTGCGATTCAGACACGCTGTACTTTCAACATTAATAGAAACTGAATAAACCGGCGACCAGGCACATGGTGCAGTTCTCTGTCAGGGCAACATTCGTAGAATCACAAAGTAAAAGCACAACGTTTGTTGTGTTGAAGCAAAGTTTTTAAAGGGTCGTGAACTCGGGTCTGAATAGTCACTTTCTTAACAGATCTTCTGAAATGGCCGACTGGTATTCGATTATTAAATCTTCATTGCAGATAAACCAGGTAGGATGAACCAACGTTTTCTAACTTGATTTGCATTATAGATTATTTTGTTTATGGCATCACAATAAAAAATCCTTTGTCCTCAGTGTGAAAACAACCAAACGACTTCAGCACTAGCACATTCAACAAAGATGCTGAGAGGCAATTACAGTCGCTGAGAAGTTCACTGTGTGAGTTTCCTTCTGCCTCCTGAGCTCCAAAATGTTGAACATAACTATCACAATTGAACACCAGCATTCACATTGAGGATTCCCATGAGGCCACAGCAATCACTTGTACTTGGAGTGAACAGGGACAGAGAGAGAGAGAGAGAGAGAGAGAGAAAGAGAGAGAGAGAGAGAGATGGGGCCTATTTACAAACCATAATAATGTTTTGTAAAATTGACTGTGCATTCAAACCTCAGACCAACCTCCACAGAATACACGCTCTCCTTCGTACGGGTTCCTGCTGACGATGATCCGAAATGAAAACCAAGTGGTGGAAAATGAGTCATGTCCTCTGTAATACTGTTGTAAGGATACAGGGACACTTGGAACTCTGAATCACGTCAATTCAGTGAGTTTATAAAAGAAAAGTCCTTTTTATGCAACCGCACGACAACCTCACTTCATTTTGTGTAGTTACCGTGACAATCTGAACATCCACCATAACACTTAGACTACATGCGGCCACAATCAGTAACTAAAGTAAGCTGCTATTCAAAAGCCCTGAACATGCCACATAATGATTTGTTCAAGGCAATGCAGTTTAATTTATAAAGCACCTTCCATACACAGAGGTAGATTCAAGGTATATGTACAGGGACATTAAAAAAAAAGCCTAAAAATACAGGGACAAAATTGAGAGAAAATGAATTAAGTTATAAACAGGGTTTTTAAAATTGCAATGGACGGGGTCTTCCTGTGATCATCAGGATTCCAGCGCTCTGCTGCACCGTGACTTAAAGCTGCTTCTCCGTGTTTACATTTGAGATGGATCCGAAAATGATTCCATTTCTCCTTCTGGAGGCCAGTTACCAATTTTATGCTTCTGTCAATTAATTCCCGGGACTCGTGCATCAGCCTTCGTGCCCTCGCTTCCTCTTTTTTTTTTTTGTCAGATTCTGTCTTTTTGATTAGAGACATTTTCGGTGAGAGTCAGTCACGCAAACAGAACTGAAAACAGCCCATAATGATGATGACACATGACGGCGTTATGTCACAAAGCTACACGCCGGTGTAATTGATTGTGACCCAAATGCGAGAAGCTCGCCGGCTGAGCTCAGTCTGAGGATGTGTTGTGTCCAGATGCTGCCGGATTCTGGTGTCTTCGCTTCCACCAGATCTCCTCCGTGGTTTATTCTGCTGCTGCCACCGCGTCATAACTCTACATTCTTCAATGATTCACGAGCGGCCGTTCCTTTTACCTCGTGAAGCTTTTAGGATCTCGCCACCGGGCTCGGCTTGCTGGGCGTGTAGCTTTGCACTTGTCCTGCTCTTTTTCAGAGATATTACCAGATCTAGTTTTAATAAGTCGGGTCAGCAAATTTTAAACTCAAGGTGAAGCAGCGGCATCTTTGCAAGAGAGCGTGATATAGATCCCAATAATGGTGCACTTACATTTCTTGCAGGGGCTCATTTTACCTTTAGAGACATATTTGAAAAATGACCTCATTGAGAGCTTGCTTCTGTTTCAGTGTCCCCCCCCCCCCCCCCCCCCCCTCTGCCAGTATCCTGGACACCTAGTGCGGGAGGAGGAATTGATGTGAGTTAGGCGTGACAATGCATGCAGTCATGGTGAATTTTCAGTTTCTGCCAATACAAAGCGGGTGAAGGCAGCTCCCTAATGGCTCCTTCATGTGACATCAGGGCTCTCATCTGCTGCTGAGATTGGATATACAGGGTATAATGCTCTACTTTTGAAACAAAACCGAGCTCACAAAGCTGCTGCATGGATTTCGAATCCAATTACAGCCGCAGCAGATCACAGGGACGCTGAATTTGAAATAAGCCGGCGCATGAAATGAAGGGTTGCCTTGATTTATATACACCTTGGAACAAAAATACACCGTACATGTGTTAGTATTTTAGTTTTCTTCAAATAAATTTTGCCCCTATTATTAATTTCAGAGGGTATATTTCCACTGGCTCATATGTCTTTTTTTTTCTTGTGCTTATCTATTTCAATTCTCCACTGGAGAAAGTGTCTCTCAAAAGGAAGCACTTCAGCTTAAGGATCCAAGCAATATAGGAACATAGTAAACTAAAGCATGATCCCTCTACAAAGGGACAGAACTGAAGAGGCAGAAATACAACCTGAGTGCATACTAGGTAGAAACGAGGCGGGGAATCTCAAACTGTTGTGCCACTGAACTTGCAGCGGCTGATAACGTGCATATTGCCAATTATCTGCCTCATTTTCTCGGTTTAATTCCAGAAAGAGACAATGATGCCCTTATCGTCTCTGCTTGGGGAGCGTCGAGAGGAAAAGCACGGTAATTCTCTGCTTGTGTTCACCCTTTTTTGTTTTTTTCACATTAATCTTTGCAATGGTGGCTGCGCTGATGAGCTGCAGCAATGATGGATTTGTAGATGTGTGTCTTAATGTGCAGCCTCATATCGGCAGATGGAAACGGAGGAACTTGGTCTGCGGGCGATCAGTGTTTTCCAAGGAGGAGCGCCCGTGTTATGGACTGAAAATGGGATTGGAAATAATGGTATGAAATAGGTGTCAAACAAGCCGCTGAGGCACAAAGCAGGAGTTTCAGTGCAAATGGATAAAAAAAAATACAGTCCCGTATCTGATATAAGAATTAATGATCAGGGTGGAGATGGGGCGAATTTCGGCTCCCAGCTAGAATCAGCAGGTGTTGATGTATAGAGGAGACAGAGTCTGTAATGCAGGGAGCTGTTTGGATGAAGCAGAGTTTTTCTGTGCCACACATTGTGGAACACAGAAGCTCCCACACAAAAAGAACTGCAAAGTGGGAAAATCTAATGAGGTAAAGGTTTTTTCCACATCAGTATAAACATATGGCCACAAGCGCAACCACCGTTTACTAATATAAATAAACAGGATTATTAATGTACATACAGGACAAGCAATATTTGGGTATTTAGCTGGCTCGGGGGGGTTGTGTACAGGATCACACTGTTAGACACAAAATGAAGGTTCACTATTGAGCTGCAGAACAACATCTCCAGTCGTCTTACAGACAGGGAAAGGTATTTTTCAGTGAAGAGAACAGAACACACTAAATGCCAAACCTGCAGCCTTCATCGAGCTGCTGAGCAATGCTGAGCCTGCCGCAAAAATGTAGCCTCATTGTGACAGTGGAAACTTTTATGCTCGCACCCCCGTGGTTGTCCACAGGACCTCCGTGCCGACACTTTGAAACAGCAAACAGTTAGCCAACTCTGTTTCTCAGGACTTTTATTCTATTGCCTTATTATTCCTTTGTCTACCTCCCTTCAATAAAGTTTTATCTTGTCTTATCTTATGGAATGATCCCTAAGCCATTTTGTGTGTTATCACTACGCTCCCACCCTCCTCTGTGTGATTTGGCCAATAATTCCCCCTTAACTCTAACCTAACACTTACAATGTACAGACATAACATGCAACATATCCTGAAAGCCTTATTCATATGTATGAGATCACAGTGTTCATATTGTTATGGTGACTTTATCTGCTCCGGTGTCATTGTGATCTGTGCTGTGTTCACTTTTCTTCACATTTCCACACAGATACACAAATGGAATCACTTCACTGCAGCTGACTCGTCCTTGACAACAATCTGATGATCCAAACAAACATTTAGCTCCACCCACCAATCATAACAAGTGCCAAAGAGTTTCTTAGTCGTTTCCTGTCTGAAATACCACTGATAGTAGAGGATATAACATTTTCCTAAAGCAACTATATCATAATAAATGTTTTAATAGTTGTGTTTAAACTCTGAGTACTTGGTTATGGGCTGGGGAATCAGTGGGAAATGATATAGCCTATGTAACAACACAGACTTGGGATTAGTTGGTGATTGGATTGTTGGTGCAAATCTTCCTGATCCGTCATCATCTACATCAGGGAGACTTCCTCAAACCTCAGTTTAGAAGAACGTTGCTCAGTCAGTCTTGCTCCTCCCACCTCGAAGCAATCTCTAAAATGAATCCTTTTTTATCAGTTGCTAATTTTGCAAAACGTTACGTGCTTTCATATCATCTCGCCCTTGATTACACTAATGTACTTTACTCGGGTATCAGCCAGAGCTCCCTCCACTGTCTCTCAGCTAATACAAAATGCTGCTGCCCTGTTTATCACTGGGACAAAGAGGCTTCCCTCCCTCCACTGGCTCCCTGAGAATCTCATATTGATTCTAAAACTTTATTGCTCACTTTTAAGGCCTAAGAATAGCCTTGTACCCAAATATCTTTCAGATTTATGGACCTGGTCTGTGGCCTCTCGACCTTGGGACAAAGGGGGACTGAGCTTTTGCAATCAGAGCCCCCACGTTATTATTATTATTCTCGAGCTTCTTTAAATCCCCTCTTTAAACGTTTCTTTTCATTAAAGCTTTTACAAATGGTTGACATTTGTGCTTATTTACATTACACTGTTTAATCCTGCTTACAAGACTTTACATATTAAATCGTGATATATTTTCTCTGCTCATGCTCCATTCTTGTTTTATCTCCCTTCCTGGTGTTAACTGCTCCTTGTGAAGCACTTTGAATCAAGAAGAAAAACACTACAAGCATGTAAAAATATTATCTTGACCTTTATCATAAACTTTGTCTAACCTATTCTGACTCAACCTCTTTTGTCACAGTTCAAAATCCCAAGAAAGAGCAACAACAGCCCGGGTGTCCCGTCTCCTCAATACTTGTTGTTACTGTGTAGAATGGAATGAATGGGCCTGAACCATCGACATGGATGGAGTTGTTTCTTGTAAATAAAGAATCTGTGCTTTTTACTTGCCTGACTTTTATTTCTCCCTCATTTCAAACTTGGCGAGGTCGCACTCGGCTCGATGGTTCGAGGCAATGTCACTAAAGCGGATATTTGATTCCTTCCCCAAATCTCCCTCAGAGCCAGTTTAAGCACCAAAGAGAGAGAGAGAGAGAGAGAGAGAGAAAGAGAGAGAGAGAGGGACAGAAAGAGAGACACCTGCAGGTCTGTGCCAGCAGGCTGACAGCAACAGGGGCAGCAGCACTCGGTGGTACTGCTCTTTCCTTCCCCGCCTCCCGAGGCTGTGCTCAGGAGGCAGATGCATAATGTGCGAGGCTCCATGCACCAGCGGAGCTAACTGCAGATACTCTTCTTTTTATATAGACCAACAAATACAAAAAAACGAGGCTGCATATTTTACCTAAATGCAGATACGTATAAAAGAAGAAAAGAATACAACAGCACAAATTAAAACTGAATTAATAAATAAAGGAAACATATGAGTATGTGTGGCTTGTGATGTGTAGGTGTAGAAATTAAGATGAATAATGTTATGTATGATTTAAGGCGTTAAACCCATAGATGAATAGATACAGGGAACACATGGATCATGTGTGGCATCAGACAAACTACGTCCAAAATCCCTCATTGTAAACTCCAGCAAGAGTTGTTGCAGCCCCTCGGGTAGTTCTGAGAGAATCTGCAGCCACAATCTCATCCTTCCAATTCACTGCTATCAGTCTTTTTAGTTGTCTGCTTTATAAAATTTATTTGGTTCCCTCAGCACTCGCTATTTTTCTATTTGTGCCTGATTTAGTTTGGCCCCATGTTCTGTTTTCAGGCAATTTATTTTTGAAAATACATAAAAAATACGAGGAGCCAGAAGGAGAAGTCTACGATTTCCCACAGACCACAGGAGTTTTTACACAATATCACTCAAAGAGGATAAAATAGTGCAATAGTTGGATTAATACAGTTTTGGTTCTTTTGAATAGGACGACTCTAAATTATCTACAGCGCCAGTGGCGGAAGAAAATTTGCTCGTCTTTTCCTGACAATTGGAAAAAATAGGGCCACAAAACATCACCACACTTTTTTTTTCCGACCTTTTGTGTTGAGGAAATGTTTAAATTAAGTTTCCACAAAGAAAATAGGTTAATCTGCTACGAGGTTTTAAACAAACTGGACGGTGTATTGTCTCTAACAGAAGAACAACTTCACACTGTGGTCGCTCTGTCGCTACGTCACACGATTCCCTGACACATTTGAAAAAAGTGAATACGTCTGGTGGTGTCACGTTAACAAAGCAAATATAAATGCAACACTGAGGATTGTTGTCAGGTATTATTCAGATATTCATATTATTTATAATCACTGACACAGAAATCCATCAGAGGACGTCCATCACTGGGAAATAAACCTGTCAAATCTGGAAGGGATTGTGCAGTGTCATCAAGAAAGTGTCTCTAAAGTTGGTCAGCTGGAGGGAATTTAAATACTGTGACAGGGGCTGATTTTCTTGCTGTGGATGAGGGGGGAAGCCATTTGAAGCCTGACTGTCAGCTCCTCTGACACCAGGGTCTATAATCCTGTGAGAGATATCTAAGGCTTCCAGGAAAAAAGAAAAAGTAATTCTCTTTTAAATGCTTTAAACAAGAGCCTGGATTTGACAAACGTGGCCACTTTCCTCTGTTATCGTGGACGCAGGGACTGACCTATTTGGATTCTGTTTTGGAGAAAAGGGGATTTATATCAGAGGGATTTATATTTTTTTAGTTATGGTTATATTTTATTGTGTTTCAATACAACGCAACGTGTAACTGATCCTTGCAAGAAGCTGACATTTTGCTTTTCTCAAGGCTACAGCTCATGATTTAAATCATCGATCTACTCAGTAGCACAGTGTTTCTGCAAATGTATTTAAACAGGATCATCTGAAAAAAACATGTTGACATAAGTATTCAGATTCTTCAAATGTAGCTCAGGCCTCTGCAGATGATGTCTGATGTTTCTAGACCTTGATTGGTTTCCACTTGTGGTGAATTCAATTGATTGGTCATGGGTAGGAAAGACACACACAAACCCAGCCCTCTGACATCTTCAGCATTGAAGGTCCCACAGAGCCACTGTAGCCTCCAAAATCCTTAAAGCCCCCACAAGGAGATTTGAACTGGTTGTGAAACGGTCTTTTATTGCTGCCTCTTTATGACCTACAACAGAAAATGAGGGAGACAACGAGGGAGAACATTTGCTTTATCTTTAAACTAAGTCTGTCGCTGGGACGGATTACTCGCAAAGTCAGAGCAACGCTCTACGACAGTCAGGCTGGAGAAGCCTATGTTTAGGAGGAAGAAGAGGAAAGAGAAGAGGGGGAAGCGAGACTGTCTAGACCAGTGTCCCCTAGTCTGTGCCTCGCCAACTCCAACAAACAAGATGGATGAGATAAGAATGAGAATTACTCTGCATTACCTCATGCATCCTGCAAACAGCTGTGTGTTAAAGTGGGGTTTGATATTCCAGCCAACTTTAAGCCCCTGTACATTGAGTGACTTGGTATTGTCTCAGGTTGGATATTCCATTCGGCCACAAGAGGAGGGGGAAGTATGGATTTCTTGTAACTGAAATTAAATGTATTTAATACTTTTGTTAAATCACTTGTAATATTGTTAGAGGACTGAAGGTTTTCAGTGGAAACGCGAGCGCTTTTGTCCACAGAGGCGCTGAAAATCAATAGAAATGAAAAGTTCCTTGAAGGACATTTAGAGAAAGAAGAAGTCTGCAACAAACAGGACTCCACACATGGCCGTGATTCAAATGTCCTTCATTGTGGTTCAACCCATAAATGTAGATATTTCTGATGATTTGGTAATAAACATGATATTAAAGAAGGAGGCCGCCATGTTTCTTGTAGAAGCCCAAACTCAACAAACTAAGTGGGGGGGAATGAGGTGAGGGGTATTCAGCTGCAACATGACTCTTCACCACTAGATGTCACTAAATCCTACACCCTGAACCTTTAAGCTGCATAACTTGGTTGTTTGTGTCACTTTAACTTTACTTTGAGGGAATCTTTTTTTAATTTGTATTCCCCAGATGTGAGCACCTGCCAAAAACCCTTCTCCACACTATACCCCCTTGAGCAAGGCATGCACTGCAGCAATGAATCTTTCTTTTCTGATGATGATGATGATGAGCATGGTGGTGATGGTCGGCTCCCCCCCCCCCCCCCCCACCTCCTCCTCTCCCTTGTATTATTCAAGTGGAGACCACAGAGCCCGGTGACGTCAGAGAAGTCACCGCGCCACCGCCGCCGCTGAGCCCGAGAGTCGGAGGAGGAGGAGGAGGAGGAGGAGGAGGAGGAGAGGGAGCGAGCCGCTGGATGTGGAGCTCGGACTGTGGAGCTTTTTTTCTCTTCTTCCTCTTCGGGACTGGTCGGACTTCTTCTTCTTCCTCTCCTTCTTCTTCATCTTCATCTTCTTCATCTTCCCTCAGAGTGAGTAAAGTAAACCTCTCCCTGCCTCCATGTCTTTCTGTGACTCCTGAGATTCCTCCACTGCTGCTACACGGAGTTAGCTGAGCACTTCCTCCGCTGCTGCTGCTGCTGCTGCTGCTGTGTGCAGGGGGTTGTGTGTTTGTGACTTTAGTTCGAATCCGTCTCCTGCGTTGTGTTCCTGCCGCCGCTGCTGCTGCTGTGTTCCCACTCCGGATCGAACGGGGAAACTTTAGTTGCGCAAGTCCGCGCAAGGTGGACCGAGCTACCGCGACGAGTCCGTCTCCTCGTCACGGAGGGACAAACCTCTTCCACCAGGCGACGCTTTAAAGTTAACACACAACAAAACAATGGAGGGATTACGTGGATCCGTGTGCGTCAGACCCCCCCCCCCCCACACACACTCCCTCATTCTGACCCCCTTTTTCACTGGGCAGGCGCGTGCGTGAGCTGGGTCACTACTCGCTAATGATGGGGGAATAACGGTGCTCCTCACGTGTCGGACCCTCACTGCGTGAAAAGTTTCCTCATGCGTCCGTTAGAATATCATGACACGGTGGGAATACCTGTAATACGCGTCTGGTGTATTTCTGAGGCGTGTTTCTGGTTGTTCCCTCAAGCAGAACATGTAAATCATGAAAATACACGAGTGTGGGTTGTTTTTTTTATATCTTGCAAAGGGTCCATGGATGAGAAATTAAATCTAAATCCTCTCCTGCAGAAAGTCTCCATACACCTCACTCTGTTTCCGTTCCGGAGTCACATCTGTTCTGCTCTGTGACCAAACGTGACACATCTCCCGAGGCTCGGGTTTTTCTACACTTTGGCTCGTATGTGCTGTGACCGTGTGCAGCCTCCGTATGGATCATGCATACATGCATGCACACGCGTGTGTGTCCCTGAGCATGTAGGGCAAGGCTGTTGGAGAGCATCCCTTGTATTATTTACTCGGTGAGACACTCTGTGTGCTCGGTCGGTGCTTCTTCGCTTCTCATCTTCACGTGTCATGATATTTTGTCTGTGTAATTTGCTTTCAGCCCCACAAAACAGAGGCTTCAACCTGGTGTCAGCGTTGCAACTTGTGTGCTGTGTGGGTTTTTTGTTGAAAACTTCTCTAATGGATGCAGGAGCCAGTGCTTTGAGGACGGAGAAGCATCTGTCACTTCTAGATTCTGTTTTTCCCTGGTTCTCCTTTTCTCGGGCTGAGGAGGCACAGGTTCCCTTTGGTTGTGAAACAGAGGGTTTGAGGAAACCTGTTGAAGTCAGCCATTTGTAGACACATTTGCAGTTTTCCAGTCTGCCTCTGAACTGGTTGATGGTGTAACGTCCAGTGGACGATCTGTGGATTATTTCGTTCCCAGCCACAAGAGGCATTGAATAGCTGTTCTCCAAGTGGCTCATATAGTTTATGCTGTGACAAATCTGCATGAATTAGCCTGAAGGCTTCTATTAAGTGAAATTCAGGGGGGGCAGCTTTCAGTTTCTCTCGCTGCTTTACAGCACTAAAACAATGTGGTCATGGAGATGTGAAATTAAGAAGCATCACATAAAGGTCACATCAATTAAACAATAGTCTTCATTCAGCTGGAGAAGTCTGGGCACCCAGTGAGACGCCCCCTTCTGTTTTTATTGAGCTGGATGAACTTTGGCTTAACACAAGATTATTATTACAAGATTTATTTGATGAACATTGTCTCTTGTTCAGCACACGGTTCATTTCTGTGTATGAATATTTGATGGCTCATAGTATGCTCTCTCTATGCTCTCTATTTTGTATCACTGTTATTGTTTTGTGAGTATATGTATGCTTTGGGAACTCTAGTTATCTACCTCTGGAGGTAAGTTTGTTTTTTACGTATTATCAGATCACATCATGAATATACAGTTGATTTAGTGTTTGATGATATTTTATTTTGATTTCTTAATATATGCAATGTAGTACCCACATAACATGGAAAACACACAATCTTATCTACTAATGATCACACATCTGTTTCTCCCAGTGGTGTAGAGTGGGTTTACTGTAACTGAGTTACTTTTAATATCGTGTTGTGTTATTTCTGAACAGATTCATGGGGTTTAGGTAGTATAGGTGTGTGTGTTCATACTCAAGCCTGAGAAGAGGGATGTGTAATGGGTTTTGATATAAAGTGAATTGTAACAGTAGGTTCATTATCAGTACATTGAACCCTGGCAGAGGCACTGGCTTTAAGAGACTCGCCGCCGAAGATCAGCGAGGAAACGGGCGGGTGAAAGTATGTGTGTGTGTGTGGGGGGGGGGGGGGGGGGGGGGGGGGCAATCAGTCACCCGCAGACTTCTCCTGACATGTCTTGTTATCAGTGTTGTTACTACGAGAGGCTCAAACTGTGCCTCTCCTCGGTGTCGTTCCTCCCTGAAGCCTCATATCCTTAATAGTAAGAGGAGAAATGATTAGTGGAAATACGATCTGCTCCTGCTTTGATAATTGATTAATTGTTTCATTTTCTGAGACAGGAATGAAACATCTTTAGATTAGCCCAACAGAAGTATCTGTTATGTGTGTTTGTTGGAATACTAGTTTAAGCTTTAAGATGACAACAGGGAAGCTGTCTTTGACAGGTGAGAAACCTAATCCATATGAATTTACATTTTCACAGCATCCTTCACAGGCCATAATAAATGAGTGAGCATATATATATATCACACAAACATCTCCGAGGTCATGGCTGGAACTGTTTGTCTTTGGCGAGTCGTCTGATGTCAAATGGTAGTTTTGATAATGATGCTAATCGCAGCGGATTTTAGCCAAAACAACCTTCTCAAATAAATATCCACTAGTACTGGCATGCTTTGCACAGATAGTTCTTCCTGCCTCGTGTCTAACTCTGAGTTCATACACAAACACATCTTGTTGGTCAGTATTTGTTATGTCTGTTGTTTTTTGGCATTGGGTTCCATGGAAATAATCTGCTCCGTTAAGGTTCTTTGAAACAAAGTTCACTTTGTTTCTTATTACTAACAAGGTTCACTCACTACAACACGTACTAGTTGGATTGTGTCCTGCGAAAGCTACTTGTTGACCAGACAAGTCAACGGAGAATGTTCATTTTTATCTAAGAACATTTGTCTTTGTAACTCATCCAATTAAGCTTCCAACTATAATGAGGCTCGACTTTGACATTTTCTATCGGTGCAAGTGCATCCTCAGAAAACTAGGCACACTGGCTTGTCTTTTACTTTAACAATTAATTGTCAAATTCTCTTGTAAAATGGACAGATATCTGCTTGTCTTTTACTGACAGTCACCATGTTACTGGTCAGCAATGGTTTACAACAGTTTCCCTTCCCCCTGACTGTGACCTGACAGGCAGACAGATCGGACCACCCTGAAGGACATGTTCATCTACTGCTTTAGGTTATTTTATTTTTTAGTATTTCTAAGTCTCTTTCTCTGCTACTGTAATGTTGACAGCACTCGTATTTTACCGCTCCTGCATGCACTCAGTAGGCTCAGCAGACACTTCATGTACCAGTGCCACGATCCCACAGTGACTGATCACATCATTACTATCTGCCCTCGCTCTCGATTCCTCACTGTCTCATATGAAAAGTCCTTTCCACACTTAGCTATTGGAGACCAGAGGTGGCTTCAGCCTCGTTCACCATCAGAAACCATCTTTCATCCACTGCGGCTGTTACCTCTGGATTCACAACAGAGCAGGAAGATCACAATGCTCCTCATTGCACACTACAGGGTTTTTAAGTCCTTGTCAAAACAAAATCCTCCCTATAGGCCAAAACAACAGCAGTGACATGCCTGCGTCAGGATAATTGATATTTTTGTCTCGCTGGGTGAAGGTGTTGACACTCAAAAATGTCAGAGCCTCCAGTGTCACCATCTCTGTGATTGAATTAATCTACTCTGCCGTTTTCATACATCTCAATTAATCATGGGCATTGACAAATGAGACGGCTGAGGGAGCTTTGGGTCCGTCCATGCCGCTGCCTGTTCATAATCGTGTCCTGTTTCTTCTTTGTCATTTTGTCTTGGATGAGACTGGCGTTCTCTCGTTAACTAGAGGCTCCTTTCAAGTGCTAATGCGTCTTTTTTGGGGGGTTCCCAAGATGTGTCACTCTGTAAGTTTATTAAGATCCACAAAGAGGAAAAAAAAACATACATTAGAATATTAAAACTCCTAGACACTTAAAAAGGTATAATTTACTGTCAGAGCTTTGATGTTTGAGCTGAAAATAATACTTTTCGTGCCTGCAGCAGAAATTAGGGCTGTGCGGTGCCGCGATTTTACACTGTGACGGATTTTGAAGAGGTTTCAAGTGAATTGATGACATTTATACCCGTGGATCCAGGATACGTTCACAGACAGAACACGTGCTTGCTGCCAATATTACACAACATGTTTCATGCAGTGACGAACAAGTTTGTAATTTACAATGTCACATCACAAAAGATTAATGACATCACACAGGACAGGCCGGTCCAGCATCTCCCTCGGTGTTGACTTTGTTTATGGTGGACACTTAAAATGATGATAATTCCCAACATGAAGGTTTTAGGTTCGTATGGACACTGAAATCCAGCAATATAAAATAACTCAAGTTTTTAGTTGACATTGTGTGTGTCGGGGGTCAGTCCACTTCCAGCGTGTGTGTCAGGGCATGGGTTTGACAGAACATGCAATATGAAGGTGTTTCCCTGGTCTGCAGACATGTGATTTATTTCACTAGTTTTCTGCCTTTTTAGACCCAATGAAGTCAAATGTTTATAGTGTAGTTTAGTCCTAGGTTTCTAAAGTATGTTTTATCTCTGTCTTGGGTTAGCCAGGACAGAATCGACCAATCCAAACTTACATAAGTCAAAGGTAGTGTTTCTGAATACGTTTACATGTGAAAACAGTTGGGTTTACGTGGACCTTGATATGTCAGTAAAAGATGTGATGAGGGTGATTTAATAGAATCATGACTAGTATCAGAAAGTGGACAGACTGTTGACAGTAGCTGCTTCAGAAGCCAAATCATTCGAGGGTAAATACAAATTTCAAACAAGTGAATGAAAGAAAGTACTAACGACAACCTTCAGCATGATAAATGACCCATCTTTTTGGGTTTGCTCCATGGATGCCACACTGCAGACCAGTCTAAACAGGATCAGAATTTACTGTAGTACTTTCTGTGCAGCTTAGTTTCCCCACGGCCCCTGACTGTGGTACCAATGATCCGTCTCATTAGTCCTTTCTCCGTAAGCTGTACGTATGGTCAAAGTTGAAATATCCTGGGGAGCAAACAGAATTGTGATAATGATATATGATGATAATGATGATGAGTCAAAGCCTTTACCATGATTCATAAACAATACCTTGTGTGTGTAATGTGGTGTGAAACCTGAATGGTCCTGCAATCAAAGCTTAATTAAATTAAGTTTGAAAGTTAATCTTTTAATGCTTATTAACAGACGTTATCTTCGCCTCCGTGTCAGTAACTATGGCTACACGGTGAATTTATTCACAACTGTGACAGTCTGACTTCAGACCAGTCCTTTTTTGTCTTTAACCTTTAACCACAGCCCGTTAAACCTTATTTTGAAAAGGTGGACAAGAGAAGGTGCGTGGATATAAAATGTGTTTCTGTATTCATAACCATCTGTTGCCAATTGACATTTGGAGGAAATGTCTCGGACTGTCTGCGGGACATGCCAGAATGTAAGTAAATCACGGCTCAGACAAGGGGAAGGCAGTGATGGAGAAAAATGAGCCGGCGAGCGTTTGAGAAGAAAGCTCCCATCAGCCTCATTACGTTATTGCTTTCAAAATGTGACTTCAGGCTTTCTCTGATTCGAGGCAAATCCCTGCCGCTAATTTTGTTTGATCTGGTCTATGGCTTCCTGAGCAGCCCTACACGCTGGCTGCTGTTTCTGTCTATGTCATACTGTCTAGCTTAGTTGTACAGTTTCAAATTATTCATTAAATTATACATTTTCTTTATTCTTCTGAATGAGAATTGCTTGTCATAGATTGGACACATAAGGTTGTGTGCGCTTTGATTAATGAAAGTCTCTATGCAAAGTCTCTAGGCTTTTTGCAATTAGCGCTCAGGGCTATCAACATTTAATTGTCATGGTCACTATGAATGGAGTCAGCAGGCACGGGCCGAATCCTAAATCAGCTTGCCGTTTTGACATTTTGCATCTCTGTCCTTTATCACACCAGTGAGCTCGAACACATTTAAAGGAGATGACCTTTAATTTGCTGTGGAAATCAAAGCTGTTAAACTTGTCTTTAACCGACTGTTAATAATCTGAAATATTTCCAGTGTCGATCCATAGGGGTGATGCGTATTGTTCGTTTGGTGGTACATTTGTATTCCTACTGCTCCGTGTACGATCAAGACCCTTTGGCAGCTCATTCAACTCATGGCTTCCCCACAGTGTAGTGCAGATTTAGTTATCCACTCAGACATGAAAGCCTCAATTCCCCTCGCTCAAACATCCAATGGAAAAAAAAAACCTAGTGGCTAAAATAAAATGCATTTCCAAGAAGGTCTTGGAAATCCAATTAAAAACAGAACGGCTGCACAAAACATCTGAAGGACAACTGGGTGATTCTATGTCACATCAACAGATAAAATGCAGCAAAACTATTAAATGCTCATTGAAAACCAAACAGAGAAACATTCTTAGTTTAATACAGAAAGTAACTGATAAACACAGTCAGACAAAACCCATGAACACCATGTCTGACACCTTGGGTTTAGAGTATTTTGTGCAATTTCTAATTAAAATGCTGTTCTCTCATAACTCTGAAATGTTGAAGTTCCAAAGAAAGTATTATAAAAACAAAACAAAACAAACTATAAGATCTGAGGATCAGTGTGAAGATATACAGTAGTGGATGAAATAGTTTTTAAATCAGTTTTCAGAGAGCTATAATTTGGCACCTTATAATGGAGAACAATCCCTGGAAACCACAAGCATTGTAGCTGGAATAGGCTAAAACGTAATGACGACAACCACTTTTTAAAGCCTCCTTATCTCAGAAACTACAGAAGATACATTGTGCACCTCTGCCAAGGGGCTTAAGTTTCCATCCCTGACAGTTTGTGTGTTGGTGTGTACAAACTATTGGACTGATAACCGTGAAACTTGGTGAAACTGTGGGAAATCAATATTATATTTTGATATTTAAAACCAAAAACCAAAATGCAAAACGTAGAAAAACAGTATTGAATCCAGTATTAAAATAACTATATTAAAGAACAGTAAAAGTGAAGGAAACCCTTTTAGCTGCTTGCAACTACAACAGTGTTAAGATAGCTCCTGATTAAATCAGATAAATGGATCTAAGTAGTTGACATACGCTTTCTCTTGTATCGTACGGCCAGTTTTAGACATAAGACACAGCCACTAATGAGCTGGTTAGATGAAGAGGTGTAGGCGACAAGCAGATGATTTGGAGGAGAACATGGAGATCTGGGTAACAGAAATTAGCCTCAATTAGACTCCTCCATGTATTTCTCTTTGTCTATTACTGAAGCGCACTGTGCACTGCATGCAAAGGCTTTTGATATCCACATTTCATCTTACATCACGTACTCTGCTCAGCGTCCGTGCAGCTGACGAACATCATTCAGATCTGATGGCTCTGAGCAAATTGGACAGGGAGACAGACTAAACACTGGTGTTTCAATTAGGCTCTTTTAACGCATGTCTTCTTGATCCAGCCCCCAAAGAAATGACTGACACGTGCGCCTGTGCACGGATTCCCCAGCTAACTCTAGAAGTCGCCCCCATTGCAAAAAGGACAGTTTTTTATGGCTTGTTTATTTCTTGATGAGTACCATTCATTTCAAGGGGCAAGCCTCAGTGCTTTGCAGCTGGCATGTTTTTGGAATCCACCATTATCCTCCTGCTGGTAATGAGTTGGCAGAATGATGTGTTTTTTATTAGTATTGTTTAGCACTTGAGATGGGAGACTGGTTTCTCTGTTCGTTCTCTGAGTAGACTGCATATCTCATCCTCGCAGGCCTGAATGGCTATTTATGTGCTGTGGATGTTTTGCCAGGGCTGCAGTCTGGAGGAAATACTTATACTTCTCAAGTGCATTATTTATTTACTTCTACACTATCAGCCTGGAAGCTTCCCCCATAAAAAAAATCATTCACATTAAAAGTAATGAGATTTATTTGGGCTCATTACAGTTCCATCTCCCTGTGCATACATTTACTATTACTGTTATTTGGGCCACACACACACACACACACGTCTCTGGAATACGCTTCTTCAGTTCTGCCATTTATCCAGTATTTTTAGATGAAATCCAACCAGACACCACTTTTTTCATTTGCCGTACTGAATCTGGCGTGCACCCAAAGCCACTTCCCATGCATCTGACGTTCTGTCAACTTTCCAACTCGTCTTCCCTCCAGCCAATGGAAATCACAGTAATTGAATAACAGACCCAGAGGGGATGGGAATGACAGACATCAAGTGGTTGTTCCATCCACTTGTGTTAATGCCAGTTTTAACTTAACAAAATAAATATATACAAATACATGACGCACGTGATTTATAGTTAAATGTTTGCTAAAAATTTGACTGTTACATTCCTTAAATCAATTTATATATATATTATTCCCTGTTTCGGGGTCTCCACCAATGTTACTATCTATCTTAAGCTGTTAATGCTTCTGTGTGTCCACCAGCTAGTTGCTAAATGTGTCTGGTTGCTGTGAACTGAAGGTTGTGGGCTGTAAAATTTAAACAATGAGCTTCAAGGCTTTATAGAGCTGGGTTCAGATAGTTCTCTAGATCTATTGATAATATGAACACAGAGTTTCTATATGCTTCAGCAAAGTTGTTGTTCTGGAAATGTTTGATTTTGTCTTGTCTTCCACATTGTATTTACAATAGCTGTGAACTTTATATTTAAAGATATATCAGTAAAACCAAAAACTAAGTGAAACTGGATAGTCAAGTGCATCCCTGTAACAACATAAGAACATGACCTCCTATTACCTTGTTAGTGGCATTTAAAACTTCAATCGCAAAGGCATGTAAACATAGAAATCAAGATGACGGGGAGGGAAAATACTTAAAAATAAAAACCCATCAAAATTCCAGAGGTGGTAAATGTAGATTATTTTCAGTCCCCTGCTTTGTTGTGTCTTTGCTTTATCTTAGCTCACCAGCTTGGTTGGTGGTTGTTTAGAAAGCTTGTCTGGCAGTAAGGCAAAAAAAACCAGAGGCCAGTGAGGAAATCCAGATGAGATCATCGGGGAGTGGACATGGTGTGTGGTACATGTCAGAGTAACACCCAGTGGAATGCCAGGAGCTTGTGGTTTCCCATCAGAACATCATATCCTAACGAGACGATCGAGAGAGAGAGAGAGAACATCTGGGAGAAGAGCACTGCACACACGTTGCGTTAATGATCTATGATGCTATTAGAAGTGTAAAGAAATTGAGATCATTGTGTTGGGACAAATTAGATGCCACTGTCTTATTAATAATTGGAAAACATGGCAGCCGCTACACACCGCAGCAGAATCTAATACTCTGGATGTCGACAGATACGAGTAATTGAAGGAAGAAAATTGTGGGCGGGATATTCACATTTACATGAGTCTTTAGCACAATTTATTAAGAGTCTACTAGTTCTACTAGTTTGATATATTTCACTAAGTCAGTTTGCATTTGGATGGAAAGAGAGAGAAGTGATAGAGTCTAATTAGAGATTAATGGAAATGTTTGTCAGACTAGTTAAGTTTTATAATGGCTGCGGAAAATCTCAGGAAGAAAGAAAGAAAATCAAGTTGTTCTTCTTGTGGTTTTAGGAGAAATGTAGTATTTCAGGCCAAAATTAAGTTTTGAAGTTTGAATTTTTGAATTAATGGCAGAGCAGTGGGTTTAAGGGAAGAAAGGAAAAGCAGCGATAACAAACGGAGCTCTTTCTGCTTTGTCCGTTCATAACAGACTGGCCTTCGATTCTTTATTCATTAAACAAACCAAACACTACTTTCAAACTTCCCCTGTCGTTTGGTAGTCAGACGTTTCAGACACTTAGCCGTGGGTTTTTGGTCACAGTGGTTTGACCAAAGGAGTGATTCTACTTCGGGGGGGGGGGGGGGCTTGGTTATGCTCTGAAGCCTTTTTGTTAAATTTGCTTTGGCATATTCTTTGATACATCTGCTGTGGGTGCTGTTGGACGCCTGTCAGTTTTAATCCAACGTGCCCTGTGCTAAGTTGTGGGAGTGCCCCACAGACTATATCTGCGTGACAGTTTATCATACTATGTATTGATATTCTACCTGTAGTGTGCAGTGTACAGGTTTTTACTAATGCCCCATCTCAAGCTTCCCCACTCACAAACAATGGGCATTCAGTCGTCACTGTCGTTTTCTCAAAGCACACATTTTCCCCAACCTTATCTTGACCTTTAAAAGCCGATGTCCCAACTTTGTCATTCGTTTTCAGCGGACCGGGCTCATCCTCTTCCCTCGCTGGCTCCTTTTCTTCTGCCACACTTTGCTGTTTCGCCCCCTAATTGTGTCGCCTTCATCTGTCACGGCCCTCTCGCTGTCAGAGAGGAACAGGCAGTGATGGATGCTAATCACTTTCCCTGTGTGCCCGTCCAGCCCGCGGCCTCTCCGACAAGCTCAGCCCAGGCTTCCCTCCTTAAGCCTGTGAATAAATGAGCCGCTCTGCTCATTCCTAACACCGTTGTCCCTGTCGGTAATATACCTGTACTCGTTGTAATTAACTCTGAACAGATGCGGTTGTTATTTCATTTGAAATTCAACTCATAAATATATTTTGTCTCAGCATATTTGCTGAACATATTCTGTAACTTGGAAATGAATTTGAATATTAGCTTTGTTGTTTATTATCAGAAATCAGAAGCCGGCTGGTTTCTTGACAGTGAGTTAATGAGTGTTTCTCTGCAGTGCGGGATTGGAATTCTGAAAATCCATTTCCAGTAATTGAGCTGCTGACTTCCTTTGTCAGAAAACATTTCAAGCAATTAAATATTGATGAGAATCACTCACGGCTGCATTGGAAAGAGAACATTAGCTGTCGAACGATTACTGATTGATAACGTCTTCCAGAAACTTGGAGGAAATATTGAGCCATGTGTTAAAGGGGACCCGGGGGTGCAGCGGTTAGCAGTGTCATCTCACAGCAAGAACTGTCTGGGTTTGACCCTCCTGGCCGACCGGTGTGGAGTGTGCATGTTCTCCCTGTGCCTGCGTTTCCCTGGCTTCATGTCACAGCACACAGACAGGCGTTAAATTAAAGACCCCCACTAGGAGATTTTTACTGGTTATGAAATTGTCTTGTTTTGATTTTGCTGCCTCTTTGTGACCTACAAGAGCAAATGAGACAATCAGGGTGAAAATTGGCTGCCGTGTTTAGGCAGAGGGAGAGGAAACTGGGGAAGAAGCAAGCCGGGCTACGCACTAGGCTAAAGGCTAAAGGCTAAAGGCTAAAGGCTAACTCGTAATACAGACCCGCGCTCCAGAGTCTGTTCCTCACCAACTGCAGGTCTCTTACAAACGAGACGGACACCACACCCTTACACGCAGCTGTGTGTGTGTGATCTTTATTTTTACTTGAATATGTTGAGTAATTTTATCTTTTGGACTCTGAAATATTGGTGACTGTGAGCATGGATGTCAGTCCTGTGATAGAGTGCCGACCCATCAGGGTTGTACCCCGCCTCTCGCCCAATGTCAGCTGGGATTGGCTCTAGCCCCCTGTGACCCTCAGAGGATAAGTGGTATAGATAATGGATGGATGCATTAAAGTAGTAAATCCACAGCAGCTGAACTTTTGTTCTCAAAGACAAAATTAATTCTCCTTTGTGTTCGTAGGTTTCCGGACCCCTTTAACTTTTTGTGTTTTGGATTGTGAACCAAATGCATCTGATAACCATGTTCATTATCAATAAAATTTGCCAGAAACAATAAAAAAACACCTACAATTTCAGATTAGGTATATATCTGTTTTGTCAACCCAATAGTCTTTGATTGTCTTATCTGTTAATAGTCTTTTGGAAGCTGTAATATTTGTTATTTCCCCTGAGAATATATGCAAAGAGTAGATGTCAGTAAACTTTAATTAATCTGTTAAATTAATTGTTAGGATTCCTAAGGATACATCACAACATGGACAGTAAATTATTTTTTCAACCACAGGACAGACTCAGAGGACAATGCTAAATAAAAAACAGTATTGAGCTTTTTGTTCTGCTATTTTGTTTGGAGAAACTAAGGATGACAAAGTTGTCAAAAACAGAGCTCTGCCTTTTGAAATAGTCTCATCGTTCCCCTAAACAAGTTACCGACCCACAGTGGATTATGGGATACAAAGGCCTGTGAAATATACTGGTATTATGTCCTACACGTTTGGGAAATGAAGGACATTGCCCCGGAGCCTGCAGTTAAGTTATTGTCTTCAGAAAGTGGATCAGAAATGACACATCACCCATCTTTACGCAGTCTGTGGTTCAGCATCAAATGTTGTTCCTCAATTCTTCAGCTGTGGAAAACAAAGGCAGTGACAACTCTTCCATTTCTACAATGTCTTTGATTCGACAGAAATTAGCATGTTTATAAGCCAGCCTCAATCCCGGTGGTCCATCTCATCACTTTCCAATACTGCAGTGTGCAGTCTGCCCTGAAGAAGTAATGCTGCTTTTATTATAACCCCTTGTCTTGTAAATTCAACAGTGTGTGCAGCTCTTGGCAGGTGACATGCACCACCACCGGCTGCCAGCAACACACTGTCAGGCTGTGCTGCGATGATAGTGATCGATATGTACATTCAAAAAGGTGCTAACCCGAAAAGCCCAGCAGGGAGGTTAGACTTTGTGCTAGGGCAAAAAAATGTGTTTTGTATAAAGAGTTAATTTCTGTTTATACTGTTGTTGTAATACTGTGGCAAGATGGGATGAATATTGTGTTATGATTGATTCATTATGATAATATAAGAGATAACAATCTGTTTCTAGGTTGGGGCTTAATGGTTCAACATTAAAAAATAATTTTCACTTGGTTCACATGCTGTTGTTCGGGCCTCACATGGAGTCTGAGCTCTATAAGAATTGAGGAATCACGACTTTTGGGTTGAACGTCAAAATCAAGACAAGGTGGGAGAATTCTGGAGTTGTGTTCCGCTTGCTTAGTTACCCTCAAGGCCATTTCCTGTCACAGCTACTCTGTCCACTGACAGAGAGGGATAGTCCCCGGGGAGATTGTTTTGGCCACTGGCCCAAACATGCAATGAACTTTAAAGTTGGCATGAGGTCTGTCCTTCTTTGTCTGAGTGGAATCCACTCCAGTGACGTTCAGCTCATGAGTTCAACATGTAGAACTGAGAGGAAATGTGTTGAAATGCACAACAACAACAATTCAAATCATGTCAATATGTTCTGTGAACCCTCTGAGAAAAGTTTTGTTTTTTCTTTTTATATATACATTTACTAAATGTGAATTTACATCATACTCCAAAAAATGTTTCCGTTTAGTATTAAGTGTAATGTAAATGTTATTGTGTGCTATTAGGTGTAATCAATACATAATAGGTTCACTACCAGAACCAAAAAAATATATCGAAATTATTCTTCTCCCCCACAAAAAGCACCTTATAGCCAATTGCCCTCAGTGGCTGAACTTGGTCTCAGTGAATGAGCTTCTAACTTTTTGTCTGCTGTGGTTTCAGCTGCCCTTGAATTGGTCGCTGTTTAACAACGTTGTGGTTGTAAGATCAGGGTTTAAGGAAGTGTACAGCAGCAGATAAGACATTACATGGTAGTGAATGGTTAACATCTTTATGAGCAGCTTTACTGGGATGTCGTCTGCATTGATATTATGTATATGTGAGCACAGAGAGGAGGAGAGAAGCAAACAGACAAAGGGCTGAAACCGGTTGACACACTAACATCAGGAGTTTGCTACTCAGTCTATTACTTCATCTAGAAACATTAAGCAAGTATTAAAAGGAGCTTTAGCTACCTTCAATTAAAAGTAATTGCAGCAGTTTCCAACCTTGTCCTCAATGTGGGGATAATGAGGTCCAGCCATATTGCTCAGCCTAAAGTGTCTTTACATTACATATCATTTAGCTGACTTCCAATCAAGTGCAGTCAGCCATGAGGGTACAAACTCAAACCAGCAAGAATCACGAAAGTACATTAGCTTCAAAAGAGCCAAACTACAAAGTGCCACATGTAAGTGCAACTTCACTTAGACCATGTTCTCAGCCAAGGTTCAGTCGGATGAGATGTGCTTTGTCTCATTGTCGTCCGTCCTTACAATGTAACACGGTGTTAACAGCCTCCCGCACTCGCTTCCACAGGTGACAATAGAGATAATGAAAACCGATGATTCGCCATCACAGTGGCTCCGACCTCTCATCCGACACGTCCCTGTCAAATTCAAAATCAAAAGTGAAGCCGGCTGTCAACACATCACGGCCGCTGTGATGCTGACAAAGGTCAACAGATTGGAAAGGTCACGTTGCCCAGAATAGATTTAGACACCTTCGGAGAAAAAAGGCACAAGTGAGTTTAACCCTCGATAAGAGTCTCCAAGTGAAAGTCTTCTGACTGAATGATGTGGGTGTATAAAATGCATCTTACCCTCGCTGTGACACTGTGCCGATTCACTCACCAAAGGGCATTTCTCACTTCTCTGACATGTTTATAGCGCTGATTTGAGTCCTTGGAGCTTTAATTGAAAGGAAAATAATGAATCTATTTCTATATATGGTATATATACACACACTCCTATTGATAAAACTGCAGTAAATCCTCCGTCATGACAGTTGTAATGTTGAGCATTGAGTCAGCTTCATGGTCGTTGTGGAGGCAGCAGTTTGTCGTGCTGTAGGAACTGTACTACATTTCTACCGACAGATGTTTTCTATTATCTTGACCAGTCCATTTATATCGATTCGATTTATGCTAAAGAGGAGAAACACCCGTTATGTCTTTCCCGTAAATTTGGAAACACATTTGCGAGGCTGGGAGTTGTTGAAGAGCGACTGTTTATGAGTTGAGATGAGAGTGTTTTCAAGTCAGGAAGCACGGATGAGCAGAGTAGAGCCCCTGCGATGCCGGATTTTGCAACTGTGCCCCCGGGGTGTAGAGACACTCTGACTTAAAGATAGACAAAGTGTAACAGCAGGCTAGGTGTACCATTTTCAGTCCGTTCAGTGTTTCCTGCAGTTTGTATGTGACTGTGACCAAAAGAGGACGAGCAAGACTGCACTAAAGCAGAGCATTTTCGAAGGACCTGCGATAGTAAAAATTCAAGAGGTTTTTGAGGTTGAGAAGTATCTCTGTCGGTTACAGACTTTTCCTGGGACTCAATTGATTCCCTGAGCATTTTGGTTTTTAAGCTGCTTTCACACATGCTCCGAACTCCGGATAATCTCCTTTGACCATCCAGAGGGGCTGTTATATGAGAACGCTAATGCCTGTCACTTGCTGCAGAGTTCCCCTCTGGCCACCCGAGTAAAAACGAGCATCTACCGCAAGTTTGTGACATGCAAAACTGAACAAAACAAATCAAAAATAATTGTTAGCAGGAGTGGGAGCTGGGAGCAAATCACTCTTTTCTGTGTTGATCGAAGGAATATGCTGATTTCAGAGTTGTATTGTTTCTGTAAGCTAACCTGTATCCACCCATGCTTTGGCTCATGTTTGTGGCCATTTGCATTTTCTTTTATCGTTTGTTTTAACTCTGGCGCAGAGAGACGATGAGCCCATTCTCAATACCGCCTACAATATTCCAGTCGACTCTGCTTCTTTGCCAATGAGGTAAACATCTGTCAATGAGCACACAGTGAGAAGGAATTGAATTTAAAAGATGCAGAATCTGGCTGTGATGCCTTTTTAAAGAACTGGTAAATGTTCAACCCCCCTTCAAAATTTTATTACACATATCCTCGAGAGGTTGGCAGGAATTTTCAATCGTGGAGAAGTTGTTGTTCATCGCTTGTCCTGGCTGTAGACGACCGTGTTTGCCTGAGCCCCATCAAGGCTGGTAAAAACATTTATAGTCTCCAGATATTTGGGTCTTGAAGGTCTTTGACTCTCTATTCACTACCAGTGCCCATGAATATTCTCAGAAGGAGCTGTCTCAAGGAAAAAAGATAATGAATGAATAAGAGAAGCAAGCAAATTAACAAATCAGACCAACAAGCAGGATGTTTGGTCGTCTTTGTTTGTGTTGAGTAAAAGAGATTGTGTTGGGAGAGAATCTGCCTTCTGCTTTCCGTGTGCTGCTCAGCCGAGGCCATTTATTATCTTTTCACATCCCTGAACTCTTAAGAGAAAACACTGGAATTCACTTAAACATCTAGAAAGAAAACAAGTTTACGCACTACGTCGCTCGGCTCAGCGGAACCAGAGATGCGGAGTTCTTCAATATTTATTTCAAATCCAGTAGGTGCACTAAGAAACGTTTCATCAATAATACAAATCCCCCCTTGTTGCAGTTGCTTGTCAGCCGGCTGTCTGACTGTGTGCTCACCAGGAGAGAACCTGATTGAGTCTGCTCTGCCTCAGATGGAATTAAAGTTCAACCCAGCTTGACTGGAGTTGACATGGAATATCAGTTAGTCTCTTAACTGGGTCAGGTTGTACATTGAAGCCGCTGTAAGCTCCCTTACTTCAACACTCTCGTGTGTGTATCGCTGCCAAGCTCTCCAGTGTTTGACGTGAGCGTAAATAGTGTTTGCACCTCATGAACATTTCTCAGCTTTTCAATCGACTCATTCACACTTTATTTGTGCGTTAGAACTCCTCCTCAACTTTCTCCTCCTTTGTGATATTTTCCTTTACCTCCTTCATCTATTTTTTTCTGGGAATATTTTGCCTGCCAGTTTATTCCTTAGATGTTTAGGTGGGGGATACATACAAGTGAGAGATGTAGTTGTGAACCACAGCGCAGTAATTAACAGCTGACAATCAACTATAAACTGACCGTAGATGTGAGAGTGTTTGTGTTTGTCTCTGTATGTTGGGCCTATGATGGACTGGCGACCCGTCCAGGCTGTACCCTGCCTCTCATCCAAGGTTAGCAGGGATTGGCTCTAGTCCCCCCCCCCTGCAACCCTCAAGGAATAAGTGGCATAATGGCTGGTGTAGAAATTGAAAAACCTCCAAGCACAGCTTCTTAGATGCTTTGGCTTGGTGATTATTCCCTTTGCTTGCTGGCGTCCTCCTTTTTTCCGAAGCGAAACAACACAACATTACTGGCTTATGCTTTACCGATGGGTCAAGCTGACAGTGAGTGCCGGAGAACAGCTACTAATAAGAAGCTATGGGTGTTGCATCAAAACAACAACCTTGACCTATTGCACAGACAGCTCTTATCATCATTTCAGGAGTTTTTTTACTTTATTATTTACGCCACCAATTTGGAAGCAAAAAACGAGAGTCAACCCGGGAGTATCTGCCTTCAGTAGTCACCTTGTGCCCAGATCTCAGCTATAAAAACCCCTAAATTAAATACTGTCATAACCAAAAATGAATCACGGCCCAGTTTACAGAAATAAGATCCAGGTTGTAAAAAAAAGGGACTTTTCCATTACCCGGATTATCAGTGATCTCGTAGTCAAAGTTTTTAAATTAAAGTTATAATAAGGTTGAAATTTCCATTATGAGATTCCATCTAAACTTGATACACTTTATATTTCACGGTGGTCTTATTTAAAGTACACAGTCATAATCTCCCCCCCCCCATTGTCCTTTAATGCTGTGGGAGCACTAATGTGCCATGAAGGAGGAGCTCTTTGGGAAGAAGTCACGGAAATCTGTGCACCCTTATTTTTTTCAAAGCCGCTGCTGCATCTTGACAGTGATTCGTGTCTGAGTGCAGGTCAGAACGCTGCAGGTTCTCTGATAACCCCGGCAGCTTGTAGCCTTTTAAAAACACACAGCCTGACGTCTGCACCTCAGGAAGTAAGATGGGCCGGAGACAGTATGGTGCTATCAGTATACCCCCCCCCCCGCCGTCTCTTATCTACCCCTTCTAGCCTCATGCGAACTGGATCTGTGCTGCTGCCCTCATCACGGTGTCTCGTTATCACAAAACGCACGCTTCAGAGCCCAGCGGGACAAAAACAAGATATTTATCAAGCTGTTTTTTTTAACGAGAATTATTTTTACGTTATTATACATACACACGTTCCTTGGCCTGACAATATTAGCACTGTATTGGATTTGCTAATATTGGTATTAGACATAATATATACAACCCTCCTTTTGGATCGTAATCCTATTTTCTCCAGCAACTATCTTATTTTGTAATTAGAATGTTTGCTCCACTCCCAGTCTGACAGGTCGTGTCATTCTTCGACACCCTGGGCGGGGCTGATGTTTTCCAGTCATGCAACTTCACTTAGAATAATATATCAAGGCTGGTTTTTTCAAGTTTGTTTTCTCAAATTGACTTTCTGTCCAGCTATCAAAACTTGCCTAAGAGGATTAATCCACTAAACATTCCTCCCTGGTAACAAGTAGCCCGCTCCCCAACCCCCCCCCCCCCCCACCCTCTGGACTTTAACCTTCTCACTGCCAGGACATTTGGGGAATGTTTGGGGAATTTGCTTCTAATGACGCAGAGCAGGGTAAATTAATTTCATTTTATACCAGTTTTTAATGAACACACCTTAACATTTTACTTTTGACCGCTGTTCCATTTGAGATGATTGACTCGACCGACATTTTTTTTTTAAAGTTGGAAAATGGGGTTGTTGGAAAACATCCCACTGGTAGTTTATACTGTGGGATGGAAAAAAAAGGCATCAGCTTGAACACAGAGGGAAATGCTGAAGAGAAATACATTTTGCATATTCGCTCAACTGGAAATTATTGGAGATATTCCATCTTGTCAGATTTGTTTTTGTTGCATTGGAACTGATAATATGGGAAGGGAAGAAATACAAGTAGGTTCAGTTTGGGGGCGATGCAACAGCCAAATGATTATGGAGCATATCCTACCACATAGTGACATATGCTTCGAGCAGCAGATACTCAGTTTGTCTCATGCATGTTTCTCTCTCTGACCCATTTCCCTGCCTCTCCTTCCCTACGTCTATCTAAATAAAGGCAACAAAAAATAATATATATTTAGTGTGCTAAGTTTAATTAAACAGTTTATACATATTCCTTGTTCCATATATACAGTATATGCAGGTTTTGGACTTAACTGCATCTTTTCACTGTCGGTGGTAACAAGCTATTTTTCTTCCCCTGGATCAGATGCATCCGATGCATTTGACAGTGACAGGATCGTGAACCTGCAGAGCAAAGCAATAAATATGATGAACTCAAAATCTTGGTAATAAAACTCAACAGCTCTGTGCACAGGGAGGATCTGCAGCAGCGAAAAACCAGAACAAATATTCCTAAACCTAATCACTCAGCTGCCCTTTTACATCCGTGGGGGCCGTTCCTTATAATTCCACAGACTTGCTGCGCTGCAGGGTTACAGAACTTCTGCTGGTCATTCGTGAAGTGCATAAACAACCAAGTTTAATCTTAAGAAGACTGTGTTCTTTTATATATGACTCATGTGAACTTGGACATACTCAAAGATGTTAAACCAGGGTTATGTAGGAGGACTGGAGACACAAAATATATCGCTCTTGGGAATTGTCCCGGTAGTGTCATGGCTTTTGATTTCAGATTTGCAAGGGAAGCATTTCATAGTTTTATTCTGTTCTTTCAAAAAGGGTGCCGTTTTTAAGAGTGATTGATCAATGTGGTTTGTTTTAAACCATTAATAAACACTGGGAGCTCACAACTCTCCATTGCTGACACTGTGCTATAAATTCATTAGCCTAAATGAATAAAAGAAGCTTTATTATCTTGGACAGAAGGTGAAGTTTATGGTGCCTGAACAAAAACATTTTTTTTCTGTGCCACCAGCGGAAAGAGCTGAGTCAGCACCTCCATCTTCAAGCACACACTAAAGTAATAACTGTGGTCAAACATGTTCCCTGTGTTTTTATGAATGTAATTTATGTTCTTATTCATGCAGACCTGTTCTGTGTCCCCAGTCATCTGTACTTTCCGTACACGTTTGTACTTTATAATGGAGATAACAGGATTTATGCGAGATGTGCATTGGCTTTCATCCTTCTTGCACTTCCTGTATTTGTCAATTAAATAAAAAATAGCTTTTTAATTAACAAATTCCCCTTCTTACATAAAATTGAATTAATAAATACCTTGTTAACAACGACATAGATTTAATGTAATCGCTCCAGAAGTGGCGCCGACCTTGTTTCTCTATTTCAAAACTGTATATTTAATTGTTGTCTCTTGTCTCCTCCTGCCTGCAGAAGATGCAGCACCACTGAACACCCATCAGCCTTTAGATGTGTGAGGCACAAACAAAGAAACCTGAACATCAAGAGTCCACAGTAACAGTAAGACTCCTTATCTGCTCCCTTCAGAACTGTCTGAGAAATTATCGTTCTCATGCTAATGTTTGGTGGAAGTGCTCCTGCCACTGGATCCAGAACAGAAAGTTTCCCCTGGGAGTTATTGGTACCTTTACTTCAGTAGTTTGAATGATTAACAGTGGAACAGCTGGATTAGCATGAGAAACTTCACTTGGCAAAAGAAAAGCTCCTATGAGAAGAGGCACTTGACCCACGTACAAGTATGATGCAGAATCCTTGTACATTTGCAATGAGCATTTGATTAGTAAAGAAGTGATGAGCCACACACTTCGTACCTTAAACTAGAAAACAGTCTCCTGCGTCTTCTTCAATTTGAGGCGTTGGTTCAGAGGCACAGTCGGGATAGAGAGTTTACAAAGAAAGGAGAGTGTCATGCCATCAAGTTGAACCTTTTGAGATTTTTCTTTTATTCAGAATGGCTGCGTTATAGATAATATGATCAAAGATTTTCTCACCCACCTCGTGAATATGTTTTATTCTGCAGCAGCACCTCGTTTACCATTTAAAGGAGGACAGTTTGCAGAAGGTCTTTTATCGTGTTCCTCCTATCTCAGCTTCTGATGACCCCTCGGCTGATGCTGAGTGCCTCGTCTTCTCCTCATAGACAGTTTGACTGTCAGCAAAGTGAGCCTGGAAAGTCTTTTCATGTATAACTTGAGAGTAGAGCTCGCCTGACTCCCCAATGCAGTCAGCACATTCCGAACAGTGGCTGACAGTAAAATATGGCCGTGTATGAATGACTTTGTGTGGAAGCTGGGGGATGTCTTATCACGCAGGAACAGGGGTGTAGATTAGAAGTAAATTATTGAGGTAGATTTGGGTCATAAATAGTCCACTGTAATCCGTCTTTTAGATTTATGAGTGTGTCACATCGGTTAAAGTGCTATTTTTGTTCTCTTTTAAACAAAACCACAATCCTCAGGCCATTTCAAGTGTTAGTGGCTACATGCTACGATATTTCTCTCTCAAAATGACCTTGTTGACAAAGTGAACTCAAATGTTCTTTAAATAGTCACGAGAAGTCAAATATGGTGGATGAAAGGCGAGATGAACGGGGAGAGAATTAGCTGGTGGATGGCGAACTTGTAGCTGTATGGGAAGCAGCGTACGCGTCCATTCATCGTGGCCTCAGACAGATGTGTTCAATCTTTATCCAAACACTTTGGAGGAGCTGCCCCTTTCAGATATGCTCCACTCGGTCAGCTGTTTCCAGAGATGGGGTCAGGATGTGGTTAGCTTAGTGTGGCGAGTTTCACCAATACCTCTAATGCTGACTACTTTAGTATGACTCAAGAAATGTTAACTCGTGGCCTTTGGTTTTTTGGGGGGAAAGGGAGGAGTGTGTTAAAACAACTTCCCTAATAGACAACATGAGCGTTATCCACCGAATACCTCTGTGCAGCCGCAGCCTGGGACTTTCACTGTCAGCGTGAGGACAAGCTTTCAGGTGGCTGCGCTGGCTTCCATTAGCCAGGAAGGTATCCATTAACCGATGTTGTACTCATTCAGCTTGGGGATCCCTGGGTGAATGAATACAACATTGCACCACTTTACACTCGTCCACTGAGCATGTACTTTTTAAAAAGGATTTCACATCTAGACTGTTTCTACTAATAGCAAAGCTCCGATAAATACACACTGACTTACAACTTCCAAGCTTCAGACTGTGACTACATTTAGTCGCATTTTGGGACTATTTTTGGAGACAGTGCGAGTGCATTTTATAACGAGGCGCACCAGTAAATCCATTGAGGGAACTGGCTTGGAGCCGGGCCCTAGTGGTCCTCAGGGGGAAGTGCTCCAAAGGGAGGGGAAGGAGAGGCACACTGGAGGAAGTTCCATTTTACTTGTTTTGTTGTAACGAGCTGACCACAAACCTTATGTTCCCATTTATGATTTTCTTTTGTTTAATGTTAATGTTTTTAAAAAGCTCCATTTAACTTAACGAGACCTCCTAAAGCACCACTTCACTTTGTGACTTTGAAATGAAACAGCACATTTCTGTATCGTGTGAACTGTCTTTTAATTAGCAAACATTCATCAGTAAAACAGTTCGGATGGGAAAAATATGAATGTGTTACGTTGCATTTGTGTGCTGGTGCTACTAAACATTTTTCACATGATTCAATGTAGAGTCAAAGATGAAGATCTTGCACATTGTACTTGTCATGGTTTCACATGAAGATTTGTGCGGGACCTTCACTGTGACAGGCAAGTGGGACAGCTGCTGCCATTTGGTAGACATCACACACACACTGGGACATTAAAGTTGTCCAATCACTTTGACAAATTTCTGTCAATTAGATTCCAGAGAGGCCATTAATGAGATTGGTGTATATAAAATATGATTTTACCTTGAGAGGGCAGTACCCAGAACCGGCCCCTCGAGCGCGTAAATCATCTCTTCGTCGTGATTTGTTGCTCAGTGCGAGCTAACTGGAATTTGCCCTGGTTGGACGGTGGCCTGCAGGAGAGCGTTCCACCTCACCAACCCCCAACGCCACCGGGTCAGAAGACCATCGTTATTTTTTGATTGAACCCTTGCACGCAAAGAGTTTCTGTAAAAAGATGAACCTGCAAAGAAGTGAGTCTACCGTCAGTTGCTGTTCACAGACTTTCCAAAGAGGCGTGTTGGAGCCAGAACAGACAGAATCATGTTTCATATAGACCAATCAAAAGATATTTTTACTCCTCCTGATCTTTCTTTTGGAAATATCCGACTAGCAAGATGTTTTCTTCATGAGATCCGCAGTTCTCAAACGCTTGAAGGAAAAAGACGTGATATTGTCACACGTCTGAATTTAAACAGCATCCACACTCTGTCACAACGTTTCGTTTCCCTGTGAAACAACACAGACATTTCTCAAGCAACAGGAGCTGCAGGTTCTAGTATTATTTTAAGTGTGTTGCATTCAGGTGAATCACTGCCAGCTGATGGTCTGGTCTCACTAAAATCCTTTTTACAGTGTGCCTTATTCCCCCCCCCCCCATTACTTGCCATCCTCAATAATCATTTATCATCATGGATTACACAGTTAGAGAAAGCACTGATCCAATTAAGCCATATTTGGTACAACTCATTAACCTCTAACGGCTTAATTTGGTGATATCTCGTTATGTGGACTGCAGCCTCTCTTGCACAGTGACGCATGAATTATTGAGAGCTGTATGTCTTCTGACTTTTGTTTTTTTTTAATTCTCTGAAAATTGTCATTGCTCACAATGAATTGTGTTTTGCGCTTCTCCATCTGTCCTGTTGTTGTGAACATTTTACCTCTTGAGGGAGTTTCTTCAGATTTGGCACAAACTGATTAGAAAGGTCAAGGGTCACTATGACCTCACAAAATGAAATAGTTTTTGCCATAATGTGTCCTAACTGGATGTAAACCCAGACTGGACTGGTTTGTGGAGATCGTGTCCTTGGAGGTGAAGTGCAGGCTGAAGAGAGAACAGGTGGGAAGGCAGGCGGACGATGATGAGGATGAATCAGGTGCTGGATGATCCAGGTGGAGGGAGGAGTCATCGCCATGCCCAGGACACACACACGGGAGAGAGGGACAGACGGACACACAGCAGAACTGGACGGTTAACAATTGACCAGTCAAGTTTGAAATTCCAAATGATGGGGAAACAATCCTCCATATGGAACACTGAGCTGGACATGACTCTTCATAAAAGAAACACTGTTCAGTACGTTAAACAAGGTTTCACATCTCTGTCACTAATGATACAGAATAAATCAGGTTAGATACCAAATTAAATGCCAACATGTCCGGGCTGGTGACACGAGTTAATTTATTCATTCATATTACAGCATAACAGCAAACGTAACGTGACCTATCGAGCTGTCGAGAGCAAACACGCAGCTGACGAGAGGAACATTAACAGAAGAGACGCCCTCTGCTTTAACCTTGTGCTTCATGATATTGCACAGCCGGTCTATTCTAATTGACTTCCAATTGTAGAACCGGCAAAAAGCACTGGTTCGTGACCTATTGAGTTTCCTGCCACACATTTCGGTGAGATACATTTATCAAGTGTGTGATGTGTAACTTATCCTAAAGGGAATGTTTGTGCCAACGACTAACCGCTCAAGACAGAGTTTACAGTTATAGGAACACATATACTGTAGTTTGTTAACTAATAAAACATTTTGTTCGAGCAAGTAAGACTGAATGCTGAGTATTTATATTTAAATGTGTTTAGTTTCAACTCAAATTTCACTGAGTATGAAACTATACCATGCAAGTGTTTGGACTGACAGCTCCCTGGTGGCCATGTTGGTCTGCAACCCACATAAAATCCCTTTTTTAGCACATTTAAGCTCCAGCTTGGTTCATAATTATGGTCTGGAGTCTGTTCAGTGAGCTACCAGCTGAGATTTTCATGTGATGTAGAAACATTTGTTGTTTTTCAGACTTTGTTTTTCTGGATTTAATTGGGGTGTTCTCTCCCATTAACTTCAGTACAGTCTATTGTTGTGTGTTAGTGGGTTTTTGGGATCCAACTGGTGACCACCTGAGGGACTGCATGCACTTCCTGGGCGAGCAGCTTTCAATACGCAGCTGTGTGTTGAAAAGACTGAACAATTCCAAGGAGAAGAGTTCTATAAAATCAATAGTAACATTTTCTCAGGTGCTGAATTCGAAGGAGGTTGAGTGACGGTCACCTGCAAAGCTTACAGGACAATATTCTATAATCATGGACTGTATAAAGGTATAATAGGTCCACAATTGTCAGACCACTTTTATAGCATCAAATAACTGATTGAACAGTTTGATAAGCTCCATATATATATAGCCCAAATTTAGTATTTAATTTAATTCACAAATTCATTTTTTAATGAACATAGGTCACTAGAAATGGCTTCCTGTTATTTATTTTTAAAACTAATTTAAAGTTTGTTGTTAGACGGGTGCAGGGACATATTATTTTTATGGTTTGCACAACTTCTAATCAAAGTGTTGATCCTTTGACGTCTTGAATGAACACAAACGAAAACCGCCTCCGTCATGTTAAATATTTCATATGAGAAAGATTTGGGGAATTTTAACCTCAACACAATGCATTCTGGGAAGTATGTGAGTGAGACAACAGTGTTTCTGAATAATTTTGACTCATTCCGAAACTGCAGCAGGACAAATTAGAATACGGTGGGTCACCACAGTCTCGATAATTAATGGGAAACACTGGGTAGGAGCTGTCACTTCCTGTTTTGAGTTGAGCCCCCCCCCCCCCCCCCCTGCTGGTGTGAAACTGACAAACACAAGAAAGTAAAGCAAACTGAGCTACTAAAATATAATATGATTAATTTGAGGTATTTTCCTTTCCTTTTTCAGGCTGAAAGCCAAACGCAGCTTTGAGGATTGTCTGCATCTATCGCTGCACCGTGAGATTAAGCCGCATAACGTTATCAAACTGTTCATGTGAGAAGTTATATTCTGCAGAGAGGTAATGTTGGTCGTTTGCTGTTTGCCCATAAAGCCTTCAGCAGCAGGCAGCTGAGATGAGATGAGTGTAATAAGAAATGATGAATGTTATTTACTACAGTAAAGTTGGTGAACTTAAATACTTCCACAGAGCCTGAGGGTGACTGCACATAGTATTAGAGGGAAACCTATTATACATTTATCCTTTACTACCTTGACTTTTGTTTTTCCTGTAAGACTTTATAGGCATCTCTCTGTTTGCATTTTAATAGTCCAGTCAAGTTCGATTTATTCAAACAGCACATTGAAAACATCAGGAGTTGAGCCAAAGTGCTTTACAAATCATTTTGCAAAGGAAAAACAAAAGAATATGGATAAATACAAAGTACAGAGAGCCAGAGCAAAACGCAGAAAAGACACAAAAGATACAAGACAAGAAAAAATATTGACATAATCTTGAATCGCACTCAGGTGTAATTCAAAGAAAGATTAAAAACTTAAAATTAGATTTAGAATTATAGAGAGTGGGACAAGATTTAATGTGACAGTCACGGTGCCGAGTGGATGAATCTTAACTTTGCTGCTCTCCTTTGTTTCTAGTGACATGAGCAGGTGGAAGGTTGTACCTTCACTGCAGGTAGTCGAGTAGTGACTGATTTGACCCAATCAGGAAGAGACCATGTGGGGACGTCTCTGTTTTTGCCTGTTCATACAACATCCAGGAGTTTTCAAACTACAACAGGGATATAAAACCTCTCCTGATTAGAAACTGGAAAGCAGACGTAAGCGTAACACCAGGGATGTGTTATAAAACTAAAGCAGTTGTGTTGATGAAGCCTGCATTTGGCCGACATGTTCAAAATACTGACAAAATTAATCCGATGAATTGATGAATTTTGAATGAGTTTCAGTGCTTTCACTGATCCCTTATGTGTCGCCATGTTAACATTTTTAATTATCCAATAATACCCAGACAGCTTCAGAGGCGATAAAACGTATAATGGCTTCAGACAGTCTGGTTTTAATATCATCTCCAGCACGTTACTCTTTGTTTGTGTTGCACGTGGAAGACGGTTAGTCACAAACGCTGCTATTAATATTTGAGTTTGAACACCCCTTGGGTTTTTCAGAATGATTGAACAAAAGAGCTTTGTGACAACTTTCATTCGGGGGATTACAGTGTGTTGTTGTTTCGACGCCGTCTTATTACAAAGAGAGAGCGGCTGCGTTTACACTGATTCATGTCAGAGGACGGAGCTTCTGAAGCTCTTGAGTCTGCATCAAATTCATTTTTAAGAAGTGCTAGATCCATGTTAAAAGTAGGCTGGATGTAAATCCCCTCACACAACACGTGCCTGTGTTGTGGAGACAGTGTAATGTAGAGCAGCAGCCACTGGAAATGATTCCTTGCACTCTTGGCTGTAGTCAGTCATCATTGTTGGCTCAGTGAAGTTTTTTCCCGCCGTGCCTGCATGAAATAACATCGCAGGTAGAACACATCACTGCTTGGATGAAACACAAATCATGTTGAGGCTGCAAATCTGAATGAGGATCCTCTGAGATGCTTCTCATTGAGATGCACATTCCTGCCTCTCCACCCACGCCCCCCCCCACTCCCACACACACACACACACACACACACACACACACACACACACTTCCAGACTGAAAGATGAGATAATTGGACTCTGAACTTGTGTAAATCTGTAAACCAGAAGAATTGCAAAAACATTAGTGTGGAAAGAGTTGCTGGTGGGATGAGGATGCATCGAATCCTCTGCGTATTTGTTATTTGGTTTTACTATGTTGCATTTTAATGCTGAAATACGGGGGAGAAGTTGCCGTAGCCTAGTTATTAAACAAAGTACGAACACATGACTCATTGATATTGTTTTCAAATGTTGACCTAGTTGCGTTTGGAGTTGTTGCGTCTGTTGTGTTGCTTCTCGGAGGATGGACAAGTTGTTATCTGTGTGCGCCGTAGCAGAGGCAACTTACACGTATACATAAGATAAAATGTGTCACACGTCATCGATTACAACTTCACATTTTTTTCACTTCATTTGTAGCATGAATTCTCAACCTTTGAACCCATTTTTGCATCTGTGTGTGTGTGTGTGTGTCCGTGTGTGTGTCCGGGTGTGTGTGTCCGTGTGTGTGCGCGTATAAAGGGCCCCCACTTTCCCGGAAAAAGCCACTTCCTCTACCCCACCACAGCTGTTCATACAAGACGCAAACATGAAATGATACAGGCCAGAGCAAAGAAAAACCCTAGAAAAATAAAGTGTGAACAGCCCAGATCCTGTGAGCCTCCCTGTTTTAAATGGCCTCTGAGGCACAAACCCAAAGTTCTGCTGGCCAGCAAGAACACATCACCACCACCAACACCACCACCTCCACCTCCACCACCAGCCTCTGCCCTAACCAAGCTGAATAAGCAGAAGAAGGAATGCCCCTCCGTACTTTGAGTGACTGGCTGGAAACCTGTTTGTGATCTTGATTTTCTTTTTGACCTCTTTCCCCAAGGTTGCTCTTATTTGATGACAATTTACAGAATACAACTTTCAAGGATTCTTTTTAACTCTTGAAAAGTGGTCAGATCCTGAAGCAGTTGTACTTCCCTGCGAGTCACTCAAACGACTGTGAAGGAGTCAGACAGACGGTTTCCTGATTAGACCCCGAGGGAGAGACATGAAGTTGTCAATCAGGCTCTCATGTGTTTGTCCTCTGCTCCTCTCTTTGACAGAAAGGACAATCAAGTGACAGATTTTAAAAGTGGTACGCACAGTGGGAGGTTGTGGCTCAGGAGGTACAGCGGGTTGTCCACTAACCAAAAGCACCAGCGGTTCCTTCCCCGGCCTCTTCCATTCTGCGTGCCAAAGTGTCCTTGGGCAATACACTCAGCACCAAATTGCCCCTGACGGCTGTGCCTGCAGGGTGTGAGTGAGGGAGGATGGATTAAGATGCTCTGCATAAACCGGTGAATGGAAAACTGTACTGTAAAGAACTTTGAGTGGTCGTCAAGACTCGAAAAGCAACAGATCATTTCCTTTCAACTCTCAGGACACATGTTTTTTTTTTGCCTGTTTGTGTTTCTGGAGTACAGGAGAAAAAATAAGTATATTATTTAATTGATATAATCTCACTGAGAAGCAGATTGTTATTACTTTGCCTGTTGTGCTGAGGCTTTGGGCCAGTTTCCGTTTTTTGTGATCACGAATCGCACGCAGCAGAAACCGGGGTCGTCAGACTGCAACCTCTGGCATGTTGGTTTTATAGGTCACCTCTGGTATGTGACGGTGCATCGCAGGGGAAACAGTTCCTGGCGAACAGGGGTCTCTTACTTTTTTATTTTTTTGCCCATGCAGAACTCCAAAAGAATCCATTTTGGACACACTGTGGGCGGAGGAGGTTGGGTTTGAATGTCAAGTATCATGTGTCGAGGCAAAACGCTTCTTGTTGAGTTTGCAGACCCCATCATCTCTGCTCGCTGCAGTCCTTAGTGTACCACCATCTGGCCCACAGCTGAAAACTATTAGGATCTGCTGGAACTTCCTCCTCTCTATTCCTCCCCAGTTGGAAGGCGAGTAAGTAGCTTTTATCTCAGCTCTGTTGTTGTCATTTGCATGTTTCTCTTCTGTCTTTCTTCTTCTTCTTCTTACTTCTCCCTCTAAAAGGCAAGTTGTGCTTTTTCCTTGAAAGTACGTCAGGGTGCTGCATTTGATCCACGGCAGTTCTCAGTGCCAGGCTGTGCAGAGAGAGCAAGTCTGGCTTTTAGATTGTACACCAGGACACCACGGTTGATTCGTCCGAGGAATTCTGGGACAAAAAAATTCACAAACAGATTGTAGTTTGCGATGTGTTGTTGTTGTTGTGTGTTGCGCTTATCCAGCAAGATTCCAGAGCTGGTGAGAGCAAAGAGGAGAAAACAAAGGATCTTTGTTGATTTTCCTTTCTGAGGCATGATGTTGGAGTGCGTCTGTCCCATGTTAAAAGCCTGCTGCCTTTTCAGTGCATATGGGTCAGATTAGTGTGTGGCTGAAAGGCATTTGTAAATGGGATGTTAACTTTGCCTTCTCTCTTTCTCTAAATCAGACTTTTTAAACGTTAACTTCCCTCAACCTTCTGCCTTTGGATTCATTTTCTTTGTTAAATGGTTGTAGGGGTACGAGGAGTCGACTCCACAGGGTCAAAGTAGGTCGCGCTCACTTCCAGAAAGTTTCTTTCCCAAATTCCAATTGTTTGAGTCACTGAAGGTGAGTTGCTCTGACTCTGGGCTTTGAGATTGCTTTGCCTTTCGGATCATCTTTTTGTAGTGAAAGTTAGTGAATGTAGAGCAGGCTTATGTGTTTTTACTTATTTTATGTATCATTAAAACTTAAGAAAGAGAAAAACTACTGTTCAGTTCAGACTGTTGAGTGTGTATGTATTCTTTCGGGATCTTTCAAGCTTTCTTGTGTGGTTTTAAATGAGTTTGTGTGTTTTCTGTATCATGTTAGATGTTAATATACTGAAACTGTTTGTTGCGGGTTTTAATTACAGTTTACAGTTGTGGTTTGTAGGGTTTCAGTGTCCGTTTACTTTGGTTATTGGACCTCATAAAGTTGCATTATTCATAATGATGGAGGATAAATGTGCTGTTAGGCCTGCTGAGTGCACCGTGAGCCCGGTGACGACTCTGTTTGGAATTGAACAGACGTAACCTACTGCTCCCACTGCAGCGAGTAAACACTGAAAGAGACTGAGGAAGTTTGCAGCTCAGTGTTAACATACTGTGTGTGTCTGTGTGTATATGTGTGTGTGACTCGGGATCAACGCTTCTCCCAAGGGGGTGCTGTTGAATCACCAGACAGGAAGCTATTAAAACAGGCTGAACACTGGGTGACATCACAGTCAGGTGATAGGCGTGGCACCGTGTTATATCACAGTCTCCCACAAACAAAGTATGTGGCCTGACTTTACCGCATGTTGTGAATCCTTCAGGAACTTAAAAGCTCTTAATTGGGATTTTTAGACGAGTACCAAATAGGATTAGGACAGGAGCCAATCACGGTCTGTCTTTTATCAATCTGTGTTGGAGATCAAATTCCAGGTCTTTGCCCGTTTTACTCTGAAGATGCCGGCTGTCTAACTTGCCTCGTAGTGCTTTTTGAAACACTGGTACGCAGCTCCAGTGGGAGCGTATTGAATATTTCTCCTCTGTTTTTAAATAGGCTGCATTCCTCAGGTGCACCACACCCCTGGTGGGCTGCTTCTGGTTTTTAGATAATAGGTTTTTGTCTAAATCCTTTTTCTATAGCTCATGTCACAAAAGATCCACGATGTCCTCTATCCCTAGATCTGTGAGAACAAAATGACACAACACAAAAACACCACAAACTATTAAAGGGGACGTTGTATTATACAAAAATATGTCAAACTTGCTTTGAGGATGAAGGCACTTAAATCCAAAAAGCTGCTTCTCAAAAAAAGCCGTAGTTAAGTACCAAGGCCGTCGCTGCCAAGTTCTTAATTTGGCAGCGTAGATACTTCAGAGTACTTTGGTGCTGAGATGTGCAGAATCCTCTCGCACTGTATTTGGTGAAATGTAAACAATACTGTCCTTGTTCCTCTGCCCGTGCGATGCTTTTGAGCAGCAGCACGTTAGACCTGTACATCGGGAACCCAATTTCTCAGCCGCAGAGATACTAGGACTTGGCAGACTGAGGAATGTCCCAGTCTCCACCCTGAAGCTTGTTCCATTTAGAATGTGCTGCTGCCCTTTCCAGGGCCAGAGTTACAGGAAGATATCCCCTTACAGTAGAAACCCACTTACATTGTGTTTGTATCTGCAAACTGCATTTTCCCTCAGCTTTATGCCACATTAGTTTGAGCTTTATGAGCATTTCAAATGTATTCAGTTCACTTTTCTTCACATTTACTTCTGTTGCAGCCTGATGATGATTTAAAGTCATTTCCCCCCCTCTTCAGTCTACACTCAATATCCTATAATCTTTATGTGAAAGCACAATATATTCACATCTGTATTCTGACACTTTTCAAAGACACTTTCAGGTTTCCCTCTCAGCTGACTTCCTCTGATCTAATACAGTTTAAACATATTTTTTGTACTTGTAATTGTCCATATGATGATATATTTGTAGTCACCACCACCATATAAACACTGACCATCACATAATGATAACACATTTAGCCATTCTCACTCTTTAAATCGCTTTCTCCCAATGACACACAGATCTTTACATACAAATAACATTCTTACGTGGAACAACCAAGATTCTTCTTATCGATGACCATCTTACCAAACTGAGCAATCAGAGGAGAAGGGAGGTGACCAAGAACCCAATTAGCAATCTGTCTATCCTCTGTGAAGATGGGAGAAACGCTGTGTGAGAAAGGCTGCTCTCACTATGGCACTCCACGGATCTGGGCTTCGTGGCAGAGTGGCCAGAGAGGAGCCCCTCATCAGGGAAAGACACATGAAAGAGCCTGAAGGACCCTCAGACTGGGAGAAACACCATTCTCTGGTCTGATGAAATCAAGATTGAACTGTTTGGCCTCAATTCTGAGCATCTGGAGAAAACCAGGATCATTACTTTTCATTTCTCAGTCTAAGAAGACAGTTTTTTAAAATCGTTACGGAGACAGTTTTATCTGAATTAAGAAATAATTGGAGCTGCGTCCGAGGCGTAGTTTTAAGGATGGTTTGTTCATCATCAGCTCCTCCCAGCAGTAATGTATCTGACTCTATAGCCTGAATCTATCATTTCGTACTGGCACCGTGCTGCTACCCAGTCAAAACTAATGACCCATTACCCTCCTGTACCACAGTGATCAATTTGTTTTCTCATACTTAACTTTGTATTTTATTTCTCAGCCCCGAGGGGACGATTGGACGATGATGCCCGATACATAGAAGCCTGTTGTCTGAACGGCATCAGCTCTGTCAAACCCATCACTGGTGTCCGTGTAACATACGAGACGATACAGAGCATGAACTCATTTAGAGAAGAGGAAAAATAAATCTAAAGTGGTTACATCCAAGTAAGACAAATAGATTTGATGATTGAGTCATAATGTTTTTATTGCAGCTCCAATAAACATGAACATGAATTAATTATAAACTTGTCCGGAATATATTGAATTAGTTTTGCTTGTTCATGTGGTTTAAAGAGCATTCAACAGCAGGGTTGTTCAATAAATGTTAATCAATACATTTCCATCTATTACATTACTAAAAACTAAATACATATATTGGTTGAGATACAATAAGCATCTGAGGTCATCAACAGGAACCTATTGATAACAATGTAATCACAGGATCTTATAGGATGTGGTTGTATTACCTACAGGTTCACTAAAGGTACAAGGGGCTATAAGGAACTAGGGTGTATACTAGTCTGATATAATACAAAGAATTTAAATAAGGTACAAGAATCAAAAGGGGTTTTGGCTGCAAATACAGAATCTACACCAAACTCATTCAGGCTTGATGCTTTAATAAAGTCGATGTCCCTGTTTGAGTTCATCCACAGTAGAGATCATCTTCTGACCCACTAGAGTCGGGCTGTTACCATTGAATTGTCTCAATGCAACATACAACATATCAATATCTGTGATACCTGAAGTGAGCTGAGGTCCGATCACGTGGTTTGTAAAATCATCACCGGAGAAAAATGTGTCTTCTGATGCAAGACGATGAGAGATGAACTTTAAAGCTCAGAAAACATGAGTCACATTTCTACTCTTTCAACACTTTGTCCTTAACTCGGTACGATTCTGGATCCATTCAGGTCCACAGCTTGTTTTGGGGTGAGGTCTAATCATCTACATGCATGTATGAATCAGGTCTGAATGTGTTGAGCCCATCGAGATCCAGGTTTTCTTTCTGTGAAGCTCTATGAAAACCAGCAGTTCTGCATCAGCTAAAGCCTGAGGAAATATTTCAGTATGAAAATGAAAAACTTATTTTGACTATTCTGATCCGGTGAAGAGAGCAAACGGGTTCTTTTAATAAATAAAAAATGTTTCGGAAGGACACAACATCTTGTCAATTTGTTGGGTTTGTTTTTTCATTTACTGTAAATGCAGAGTGACTTTTTCTTGATATATTGAAAACACCAGCGACGGGGAAAATGCAATTCATTTCCTAAATTGCCCGTGCGGTCTTAAGTTTGTTTGCAAAGGGCACAGATTGAAGTAGCTGTTGTGGAGCATGTCTTGCATATCCCCCCCCCCCCCCCCCCCCCCCCCCCCCCAGTAAAAAGCAGAAAGGATATTGATCGTGGAGCTCGCCGACAGCTACCTCGCCCTGAACACTCCGTCCTTGAGGTCCTCTCATGAGGAACTGATGCAAAGGCCTGAAAACAGTCAAAGCCAGGAGTCACACATTCGACACCCTGCGGAGGCGGACATTTTGCATTTGTAAAAAGGAATTGCTCGTTGTTTCCTGTGATGCAACGCAGTGTGGGTCGAGTGCACCAGTGTCTGTGTCAGGGCACGTCAAGGCTGCGCAACGCTGAGGATTAGGGCACCACGTTTATCGCTGACTTCATCCCGGCTGTGTGAGAGTGAAGTAATGATGTATGGTACTGGGGCTGTTTGGTGTAGGTCGGGTTAAACTATACTGTCCACAATGTGGGGAAATTGTCTTTGGCTCCACAGGAAGACAACAAAATAGATCACTAATAAAAAGAGGTCTGAGTTCTTTTGGTGGCTGGTGGCTTTTTAAAACTCCTTCCCAAAGGAAACAGTCTAAATAATGTACGTAAAGGATAGAACGGATTGTTTGTTATGTCAGGAGCATTTTATTTTTACCATTCAGCGTAAACCTGTCGCTTAGTGGTATCTGTGGTTTCCGTGTGAATCCCTCTTGACAGTTTGTCGCTTTACACTCAACATTGAACTGTCCGCACCAAGCAACCACGTTACAAGATAAGATGCTTTCCACCAGAGTCCATGACTTACATGACTCTTCTGACTCACCCCAAAGTATCTATAAGCTTTCAGGATTAGTTATAACATCTGCATATCCATCTGAGTATTTAAAACCTCTGACCTTTTCAACATGTTGCCCTACGGTTGTTTTTGTAAAACAGGAAAGGGCAGCGAGCACTTTATTATCAGCACTACAAGGTCGGTAGGCCGGGGGACTGTCGGACAGCTAAACATTGCCTCACCACCAGGAGAAAACGTCAGACTTTGTTTTGTAGTCTTTTCTTAAGGTCAAAGCCATTTTTAAACCCCTTCTTCCTGCTGCTTTTCCAGGTGGAGTATTGGCAGTAACCCAAGAGGGAACTCAGCCACGCACATTTTTCCACTATGAACCGCGCCTTCAACAGGAAAAAAGGTGAGCAGAAAATAACTCCTCCAGCTAAACACAGAGCCGCTGTGTCAGATGCTTCTATATCTCTGCAGGGTTCGGTTAAAGCTGAACCATCCTCAGCTTCATCTCATTTTCAGTGTGTTTCCTCTGAAATAATAAGGATTTCTCTCCACGTCGGGGGGAAAAGATTCATCTGGATCAAACCCTGACTGTTCCTGTTTCAACTTCATTAAGATGCAGTTACTCATTTGTCAATCATGCACCACAAAGTTTCTGTTTTGAACGTTTTCTCAACTTTCGCCCTGTGCAGCTCATTAAATCTGCAGGACTGTGAAGTTTGAAAAACATGAAAAGTGACATCCTGAGTGATGTGTTTATTATTTCATCTGATTAAAAAACATCAGGCACGATGCAACTTCAAAGTCTGGATGACCGACCGAGGCTGGAAATGCAGACTTAACTTTATTCATTCCACAAAGCTGTTAATGCAAGAATACAAACTGGTCATAACAACTAAAAAACAATCTACCAAGCTGGGGGGGGGGGGGGGGGGTTGTGCAACACTTGTGTGTCTTGAGGTGACCCTGGCCAAACGTAGAGGGGGGGGGGGGGGGGGGGGCAGTTTGATGTGTCTACCCATCTGTCCCACTCCCTCTGGTGGGAATCAACACTCCTGGAGAAGCAGTGGACAGTGTTGGTGGAAAGTGTCCAGGCCCCAGGTGGTGCACCAGGATTTTAATGATATTTTGGCCGTTATAATTCACTTCTTCACTTTGGGTCCTCCATTTTAAAAGATGGTGATCAGGTGGGGCAGGCGTTCTGCTCACATTCCACTTCTGTTTGAATGCCTGTGATAGAAATATCCCATTTTACCTGGAAGTCTATTTCTGTGAATTCCAGCTGCTGCACCAGAAAGGTCGAACATGTACCGTCCGGCTCTTTGCACTCGTTGGAAGCTGTTAAGCTGTGCATCCATTCATCCGTCGGTCACGATAGTGTTTCAAAGAAGTTCCCTGGCCTCTGCAATGCGCTAATACCTCTGAACACCAACAGATGCATAACCCTTAAGCTCCTCTCGATTTAATTCCTGCAACTTTTGTTCAAATCAATCCAGTAGTGAGTGATGCCAAAAGGTCCGTGACTTTGAGAGATGAGACCTTTCTTTCTTTCAGAGCATGAACCACAACGTACAGAAATACCTGGAACAATGTGTGTGCACAGTCTATTTTGCTTCTTAGGTGTTTCTCCTGTGGCTGAGCAAACTGGTGATGGATGTTTATCCTTCAAAGATTTTTCACATCGTGGTTTAAATTGGTGTTTGAATGAGCTGGAATCTCAACGTGTTTCATAATGAAAATCCAATGATGAGGAAGATGAGATGACGCATCGGTGCAGTCGCTCCTCGGCGGAGGACTCTGGACTGTAATGGATTTAAGAGATTTGTGTCTTGTGTCATCATGCAACAAATCGATTTGTTTCATCACACTTGACTACAGTTGTGGATTCTCATTCCCACCGTACTCCCCGTCAGATGTGGGACTTTACATTTGCGTCTCTCGCGACCTCCCACAAGGTTTGTTCGCCAATGACTTCACAAGAGAGTCAAGCTCGTCTCTTTGTTGTGCCTGTTCACGCCTCTGGTAGGAGTTGTACTTGAAAAGCCTTCAGAGCAGACATCATACAGGCCCACATGTACAGAAATGTCCAACAGCTTTTATTAATGTGTGTTCCTGTGCACCTTGCTGCTGCTGCTGCTGCTGCTGCTGCTGCTGCTGCTTTTTGGCTGAGAGTGAAGGCTGGCACCGGCATCAGATCCACTCCACTGATTTACCTTTCCCCCTTTATCTCTGCGTCTGGCTGTGTTTTTGGACCTGATCACGTCTAGCAGGTAATGCCAGCAGGGATCTTGATCATTTTTTATCTCCCATGTTTATTGCCCCATGCTCTTGGACGTGACGTGCATCGAGTAGTTAGCCTCTGACGTGGGGGGGGCTTCTTGTAAGTAACAGAGTTGTAAAATATAGATTTATATGAAAGGAATCAGAGGAGCGAAGCAAACCCTGTGTGCAGCGTATGCACCTCAATCCTATACATGTTGTAGTCGTACAGTTTCATCTACACCGATGTAGATTATGTAATTTCATTGGTTGCTTAAGATAATGTTTTATTACTTTTTATGACGTCAATTTCAGATTTTATAGTGATGACACAATGACATAATTTATACCAGTATGATCATAATTCATTTACTGATCTATATAAGCCTTGGGTCGTGTCTATAGTCCTCTATGATGCAGAGATAACTGTAAAGAATGCATATTTACTTTATTTAAAACTATACATGACAGCCTTTTCTGAAACATCTTCATGGTGTCACTCATTATGGGATATATGGGAATAATCTTCTGATCGATGAAGCTTTTAATTGTCTCAGCAGAGTCGCAGAGGTATCTCGGAAAATGTTGTTGTCGCTTTGACCAATCAGCTCTATAAGTAATCATATGGACCTACTCTCCTGGTGCATATTTTGTACACACCATACCCCGTGAAGAGATGTCACAACAGCAGATATCTGACTGTAGTGTTCTGTGCAAGGTGTAATTAAAACTGACTGACAAAGTGACGGATCAATAATGTTTAAAAAAAAACATTTATTTTAAAAAAAAGGTCCACGTTTTATTTTGACGGGCTGAACGAAATGGCATTCATCACATTATGAGCTGATGTTACTTTAAGCTAAACAAGAAAACGTGTGACAACCAGCCAAAGAGAAGCAGTTCCAGACATCGCATTAGAGACGTTAGTGTGATAAATGTGCTCTGGGATTTATTACGGCCCTAAGGAAGGATGTTATAAAAATTGAAATGGCCCTCAATATGAATAAAGGCCCCCCCCCATGGTCTAAATGATCGCTGGTGAAATGAAAGAATCAGCATCACAGAGTCGTCAGAACTGTGAAATTCACGTCATTGTTACGCTGCGTTTTTTTTATTGTTACTAAGGTCAGAAGTCCTCTATTCATCACTATAATGGAATCAACAAAGCATTCATACAGAAAATGAGATGGAGGGGGGGATACATGGGGCTTTAATTTCCCCGTGGCCATGCTAACTGAATAACTGGAAAATATAAATATCAAATATAAATGCTGCCCTAAGTTGAATTTGTGCATGTCTGATTGCCATGTAGCGAAGGGACACTGATGTGAAGTCTGGTGCTGTACGAGCCTGATCCTCCTCTAGCTGGTTCATAAAGCCATCACGACGAGACATTCGATCCATAAGCATTTCCTTCTCTGGCTCTGTGTAATCCGTATTAGCCTGGAATGGCTCCCAGATTTCTTTCTACCAGCAATATTCTCAGCACTTAGTTGTTGTTTTTTTTAAATTTAACAAACTCTTAACGCACCTTTCAAGCACAATGGAGACGTGGTTTTATATCCATCTCTGGGCTTTATTTCAAAAACCATAAACACCTTTACAAGAAAGATACATGCAGCACATTAGACATTTTGAAGGCTCTGTTACTGTCAGACAGTACATTTATGAGGCTCTAAGGAGATACTGTCAATATTTCTGTCTTGCACTTTTACGTTGGCTTCATACACCTCGTACGTCAGCACCTAATGAACGGAGCCAGATGGATTTGTGTGCCCACGCATTCATACAGTTTACAATGCTTCATCTTAAATGTAAAACACAACCTGCTGGGCCTCAGCAGCGTGGTGTAGCTCCTCGCCACATGGAGGTTGTCCCCCTGCATGATGGAGAACAGTGCAAACCCAGCAAGATGTCAGCGTGGCAGTGATTGAGCACTGCAGTGAATTAGGCTATTGCCTGCCCACTTCTTGCGGACGCATGGAAACACTGTGCATTTGAAAGCTCTAGAAGTAAAGAGCTAAGCCCAGAGAATGTGAAAGAGGGGAGAGCCCAACGCTAAAGAATAGGTGTTGACGGAAGGTTTTACACAGAGTAGGTGCTGTTACTGTTGTTTCCATCAGTAATACAAGTGGTATCGTTAATACAAATATTAATAGGAACTTTGAGTCCATTGTGAGGAGACAAAGAGGTGTAGAACTTTTAATGATCTCCTGAAGGATATCACCCACCTGTACTTCATCAAAACTCTGAGAGCAAAGCTCCTTGGTGTCCTGCAGAGCATCTGAGCCGTGCTCGCTGGCTAATTGGTTCCATTTCAGTCAAATATCTTCCTTGAACTCATATGTACAGTCTACAGTAAAATGTGAAAAATCATATTTAATAATACAGGGTTTTTCAAGTGGAGGACTTTAGAAAAGTGGAGTGATTTTTGTTATCTTTGGAAGCACAGCTCATTGAGGTGAAGACTATCTTACCAATGCCGGGATTCACAGTAAAACATGAGATAAAGAGATGTGAGATAAATCCAAATGCTGCTGTTAGGTCGGAGATAAGAAGAGATTCCTCGTGATAAAGGTCTAATAGATCAAACCACCAGTCAATCCACAGTGTGCAGGAATCTTTTCCTCCCAAGTGACTTTACAAATACCTTTTTTATACCTCTGTGGTGAAAGGCATGGGAGGCCTTCATGTTGTCTGGTTTTCTGTTCATCCATAATTTAAATGAGGCTAATGCAAGACTAAGTAGCCATTGTTTAGGCAGTGTATTAGTACTGAAAAGACTTGTGACCTCTATCCTTTCACAAATCCAAACCGGGTTCTGCAGGAGAGCGAAGCAGAGTAGAGAGAGAAGTGACGCAGCCTCTCATCTCTGGAGAAAGTTCACTACAGCGTGACAGTGATGAATTGGCACTTTTCGGTGGAATTCTTCTCCCATCTCCTCTCAGCATCTGACAACGGAGCCTCACAGAACGACCTTCAGACACCACGACCTCTCCTTTGAGCCCCAACAGTTAATCTTACTTTGTGGCAACCTGGACACAAAAAGAAGGACTCTTCCTACTTCGGGTGTGTTCTCCTGGTTGCCATTTTATGCAGCAAGGGACTTGGAAAGAAGACAAGCCCCCCCCCCCCCCACGCACACCTTCCCTCCTTTAATCAGAACGGTGTGTGCTGAAGGCTCCCTCACCACTCTCCTGCGTACTCTTTCCTGGACTTTACAGTTTCTTAACCTCCTTAGCTGCGCACGAGAGGAGGCAATACATCATCCCTCTATCAACTGTCATTGAAGGGTCCCCACTAGGAAATTGATTGCACTTTGGAAGGAGGCCGTTGCAAGGTACGAGCGGGGATAATCTCATTGCACACAGCTGTTAGGAACGCTTAGGAGGTAGGACAAGTTCAGTAGAGGAAAGGCTCCCGGTTCACACTGCAGTGTCTTCACAGAGAGCATCACTCTCCTGTTTGCCTCTTTATTTGTTGCCATCAGAAAGATTTTCAGAAAAATAAAACAATCTCCTTAACAAGTCAGGATTTTGCTCAGAAATAATACGATTAACAAACATAAGCAATCAAAAATAGCAAATGTGGGCCACTGATTTAACTCTAATTAGAACAGACTCAGACTTCATCAAGCCACTCAGTCAACAACAATAATGCAAACAAAGCGATTACAGACTTTTGTAACGAACATCATACATTTGATTCACACCATTTCCACCTTGCAAAGTCTTGATTAACACAATCCACCCACAGTAATTGAGCGCCCCCAAGGTCACAGTCATGCATCTTCTGTCACAGCATTCATTAACGCGGGGGGCGATAAGCCATTTATGAATGGGGAAATGAAACAATGAGAGGGATCTCTAATCAGCAGATGATTAGGACATGTTGAAAATGGCAGAACGGGACAGTTTGAATTGTTTCATCAGTGACCTGTAATGATCCCTGAACCTCGGTTTAATCTCCAAACAGCGTCTGCAGGGCAAGTCGCTCATTAACCGTGTGTGAGGATGTGTCAGAAGTCATACTGGTACTAAAACACTCGTATTTAAACAAGACATTAATGCTACCCTGGAAATTCAATTGCCTTGGAAAGCCACAAAAAGATTCATGTTTTGTTTGTTTATAGAAAGAACTGAAAAAGACCTGATGTGAATATCAAGAAGTTGTTTATACACTTAAAGTGTAAATGAGACGGAGCAGCTTCAAAACGGCTCCAGAGCAGAACGTACCTTTACTCACTCTGGTAACTAAGGGATTTTTAATGTGCTTTCAAGAGAGAACAAAGTGCATCTGTTTCCTGGACACCGTCAGTAAACAGATTAACACAACAGTCCAAATAACACACTCATGCAAACAGCATGTTCTGATTATCTCAACCCTGAACACTCAGAATAAACAATAATCAAAGACATGTGGAGTATTCTGACCACATTATAAACATCTTTATAGAGTTTTAGCAGCATTTTGCAACACTGACATACAACAGTTAGCTTCTTGGCATCATAATCAGACCATGTTGTGTGGCATGCAAATAGAATATGATAGTTACACCCCTATAGACACGTTCACCTGGTCACATCCATGTTGCTTTGAATGCAAAGCACTGCCTATTAAATAGACATCAGTTCAGTCTGAGCACACCAGAGAGATTCAGTTCATCAGGGTGAGAGAGGGGGGGGGATCAGCGTTCACCCGTTCCTAATTGCCACCATTGGTTTGCCCTTGAGTCCTTCACCCCCCCCCCCCCCCCCCCACCAAACTGTTCCAGTAGAGCTGAGTCCTCACCAACAAATCTGCTGTGGTGGATCGTGGCCATACTGGGCAACTTTCAGCTGAAAGAAGAGAAACACCAACTGGAACAGAAGCTTTAAAACTGTTTGGTTCAGCCACTGCTCTCTGTGTTTGTTGTGTAATATCCTCCCTCACACCTTCTGTCACTTGTGTGAGAAGCTACCTTCTCGTGTGGCAGACTGTGATATATTGAACGAGACTGAGAGAGCTTGTTGTGTCGTTTCAGATAAATCCTGGATGCACACCCCGGACGCACTGGCCAAGCATTACATACCCTACAATGTCAAGGTATGTGTCACTGTGGGACTGACTCCTTTGCTGAGCACTTTAACTGTATTATAAATCAAATAGAAAAAGGGCATGGGGGGGGGGGCAGACATTAAGCAATGATTAGGGGCTTTTACATTGAAGGGGACAGAGAAACCTCCTGTCCACACTAATGCAGGTATTGGATTTTTACCATTGCTTTTTTTTTTAATTCTGGCTTCTGTGTATCTGTGTTGGGAAACATACATTTGACAGATCCTTGATGTTGGCGTTATCACCACCTACTGGCCTGTTTTGCCTATTTGTGGGTTTGTAGTAGTAGTTCTCGTCTGGAAGGAAACATTTTATAAAATGATGGTCGTGTGGAGGGAGAGTTTAATTCCCAGGAGTGTAGACATGGCATGATGAAGTAAAACTAAATCCGTTTGGGAGCTTCCACCATTTGTTGTGTTTGCTATCTTTATTCAGACCTGTCAAACTGACAAGTACTGAGGACAGCAGCTCATATTGTGTGATAATGTCCGGCTACATGAGCTTAAACTTTGAGTTGTGGAGTCAGAGTCGGCGCAGGATGAAGCTCAACATCCTTTACCCATTTGACTCATGTAAAACACACACACACACACACACACACACACACACACTCAGTAATGATCATTTGGATTTTCTTTCCACGACACCGCAAGTATGAATTGTCAAAAAGTGGATTTGCTCTCATTTATCTTCCAGAGCAGCTGTTTTCCCTCGGTGCTGCGATGGGAGGGAAAATTTCTCGTCAAACTTTAATTTGAAAGAGTCGCTCTGTGTTTCAGCCTTCCTGTTTTGTTTTAGTTTTTAATGAGTGTGTCAGTCGGTGGGTGTGTGGGGGTGAAGTGACTCATGCGTCTGTCGAAAAAGCCCAGCCAGAACCCCTGATGCAAGAAGTTGAACTTGGAATGAAATGGCACACTCTGTTCTGACTGGAAACACTGGCCTCTTACAAAACACAGACCAGCATGTTTCACTCGGGGAGCGCTCTCGTCTGTCAGGCTGCTTCCCCCCCCAAGAGGCTCAGACCCTGTCAGCCTACCTCATAGATCCTATGATGGACCTGAGGTGCAACTCTGAAACTACCACGTTCACCCAAACTGCGCGAACTGGCAGAAGACACATCTCTGAAATCAAAGAGTGTTGTCCGTTTCCATAATATCTACATATCGTCAGCTTTCCCTGACGTTCTGCTCAGCTCTGAGGACGCCAGCCGTCGGTGCAGGAATTGAAGGGAACGAGATGGTGCTGACTCAGTGTTTGGCCAGTTCTCGCTGTTTAAAGCCCTTAGAAAAGTTGAAAAAAGGCCCAGTTAGCAGAGGGTGGATCCTCGTTCGGCCTCGAGAAAAAAGCTCTCAGTTTTTCCAGCTATTGATTCAACAAGGTCATGAAAGTCTTTGATTTGTTACCAAATGACCTACATCATTTCTTCTTGGGTTTTCCTCAAGGGTCTCTGACGCTAAAACCTGACACGAGTATTGACAGAGCTTTAGCTATTCATGAGAAATCTTACCTCACATTGTTGAGGTAAGATTTGACTTTTAACTGTACCTCACATACAGTTAAAAGTCAAATACTGTGGGTATTTCATTTTATATAAAAAAGTATTTTTGGAGTTTCACTTTACTTCTAACACCATTTAGACTTTAATGTTGGGAGTTAAAATGTTACTGGTTTTAGGGCTGCGATTAATTACTAGTTTCATTTCTGAATAATCAATTAATAGCTTAATTATTCTTTGTTGTTAGTAAAGTTTCAGAAAGACGTGAACTACGTCTGTTAAACTCTTCTGGGAAGTTCAAAGTAGTCAATCTACTCTCAGAACTTAAAGAAATCCTCCCACCAAAGTAGCTGCAACCAGAATGGAGTGATTGACATTCGTGCTTCAGAAATGAAAGAAACGATTAGTAAATTAAAAACAGCAAAAATTAATTCCTGATGACTTTTAACAGTATGTACCAGCCACGGTCTCAAAATGTCTGTGTCTCAACTGAAGGAGAGCGCTCCTGCTCCTACAGCCGCCCTTAAATCACCTTCTGTGTATTCACGGTCATCACGTTCACCTGAGAGGGAGAAAACGAGTGAGGAAGAGGAGGAGGAGAAAAGGGGGAAGCACATGACACCTCCCCCCCCTCCCCCCGCTGTTGAATTGGAGAGAAGTTTCCATGAAAGGACGGCTTCATTTTAATTAAGACTTATAGAAACGTCTTCTTGAACTGCAAACTAAATGAATTCAATATGAAACATCTATCAATGAAGAGCTCAAGGACGGGAATCTTTACTTTTTTATTTTTGCCATTTTTCAATTAATCAATGTCAAGAGAATCTTTTTTTCCCTTATGGACACTGAAGGAGCCACATGTCAATAAACCCTGCAGCACCACCCGCCACTTCCATGTCTCTTCAATGTGCCCACGTTCCACACCAAAGCAAGACGGATCTCAGAATGTGTCGTCGGTGCTCGTGGTATTTTCCTGATTCGAATTCTGTTCACTTTATTTTCTGCAGCCCGTCTGTTTCCCTGCGCCGCCTCTTCCGAGACGTCTTTATGTGTTTTCACTGTTGCGGGAGGTGAATATCTGAGCTGTTGAGATCTGACATCAACAATCACTTCACACCCACATGACACAGATCGGGTTGAGCTGTGTTTTCAACTCATCGTTGGTCCCAGTGAACATTTGACATCTGTGTTTTGTCCCTGGATATTTTGTCTAATATTGTTATTTCGAGATTGCACAGCTGAGGTGTGAATCCTCCCCGTAGGGAATGAGTCGGGGGAGGGAGGGTTTCGTGTTTTTTTTCTTCCACGTGCACCGGTTGATGGATAAGCCTCCGGGCTTGGCCTGCCTTGTGAAACGTCCCCAGCCGCACCCCAGAATGCACTGGTCAGGAACAACTGCTTTCTCCACTCTATTCTGGGCATCTGTCAGCGGCGCTCTCACAATGTCCCTTACGTCTGTGTGGAGTACATTTGTCCTACAGGAGCGTGTGTGAGGGCTGACACTTTTTGTGTATTAAGTTGCAATCTGTTTTCTGGCTGCATTGATAGGTGACACTGTGTCTCCCTGGACTTAGAAAATTGTAGACACAGAACAAATACTCCCAACCAGTACTGCAGGTTTAATTAGTTACATAATTCTGAAGCTTAATCTCCTTTTTTTTTTTATTATTGCTGTCAGGCGTCAGCAAAATAACTGTGAATAACTGATTCAATTAACAGAAATATATAACAAGACAGAATAAACCACAGCATCAATCCACCTGCAGCATAAAGATAGCAGTCTGCACCAGTCAAATGGACATTAGCAGAGCCAAGTCATGGACAGCTTCACACAGATTTTTATTTTGCTGTAAAGACAATCCGCGTCTGTCTGCGCCCGTTTGCTCCGTTCCGCTGGGAGACATTGTTATTTTGTTTTCCTCAACCTTTGAGGGGCCGACACCAGTGTTTATGAAGTCTGATATTGGAACAGGCTCCACACATTAAGCTCAGGAGGCACTGAAGCATGCTGTGTGTGTGTGTGTGTGTGTGTGTGTGTGTGTGTGTGTGTGTGTGTGTGTGTGTGTGTGTGTGTGTGTGTGTCTGTGTCTGTGTGTGTGTGTGTAACTGCAACAATTGCTGCTGTGCCTGCCAGATGGACCCACCATGTTCAGGCACAAAGGTTAATGGCTCCATCTGTTGGAGAACGACAGAAGTGCTGCACCTCTGTGGGCGCTTCTCTCTCTGTGTGTGTGTGTGTGTGTGTGTGTGTGTGTGTGTGTGTGTGTGTGTGTGTGTGTGTGTGTGTGTGTGTGTGTGTGTGTGTGTGTGTGTGTGTGTGTGTGTGTGTGTGTGTGTGTGTGTGTGTGTTGTGATAATATAAAGAAGGTCAATCGTATTGTAGATAGATATTTGCTCTGCTACAGGTCAAGGACTTTTCCACAGTACATTTTTTTCCTGTACCATTTCTTTTGATTCTTTCCACATTTAGTTTTTACTCCTGTCATCTCTCTAATGTTGCATCTCTCTCTCCTCTTTTTCCAGTTCCTCGGAAACACAGAGGTCGAAGCCCCGAAAGGCACAGAAGTTGTAAAGGATGCGGTCAGAAAGCTCAAGGTAAAGTCTGTCCTCTGGATAAACTGCAGCCTAAAGCACAGACCCTGTGTTTTTTCAGGAGAGTGCCTGACGCTCCCCTCCCTCACACCATCAAGGTGCCCTTGGAGTTTTTCAGCTCCCCAGTGCGGATGCTTTTAACGGCTCGATAAGCACAGCACCTCGCTATGTAAACTTCCCTCAGGTATAAAGGGAGAGACATGGAAATGTATCTGCCATTAAAACCTGTTGTTAAAAGATCCTTCTTTAATATAACATGTACTTGATATGATGACTGACACACTGGTGCTCTTAATAAACCACTTCAGTGCAGGTACTTTCATTTACACTGTTCTGTGATCTGATTAGATGCTACAGCTTAAATTGGCTGAAGTGAATCGAAGCTTGAGGCTCTAAAGCCAAAACAATAAGCTGAAAGGAACTAAGGGAAATACCCAAGAAACTGCTCAGTTTATCATTTTGACTCCACTGACTAAACTCTTATTGGTCATTTAGGGAATTTCCCCCGATGTAATTAGGGCTCGGTTTCATTGAACTTAGCCCGAGTTCCTTTCAGGACACACACCACTCAGCATCAGTAGGATAAAGTAAAACTAACAGTGTTAGCCTGTAAGCATGGGAACTGCTGCAACCCACAGCTCCTCTGTAATGTGCCCCCCCCTCCCCCCTCAGTCTCCTCCTGCCAAGTGTAGAATCTGTGAGGCCACTTGTAGGGGAGCCTTGTTTTCCCGAACCCACACCTCTATTGTTACATTACATTTGATCCTGAAAGCCTGTTTTGGAGACCGAGGTTACTCCGAGAATCTGGACGAGCTCGGTTATATTTCCAAAGTTCACGCGGAGGGGGGACAAAAATGTGTTAGAAAAATAAGAATCGAGAGACGGCCTTGGAAAGTTAGAAGATGTGTGTCCTTGCTCGGGATAAATCTGGTTGTGAAACGTGTTTTCCTCTGCGGTTCTGTTCGGGTTTACATCTGCAGGTCCTGAAAAAGTAAATGTCCTCAATTCACTGAGGCTGAACTCAAGGTCACACAAGGGCTTGATTGCAGCTGAACATATCGTTTCACCAGAAGCCAAAGTGTTCGAGTACCGACGGTTAAACCGCTGCTTCATCTGTTTGGGCACACGCTCACATGGGCACACTTTGTCTCCTCACCAACTGAGAAAGAGAAATTAGAGCTGCAGGATTTAATGGGTTTTAGTTTTGAAGGCTACACTGGCTTCATGAGGATTTATCTGAATGCATATGATCAAATCCTAAATAATCATAAGCTGTCATCGGCTTGCTGTGGGTTTGCTTACAGAGTTACAGAGCTCACTCCCCCATCTAACAGACAATTCCATTGGTTGTTGAGCTGAACTCTCTGCCAGCTGCAGTTGGCCTTTAAAACCATTTTGGCAACCAAACTGGGAAAGACTTAAAATGTGCTTAAAAGAGCGAGGAATCCCATTGGATGGATTTCTTCTGGCGACTTCTACAAAACACTTCACCTTGATGATTAACTTTTTCCTAAACACAGTTTCATCACCGTTTAACTATTGGACAGGTTTTTTATTCATCTTGTTAATTGTTTTTCGGTTTTATGGTCTCACCACTCTCGTTAGCCTCTATTTTCAAATGTTGTCTGTGGAAAACAAACCTCTGTCTAATACCTACCCAGCAGCTAACAGACAGATAAAGCAAGCAGATAATAAACATAGCCCCCAAAACATGTTGTGGGAGTTGGTGGTGACTCAAACTGAGCTAAAATGTCGGTGAATCCTGGATTTCATGCCCAGAAACCTGACTCGGGATCAGTGGTGATTCTTTTGTGTGTCTGCCGAATGTGTTAATAAGCAATTGGGTGCTATAGCCCGTTGATCACAACAACTGTACAATGTTGTTGTTGTGGTTTCTGTCCCCCCCCCCCCCCCCCCCCAGTGGCAGATGTGATGTTTGTTCCTTCTGAATATTGTTGCATTAATAGTGTGAACTAATCAGTTGTTTCCCCCCATTTTGAATTTGTCTAACGTGCAGTTCCAGAGGCACATCAAGAAGTCGGAGGGACAGAAGACTCCCAAAGTGGAATTGCAGATTTCCATTTATGGCGTGAAAATACTAGATCTCAAGACAAAAGTGAGTCCAAGTAATTCAGTGTTAGCTCTCGATGTGTGCATTGATGCTTTGAAACGGGTCGATACTCAACATATTGCTTTTGTTTCCCAGGATGTGCAGCACAACTGTCAGCTACACAGGATATCGTTCTGTGCAGACGACAAGACGGATAAAAGAATATTCACTTTCATCTGCAAGGACTCCGAGTCCAACAAACACCTCTGCTTCGTGTTTGACAGTGAAAAGTGTGTAAGTGCTTTCCTCGTCTTCTTAACGACAGATTGCAGAATCCTTGCGCATGTGTTGTATTTCAAATCTCGTGTTTTTTAAATTGCTCTCTCTCTTGATATTGGTGATTTGTGTGAGTAAGCTGCAGTGGCGTCCTCACAGTCTTTGTTCCCGTCCCGCTGCAGGCAGAGGAGATCACTCTAACCATCGGCCAGGCCTTTGACTTGGCCTACAAGAAGTTCCTGGAGTCTGGAGGCAAAGACGTGGAAACCAGGAAACAGATCGGGACCCTTCAAAAAAGAGTACGTCTCACAGCCAGTCACATCCGGTTGGCTCAGCTCGTTTGTTCTCACATAGACTTTAATGGACTCGTACCGTCATGCTGACACATCGACGTCTTTATGAATTTACACAGAGCTGGTTTGTATTAATTGTTTTTAATTATCCAGTGTGGACAGGTCACGCTGTGTTGACTGGAAAGTGACAGTAATGAACATTAATGTTCTGTTGATGAGTCAGAGAGTAATGTGCACCCTGCTGATAAACTGCAGTGGGTTCTATTTAAATGGTTGTTTATTAAGACATTTGTATGACTCTGCATTAGTGATGTTGTATTTAAACACCAGTGTCATGTGTTCTGTACTTAAAGGTTCATTTGAAGTTTAGTTTCTAGAATGGTTTTAGCTATTTGCCACGCTCCATGTCGACCGTGTGACCTCAGCTTTTACTGAAGATTTATCAGAAAGAAAAAGATATAATTATATCTATATAATGAGAACAGTTTATCAATATTTTAATCCAACCCCGACACAAAGATCGGATGAGAACCTCTGAAAAAACTGTCACATGACTTTGTCCTTCCGCTAAACCAGCTCGACTGCTCTTGTTTCATTTGTAGATTCAGGAACTGGAATCAGAAAACTCTGAGCTGAAGAAGCAGCTTCAGGATCTTGAAGAGCAGCTGATGATCACTCATTCTCCACCGGTGAGGACACAATGTGAAAATAGAGGGAGGGCGGTACTGTAAATGCTAAAGTGTGAGCTAACTGTAGCATAAGTAGAGTCATAAAGGCACCGACCTGGTTAACATTAGCTAACACTAGACACCGTAAACCGCTTGTGTCCATGGTTTCACATCTGCAGTGTAAACTACAGCTTCACCTCTAATCTGACTGTCAATTTATTTTTAATGTTCCCGTCAGCTAAACCTGCACGACCAACTTTAATTATAAAAAGTTAACAAAATGGGACTATGCAAGTTTCCAGCAAGTATTTTAGAGGACGGCCGCTTGTGCTGATGTTGCTCCTCTGATTGGACGCTGCGCCTCGGGCTCAGGTTTGGATTGACCCACCTGCAGGGGCTCCGCGGGGGGTCCGAGCCGAGTCTGAGGCAAAGTAATCTCACACCTGATTGGTCTGATGAGGGACGTGATGCGTCCACCACCTCAGCGGCTCAAACGCCGGCGCTTGTGACAGGCTCCTGCGAGCGCGGTCACACACACACACACAGAATAACACCGTCTCTCTCTCTCTGCTCATGTTCTCTCTGCGACCTCTTCTTTTTCCTCCCAGCCGCTGCACATTAACGCCTCCAATGAAGCGTACATGCTGCAGAGGCCCTCGTCTCTCTTCTGGTGTCACAGCATCAAGTCACTGTCCTGTCTGGAAATCTCCTCTGTCACACTCACCCCTATGAGCTCGCCGGAGTCCAACCTGTCCAGCGGGCTACTAACTCCTCCGCCTGCCAAACCTGCTCCTCTTCCTCCTAAGCCTGCTGAGGGATGCAGCATCCCGCGGCCTCGCGTAAACATCCTAAGCTTTCTCTTCCTCTCTGCTCTGTGCTTTGTTGCTGTCCCTGAAGCTTTATTGTCTTTCACCTCTGTCTGCTTTCTTGTTTTTTTAGTTTTTTGCATTTTCTGCTGTTCCTATATCTTTAGAGTTTGTGTTTGTGCATTTTTCGCACAAGTAAGATCATTCCTCCTTAAATACAGGGAGGCAGTATCTCCATGAAACCGCAGGACGTCCACAGACGTTTTCGACATGGTTCCCTTCTCCCCTGTGACACCGCTGGTGCCCACAGTGGCCAGTAACGGCTGCCCACCACCACCGCCGACCACATTGCCACCAGATATAAGTGAGTGATAACTCTCTGACGTGTTTTAATCAGCTCTCGGGCTTGTAAGAGTGTTTCCTTTGCAGTCTGAGCCATATGTGTGTGTGCTGTGTGTGTTTTGTAGGGAAGGACTTGTTTGGTTCAGAGCCTTTCGATCCGTTCACCTGCGGGTCGGCCGACTTCCCCCCGGACATCCAGTCGAAGCTGGATGAGATGCAGGTGGGGGTCTCCTGTCCTCTCTTATTATCACTGTCCTCACTTTGAAGAATCAAACATTTCCTCTTGTTAAAATGAACAATGTCTCTGAGCAGTGAGCGCCACCACCCTGTGTGCACTGTGAACTGTCAGCGAGCAGTTCCCTTTGTACTCAAATATTTTATAACCCCAGATCATGGTTTTCAAACTGTGGTGCTTAAAACAGAAGTGAAAGAGTAAATATTTAATTCTATATTCCTGCTCAGATTATTTAAAAAGAGCACAATAGTTGGTTAATGAAGTGCCTCCACTTTATTCAGATTTATTAAGAGAGCGGTGGGGTGTTTATTAAAACTTTAGATCCCTCTGCTCTGTTTCCTTCAACGTGAGCAGAAGCTCAAATGTGGCTGGTCAGACACAGCAGCAGCTCCCTCACCCCCCCTGCTGCCTGGAGGTAGGGATTAAAAACCAGGAGCAGTGGAGGCGACAGATATCCCTGTCTCCCCGAATCTGAAGTCAAAGGGTCTCGATCAACCCCTGGTGGCCAGCTGCAGCATAAGTCATAAACCTCACCTCCTCCATGTCAGTGGAAGGGATATGGACCAAACTAATAACTCAGATTACACATCAAATGTTTCTTCCTTTAAGATAGTTTCATTTTAGTTAGTTGTTATCGCACTGAGGACGTAGAGAAATGAGGCAAAGGGACTTGAGTTAGATCATCACTCTGACATAAGTGGGTTAACCCTGACTGGTCTGTTTCAAGACGTCTCAGGAGGCTGGATTCTGTTTTCATTCATCACCAGAAGAGAAGGGACATTTAGTAAAGACACTCGAACGGCTGAGTTCGATCTGTGTGTTGCCAGTAGGAGGTGCTGTTGCTCCGATTCCCACTTTGTTTCCTTTTCAGTGCAAACTTCTCCTTCCTCCTCTCCTGAAGGAGTTATTAACATCTGAATTTATCTCTTATCTCTCGTCCTCTTATGGTCGCAGCGTCAGAGATGGTTTGTACTCTTTGCTCTGTGTGTGTGTGTGTGTGTGTGTGTGTGTGTGTGCTGTGACTCTGTCTTTGCATGCATGTTCTCATGTGCACTGTGCACGTGTGGTTGTGTCAATCATCAGCTGTCTTGCTCTGCAGTGGATGAGCATCTTTTGAGTCTGTGTTTTATGAACTAAAGTGAGCAAATACATTTAAAAAATGAGGTGCATCGTTACATAACTTTTCATTGTGTTAATAAAAGCATGCTTTAGTTTTGCTTTCATGGAAACTCTTGTCCTGTTGCTTGTGCTCGAGTTTATGCGTGTGAATAAAGTGCATGTTGAACTTTTCATTCTTCTCTTAACCTCTCAGAGCTTTTAGACACTTTGTTCCCACGGCTCAGTCTCAGTCCGACCATCACTCACGTTTTGACTGTTGATCAGCGACATGTCGCCTCACGTCGGTGCTGGCGGCCGCCGCGTCTCACACAGCTGTTGACTGACTTGTCTTCCAGGAGGGGTTCAAAATGGGACTAACCCTGGAGGGCACCGTGTTCTCCCTGGACCCGCTCGACAGCCGCTGCTGATGCCTCGAAGACGCTCCTCGCCACCGCGTACTTTGAACCCGTTTGTATGAAGAAGTGCCAAACTCCACTCCACGGCCGAGTCAAGATGTCACACTGTTCATCTTGAGGTTTATATGCATTTGCATTTAGATTGGTTTTTTCGATATATATCAAGGTGAACTTAGATCCATTATAGAAAAGAACTATTTTTGTATGAAGAATAAAAAAGGAAGGAGTCGTTTTGAGTACCTTTGATTGCACAAGGCAATGAGAGATGTAAATAGTGGGACATGTTGAATGGTACGCTCCGTAGCAGGATTTTCATATGAGACCATTTTGTGTGTATGCACCATTTGAATTGTGTATTTGTGACACATTCCTGTTTGTACGCCGAACACAAGCTGGCAAGAATTCAATAAATGGAACCTGTATCTTTAAAAACTTGCTCCCGCCCCCTAACATCACATACTGTTATTTTACACATGATGTAGCTCATTAATCCAGTTGGATATGTACATGTATGTTGCTTACTTACATTCCCACCTTTTGGTTTTGATATTTCAGGATCTTTTTTCGTTGTTGCTGTTTTTTTGTTTGTTTTTTTTAAAAGTATGAAGTTCCATATTTACGCATCGTCATTTTTACTCTCCCCCTCTTCTTGCACCAGAAGGCACTTTTTGGACAGACTCCATTCATGCAGTTCTATTCCCATGATTTTACTTTTGGTTGCATTGACTTTGCTGTTACACTTATTAAAGAAAATCTTACTGAAAAAAGTCTGTCTTTTTGAATGATTGTTTGTCTTAATTCAGCTGTTGTTTGTTTGAAATTCTGAATTTTTATCATCGGAGTCTCGCGGTGGTGGCACGGTGGTGCAGTGATTAGAACTGTCGCCTTACAGTACAAGGTTTGAATCCTGGTTCAGCTGCGGTCTTCCTGTTTCTCCCATGGTCCAGACACATCCAGACTGGTTTTAGGTTAATTGATGAAGATACAGGGGTGTGAATGGTGCTTGTCATTATTCAATAAGAGTTCACTCTGGCTTCACAGTTTGTTTTCAAACCCTCCCGAGGTCGAGAGACTATTCTACGATGGCACAAAGTTTTATTTAAAGGACCAGATAAACTCTCCTCAAACAAGAATAGGCAGAGAGAAATCATTTTCAATATTTATTTTTCAAAAGGAAGGAAACGCATCTGCCTCCAGTGTGGAAGTCTCCCTCCTCTTCCTCCCCCTGGTGTGCTCTGCCTCTCGGGTGCTAGCCGGCAGTCGAGCCTCGCTAAGTGTTCTAATCTAGAATAAATAGACTTAAACATGAACCGTCACAATGGAATTACTTGAAGGCACATTCGTGAAAATTCGACAAAAACAAAGCGCTTACATTAGAAAACAACTGTTTTGACTTTGATACATTTGCTGAACAGAAAATCGAGTCTGTGTGCAAAATAACAAAGTCGAAGGACCTGACTGCACCTGAAGTAACGTGACAAGAGCTTGGGGGGATTTACAAGCATTGTGTTTAATTTGTTGCATAGCAAGAAATACAAAGCAAACAGGCACACACAGCCTTATTCTACAAAACCGATTATAAAAAAAAACCGATTATAAAGAAAAGAGCATATAAGTCCAGGATACTGCAAAGGGGGAACCGACATGCATAAAAATAGGATATTTTCTGTGCTACCTTATACTGAACGATATTAAAGTTGTAGGGAAAGAAAAGTGTCACAAATTACCACACACCAGTCACAAGACAACCTCATTCATCTCTCCATCTTCGACAGAAAGGTCTTTATTGGCTTCCCCCCCAAAAGCCTGCCCTGTGCCGCGTAGCCAGGAGAAGAGCACAAAGATCACACTACTTACAAAAGAGCACCGGTGGAAATCAAAAAGAAAAAAAGAATAATACACATAGTGTCATCGTTTTTTCTCAGTTTCGGTGACGAGGTAGCTGACACTGAGGAAATCGACAGTCTTAATGTGTCTTTAGTGTTTTTCTACGTGAGCGGTACAGAGTTTAAAACAACTGGATACAGACACGGCTCCATCAAAACTGAAACTTGAGAAAATACCGGAGCTGGTGAGCTCGTCCTCGGCTGTATTTGTTTCCTCAATAGCACCACAATCGAGTTTCAATATTCAGACAATGGAAACATTGAGAGAGAGAGAGAGAGAGAGAGAGAGAAAAACAAATCTGTTAAAAGAATTTGTCTGGGAGTGAGATTTGACGTAACTCCAGTGGGGGTGGTTCTGGGCCTGTAAACAGCAGTTACTTTAAAACTAATAAAGCTAATAAAGCTTCTATATTCATGACTCTTTGGCGGAGTGGATTTGTGAAATAAAATTATAGGGGTTAAAGATCTTTGTACCAAACTAGACCACAGTGACCAAAGCTTGAAGTCAAACATACACAAGAAGACAGAGGAATGATTCAGATTTTTACCCAAAAAAAGTTTTTTTATGTAAATTCCCAAACATTCTTCTAGCTTACAAATCGTTGATGTCTTGAACCGGGTCGAAAAGGCACAATAAATATCTTTGCCAGCAGGGCCAGAGTAGTTCTCAGTACTTGTATGTACAACGTGGCTGAACGCGTCAGCGGTCAGTTCAATAGTCTCAGGATTGTCCTCCACGCCTCCCAGCTATCGTTCTTACAAGAAGCACACGGCCCCGATGTCGATGCCGAACTCCTGATCCGAGCCACCAATGTCCACGGGGGCGAGATCCACAATAGGAAGTCTTGCTGTTTTCTGTGTCCTGTACTCAAACACCGTCTTGCCCCAGTTGCCGTTCGCTTGCTGTGGAAAGGAGACAAACAGGAACTGGGTCAGCGTCTTTCTTCAGTGAACAACACGGGTTAATCTCATCTGGACCAGTTGACCACAGGCAAAATCTAAAAACCAATACGTTCTGAGGCACTGGCCGACTGATGTTCCTTCATTAACGTGGACAGACACATTTAATTTATTTATATTCAATCCTCCTGCCTGAAACATTTCATTAATGCAGCACAACTGTGTCTAAAAATGGCTGAATGAATCAGTTTGCCTGGCCACTAGGGGGCAGCACAACAAGCTGTCAGCTCAACACAGACATATTGTAATAGGAATTTGTTTTATCATACGTTTCACTGAAGATTTATTAAGATATATTATTACATTTAATATTGACTCTTTTTTCAGTTCTGCTTTGATATCTAACTTCAGAGGAAAACAGGATCCAGAAATAAAGCCAAAATATCCCAGATATGAAACATTTCGAAGCAGCGCTTGTTCAGTAGCAATTGGGGGATGGAATTTATTATTAAGATCAATCTCAGCTGTCCATCATAATGTTTCACCCCATTTTTCAAATAATTAAATAAAACGTACACTTGCCGGTTAAATTGGACAAGATGGACAAACTTGGGTGTGATATGAGGCCATTTTGAGACAAAACATTATTTGTTATGTAATTTGGAGGAGGGGAGATTTATGATCTATGCTCCAGTCAGCCACCAGGGGGCAATCGAGAGGTTTTGGCTTCACTTTTGCTGAGCTGACATGTCGTCCATCTTTCTACACTGAGAGTCAGGGTTTGAACTGGAGAGTTGGGGGATCATTTCTATGAGTGGCCTCTTTAACAGCACACGTATTTATATATATTTCATAGTATAAAATATTGATTACTGAAGCTTTAGGTAAAATCTGATAACTACAGTTCCCAGATATTTTCAAGATTGACTTATTTACTCTTATTTACCTTAAATCATATCTCTGATGCCTTATTGAGACATAGTTGGTTGTTTCATAGGCTTAGTTGAACATAAGAGGAACATGAAATATGGCTTTACGGTACCGGTGATACATTGAATAATGAAAGAGTGTGTGAAAGGAGCGAAGCCACTTACAGAGCAGGAGTCCTGCACCACTGTGTATCTGAAGCGGTTGTTTCCCTCGGCTTTGAGCTCCAGGTCGTTGGAGCCCTTGAGGATCACAGCCTTCTTCAAGTTGCCCGTCTTCTCGTCCTTGTAGCCCACGGAGTTCTTGCAGTGGTAGGTGATGGTCTGGGATGCTTCTTTGGAGAGGAGGCGGATGAAGGTCATCTGGACTGTGACGGAGTTTGCTGGCTGTTCCTTGTTGCCGTACGTAAACTGGAGAAACAAATACAATAGTAAAGTCAGTAAGTACTTTCCTGTGTGTGTGGCGTTCACAGCCCTGCTCACACCATCAGAGATACGAGCGCTTACATGTGTTCCCCTGTTGATGTCGGCTCCGAACCACACAGGCTTGTTCCTGGAAGAGCTCCACCACGATTTACGAGGAACGCTGTCCGGGTTGGCGGAAATGCAGGTCTCTCCGGTGTCCATGTTGCAGTGCACTTTGATGGCGTCCTCGGCACTGCCTTGGTTTGGATCCACCCAGTACTCACCTACATGAGAAAACCATCAGGAGGTGGTGAGAGTTATTCTACAGCTGCTGTGGTCAAATAAAGCAGTGATATCACATGCTGGCTTGTGCCTGGACAAGATTTATTATGTAAGAAAGAAACACCAAGAAGATGGAGATGAAAAATAACTGGACAAGAACATATAAACTAGAGGAAAAGGACAGAGGGATAGGTTGAAATTTGATATTCCACCTCCTGTGAGACATCCTGTGTGTACTTCAGTTCACAACAGCGTTGTCAACACGATGGTTGCCGGCACTCACCACTCTTCTTCATGGGGTAGCATCTCTTCAGGTCGTCGCAGGTCCTGGCGGGATGCTTCCTGCTGCCGTCCGGGCTCTTCATGTTGTCGATCTGGCTGCTGAGGGCCTTGAGCGTGGCCTGGACGCTGGGGTCCACGACCACGGTGCCTGAGGAGTTGCTGTTGGGCAGGGCCTCATCCTGGGTGAACTCCGGAGGAGGAGGAGGGCCGAAATCATAATCCTGAGGGCCGTAGAGTTCGTCCAATGCAGCCGTGGGAGGTCCTGGGGGACCGGGAGGACCTGGGGGTCCGTCCTCTCCTGGAGGGCCCTGTGGATTGAGAGAGTCATTTCTGTGTCTACAACACTAAGACACTTGTTTAAAGCATGTTCAGCCTTTTTGTTTGTTTCTACGTCACACAAAGTCTTTCTGTTTCACCAGGTTTGCTGAGTCAACACACTGTACATATAGTAATACGTTCCTCTGTGTACTGTATAATGAGACGATACCTCTGGTCCGATTTCTCCGCCGATTCCACGAGTTCCAGGAGGTCCCATGGGCCCCGACTGTCCGAGGTATCCTTCCTTTCCAGGAGGTCCAATAGGTCCAGGAGGCCCCTAAGTCACGTGACAGATAAGACCGTGTTCAGGATTTTGATTTCAAATTGAATGTTGGCATGAAACTAAGATATGATTCCATTTTATTATCATAAATCTGAATATTACAGAAGATGTCATTTACCCTGGAGCCGCTTGGTCCAACGATTCCTGGAGCTCCTTGTTCACCTGTGGTTCCCTTTAAAGAAATAAATGTTCTTTAATCTCTTTGTGCTGTAAATACAACAGTAGGTCTATCTATAGGTTTTTATTCAGCTCATAAATCAACCATCTTACTGAACCTGACCCACGGAGAAGCTCCTGACAACAGACTCTCACTACTGAGCATCACTCTGACTCACCGGAGGTCCGGGGAGACCCTGTAAACCAGTGAACCCTCGATGTCCCTTCTGTCCTCTCTCTCCGTGATCACCCAGGTCACCCTTATCTCCTCTTGGTCCTTGTGGTCCCTGAATTAGGACAGATTCGACACATGTGATATTTGCTTTGAAAAGGGGACGTTTTCCTTTCGGTTCCATCAGCTGTTAATCATTTACAAAAACCTACAAAGCATCTAGAGTAGAACAGAATGTCAAGATGTTATAAGCTGGATATTCGGACACTCACCACTAATCCTCTCTTTCCAGCGGAGCCAGGTGGACCAACAGGTCCTCTTGAGCCCTGCAAATGAGTGAGATCATGATCAGACCCTCAGGGAGCACAGAGCTCTGCCAGCACCGAGGAACTCCAACACCTCATTATACCCAAACACATCATTCCTATCACTTCATATTAAGTCCAGTCAGGATCCAACATGCCTCCAGGGCTGGAATCAAGAACGTACTCATGTGCGTTAATCTTTTATTACTCTCCTGCTAATGTGCAGAGATACAAGCTCACTAACACACAGGTGGAAAAACGTCCACTTACAGCGTCTCCTCGTCTTCCAGCGTCACCCGGGGAACCCACAGGACCTGGGGTGCCAGGAAGTCCCTGTGCACCGACCATACCCTCTGGACCAGAATCTCCTCGGCCTCCCTAGAGAAGCAATTACCGTTATTCACTACAAATACATCAAGCAACATGTAGCGCACAATTTTACTGGTCTCTTACTCTTTGTCCGAGAACGCCTTCCTTGCCTGGTGGACCATCAGATCCTGCAGGGCCCTGAAGAGCACACAGTAACACCATAAGACGTATGACAACACAAGATAAAACACTTTCTACCTGTGACCAGGACAGATTTTAAACTTACATCAGGACCTGGATCACCACGAGGTCCATTAGCACCAGGAGAACCAACTGGACCTGGGGGACCTTTCTCTCCAGATGATCCTGTGGATCCTTGTTTCCCAGGTGGACCCTGAGAAAAACAAACAGGGACGTCATGACACAGCCCTTAAAAGGAAACTCTTGTGAATGACATGAAGACAGAAGCTTGTGTGTAGTTCAATCAGGACATGAGTGACACAGACCCCTGGTCCTGGAAGGCCGGGCATCCCTCGCTCTCCTCTCTGACCAGGGAGACCCACAATGCCTCTCTGCCCTGTGGTTCCAGCTGGGCCCGGAGGACCATCAGGACCCTGAAGACAAGATCATCACACAGATTAACATTTAGATTAAACACAGACCTACTAGCAATATTACACAAAAACTACAGGTTGTAGAAAAATCTGAACATAGAGGATTTAAATGTGGTTTCATAAGGAGACTGTTGGGCGTCATTCTAATTAGTTAATTGGACAATAGGATTAAAACCCTGAACCAATCAGCACTAAACATGATGGAGGGATGAGACGTGGACCCGGGTAGAAAACTTTACTTCGACATTTATCACTTTTTAAATTGTCACATTTCACATTTTCCACACTTTCATCAGTTTCTCAGGAAACAATGAGGATCTTGAATTAAGTAACAAGACATATTCATGGTTTTAAGATCCTACTTTCTATAATTTGGTGCAGAATTTCCTTTTTTCTTTTATTTACTCATCTATCTGTGATAAGAGCTAGACAGGCGAAGATGTTCACTCCACCGAGTTCCATTCTAATTTCTAAAATGAATTTGTGTTTAGGAGCATTCGATAAACCCTGCAGTAATGATCAGGTAATTCAAATTAACCCTGTGTGCTGGGATCAATAAAAAGGCCTTTTACTTTACAACTATTTTACTGCAGCCGCACAGAGAGAAATGTGGATTTCATCAATTCAAATCCTCTCAGGTAGTTTGAGCTGATGTTTTTTCTCACAATATTCCTATTAGGAGATTCTAATTTATCGTCTCATTGGGTTTACCGTGGGTCCGTCCTCTCCGGAGTCCCCTTTGTCTCCCAGGCTGCCAGGTGGTCCCGCTGGACCTCGCTCTCCTTGTCTTCCAGGGGATCCGTTGTCTCCACGAATACCATGAGGTCCCTCTTTTCCTGGAGGCCCGAGGGGTCCGGGTTCTCCAAGTGGACCCTGGCAGGAGTCAGTCACATCGCATTCAGCACAAAGACATAAGCACCTGATAGCTCTGTACTTGAAGGTAGCTACAGTTTCTAACTATTTATTTGTTTGTCTGTTTTGCGTTGTTTTCAGAAATCTTCTTTGTCTTATCATCAGTTCTTCTTTGTGATTACAAAACAGTCTGTAGCTGTGTGCGTTGGAATGTGAGTGGCTGAGGAATGAGAAGCATCATGCTAATGCGTCACAGATGTTGTGAAGAGGCCCACTTCTCTTACAGACCAGGATCCGACGTGCAAGAGTGTGCACACTTCAGTGAGGCTTTTTCCAATTGGTCAATTGAGTCTATTGTTTGTGGAACCCCTGTAGTGTGAGACGGGTCCTTTTGACTCCTGTGAGGCATCTGTCTCCTGTTATACAGTTTATAATTCATAGTTTATAATTCAACCCATCATTGTGTGTGTGTCCTTATTGTATTCAGTGTATTTATAAGTCATTTCTACAGAAGCTTTCTGTTTAAAATCATATCACTGACAAACGTTTAAACTAAGGTTTTACATCACTTACAGTTTTAGTTCAGTATGTGGACAAATATCTATTAATATTTGGAGAAGTTGGATCAATCCTATTATAGTTTATATACGAAATAAATTCCTCCTGGTTCCCTGAATGTGTTTTCAGTGACAGTGAGAACTTACAGTTGGGCCTGGTGGTCCGACTCTTCCTGCAGATCCAGGGAAACCAGTGGGACCCTGAGAGCAGAGAAATAACACAAGGTGCTCAGATGCTGTTGGACAATCATTCAAATAATAATATGAATAATAATAATTATGAATTGATCTTACTGGTGCACCCTGTGTTCCTCTGCCACCCTTCAGTCCAGCAACACCAACTGGCCCCTGAAACAACAACACGTGATTAGAGAAGCATTTATCATGGGAACTAACACACGGTCTAGGATATCATGTTCTGCTTTTAAATCAATCAGCTGACATCATTCTCTATGTATTGTCTTTATATTTTTAACTCACAGGAGGTCCGTGAGCTCCGGACAAGCCTTGAGGTCCTGGTGATCCAGCATCTCCTTTCTGGCCTGGCTCTCCAGGCTCTCCCTTGACTCCAGGTTGACCATCAGGACCCTGTAAAGTTTAAAGGGTTATTTAACAATATAAAAGTGAATAAACTAATGTCTGAGTGTTTTTAGCTACTTACAGGAGTTCCAGAAAAACCAACAGCTCCAATTGGACCTGGGTCCCCTCTTGATCCCTGTGGTAGGAGGTGTATATATATTATTTACATATACGGCAGAACAATAATGTACTCAATGTACAAGTTGAAGCCACAGGACCGGTCAACTCACAGGCACTCCTCTGGATCCTGGAGGTCCAGCTGGTCCTTTGGGTCCAGGTTCGCCCTGCAAAGATGTCACGGTTTTAATGACAATAGTTTCTATGATCACTTCTTGAGTCTGTGCCGTTCCATGAATCCGATATTTTTAAAAAATGGCCTGTCCTTCACAAGCTGGCAGATGCAGCCAATAAAATAAGAGGGATGAACAGCTTAGTGGGCATCCTGGGAACTGACACTTTCCTAAAAACAACTTCACTTCCTGCAGCTATAAACTTGAGTGATGTGAATAAACAAAAGAAAACTGTACCTTCTCACCACTGGGTCCTGAAGATCCTACAGGGCCGACAGGACCTGGGGCCCCCTGTTGACAGAAAAGAAACGTGGTTGGAGATGTGGCTCATCGCTGTTACCAGGAACCTGTACTGACACGTTTCTTTGAACAAGCTGAGACAAGTCTCAGGTTTGCACTGATACATCATCCGTTGCAGAATTCTTTTCAGCCTTACAGATGTATATTGAACTTGTGTGTTTGTTGGTTAAGCTGCGACTGTGTGTGTTTCAGTGAAAGATGTGTTCCTTACTCTTGCTCCGTCATTTCCAGGTGTGCCCTCTGATCCTTTCTCGCCAATTGCTCCCTATACAGACAGCAAAATACACACTTTAACTTCAAGGTACATTTGTGCTGTTATTTGGAGTAAATGCTACGAAACAAATGTCGTGAGTAATAATAATGACAAACTTACTCTGTCCCCTTTAGGTCCTGGAGGGCCAGAGATGCCTCTCTCTCCTGGCATCCCCTGAAGACCTGGAGGACCCACATCACCAAGTGCACCAGCAGGACCAGGGCTTCCCTTCAATGAGAAACACCAAAGGTTGAGGTTTTGTTTTTGTTTGTTTGTTTGTTTTTATCCGTCAATGGTTTTGCTACTGCAACAGTACCTTTGGTCCATCTGGACCGGGTGCACCGGGGATTCCTTTAGGTCCCTGCAGACCATTTGGCCCCAGGTCTCCTCTCTCACCAGGAATTCCACGCTCCCCCTGGAGACATAAATATCATCAGTCTCAGACAGTTCAGAGTCACCATGAATTTCAGAGTAACTCAGATTGAAGAAAGTCACTCACCCTTGGTCCAGTTTGACCCACAGAGCCAAGCTCTCCAGGAATACCCTGAAAATCATAAACATCCGTATTATCTCAGTCATTTGTGTCACTTTGAATGAGTAAACAGGTTTTGGGACACTAAACACCATTAATGTGTTAATGCAGTGATTTGTGATAACGCTCAAAGCAGGATTAAAATCCTCTGTTACACTTACTTCATCACCTGGTTTTCCAGATTCTCCAGGAGGGCCTTGGTTTCCAGGCAGACCCTGAAGAACACAAAGGAACATTTAACCAGGGCCATGAGAGCACGTCTGCAGCACAGTGTGATGTCTGCAGGTTTCTTATATTTCATCACCAGCTAAATACAATCTCATACCTGGAATCCATTCACACCTGGAGGTCCTTGCTCTCCTCTTTCTCCTGCAACACCCTGTGAGAAAGCACATTAATGTCACAGTTATTGTTTTTTTAAAGCAGGGATATAAACATGCAATCAATTTAAAAGAGAAAGCAAACACTTACAGCCGGCCCGGGGGGACCAGCAGGGCCAACTTCTCCATCTTTTCCTGGAGGACCCTGAAAACAGAGATGTGATAAATACACATTCATCAAAACCAGTTCAAGTGACTGAGCGTGTCGGCTGCAGGTACATATAAACTGTTTTCCTGATCTGCTCACTACTCACGGATCTATAATTGTCCATATGTGAGAAAAATGAAGTGAGGCACAATACTCACTCTTTGACCGGACACTCCAGCAGATCCCTGTTCACCTGTCTTTCCTGGATCACCCTTTCAAAGTAAAACATATTTCAGAATGAGGACGATGACGTGACTGATCAGACTGTCTGTTAATGTAAAGTGTTGAGTGACTCAGCAGCCTTACATTGAAGCCCTTAGGGCCTGGAACTCCCATAGTTCCTGCTGGGCCTCTGTTTCCAATGGACCCTGCGGGGCCTGGACGACCATCCTCACCTGCGGCCCCCTAAGAAAGAAGCAAAGCATTCACTGTGACTTAACTGAATTTGTCATCACCTTCAAGCTAATTTGGAGTGATTATAATTAATATAACACATTTTACACAATGTCCAATGATTTGTTATTGAGCACTGCTACCTACCAGCGGTCCTGGCTTGCCCTCTGCCCCCTGGACTCCAGGGGTGCCAGTAAGACCCTATGGAAAAAAAAAATCTAATATGTAACTCAAGTATGTTGTGGAGACAGAAATCACAGATGAACAGACTGTCCAGCTCAAAGGTAAAATGTCAAGCTTCAGTGTTACCCTTGCTCCTGGCAGACCAGGTTCTCCTGTACGACCAGGGTCTCCTACAGAGGCTTTGGGTCCTGGGGGTCCAGATGTGCCACGATCTCCTAGAGCACCCTTCAGACAAAAAGTACAAAGATGATTATTCCATGCTGATGTTAGTATTTACATGTGTGTTATACTGCAGTAAACCAACCTATAGAAACAGTGTAAAATATATTGTACCTTAGGTCCTGGGAGCCCATCAGCACCAGGGAATCCTCTGTTACCAGGACCTCCCTAGGAAACACGTCAACCAGTTACACATCATAGTCAAGCAGAAAGTTGGTTACAACTGTGTTTAACTGGATCATTGAAGTAAAGAACACATTGTTCCCTAAGCTGAAAAGCTGCATCTAGACCCATAAGACCAAATGTTTCTTGGAAAACCATCGTTCATCTGTATTTTTTCATTTGGGTAATTGTGAGGGCAGTCGCTCGTCTGTGGGAGATTCAGACTCTCCAGTCGGTCTAATTTCTGGACTGTGGAAAGAAGCCAGAGCTCCAGGAGGAAACTACACACACAAACACACACACACACACGTGCAAACTTTGCAGTGCAAGGCCACAGCTGCCTGGGATTTTAACCCGGGACCTCCTTGCAGTAAAGTGAGTGTGTTAACCACCATGTTTGCCAATATCCACGGGTCCATATACCCCCCCCTTATAATTGGTATAATTTCCAATGCTAATCTTTTTCCACTGTTCTGTATTTACTTCATTACCCCCCCAATGACCCCCGACCCAAAGTGCAGCTCTGTCACTGTAACAGCAGGAGGCAAGACGCTGACTCACTCTCTCGCCAACAGGACCAGCAGGGCCGACAGCCCCGGAATCTCCACGTTGTCCTCGCTTTCCTTCCTCACCCTGAGGTCCGATCACACCCTGGGAGCCTGGTGGACCCTAGAAAAATGACACACAAGACCAGACTACACATGAAACCAAGAGGCGAGTCTTACCCGTTGCCTTACTTATCTTGCATGTCGTTGTCAAAAGTTAAATAGTTTGACTTTTACTTGTATATTTAACTCATCCAAATTATTCTTATTGTCTTAATAGAAGAATGACATTTGAAACGTACAGATTCTCCTTTGGGTCCAGATTCTCCTTTAAATCCTCCAACACCAACATCTCCCTGTAACACAATCATTCAAAAATGTTTAGTCAGGATTTAAAAAAAAAAAGACTACAGTGACCAGAACTTTCAACACTTTCCAGACTTAAATCCGCATTACCAGTTGTCCTTTGATACCAGGCTGACCGGTGCTTCCCTGAGGTCCTGGTGGGCCAGAAGGTCCAAGATGGCCGCCAGGACCTTGTGGACCAAGATTTCCCTGTGAAGAGTAATCAGTCATGTTGCATGTGACCTCCATGAATATATACACACTGGGATTTAAGTAACTTTTTACATACCACTGGTCCTTTGGCACCGGGGCCACCATCTGTACCCACGGGTCCCTTGGAGAAATAAAATTCTCTAATTAGATCATCAATTCAGATGTTTCCCATCACAGCAGATCTAAAAGGTGTCTTAGTTAAAAACATCCTTACGATGTTGCTGTATGCGTCAGTGTAAGTAAAGCAAGAGATTTACCCCGATGCCGACTGGTCCAGCTCTACCCAGATGACCTGTCTCTCCTCTCTGTCCCTGTGGGCCCTCAGGACCCCGGACTCCTGTGGGGCCAGGTTGTCCCTTTGGAAAACAATCAGGTATCACAATTAAGCATCACAATATAATTTGAATATATTGGCGACAGTCTTTATATATGCTTTTGATTATAAGTGATACAATTAAGAAAACCAAATGTTCACTCTTAATCGTTCAATAATTAAAGGAGCATGAGCATGAGGCTGAGTGTTTAGTGCAGATGAAGGACGAGAGCTTTCTCTGTACTTGCCTTCATTCCTGGGGTTCCTGGATATCCAGGGGGGCCACTGAGACCCAGGGGACCCTGGGAAATAAACAGCAGTCAAAACCAGAGTTTAATAAAGAACCAAAAAGTCTGCAAACAAACTGGTAGTCCAGTGATAAGAGAGGAGGAGAGTGCAGCTGGCTGATGTACCTCTACATGTGTGTTTATCCTGATCATGATGACGTCATGCTACATATTTAAGTATAAAATCAATCTGCATCAGTGTGCACGCTGACTTACCATCGGACCAATCTTTCCAACGTTACCAGGAGACCCACGTTTACCCTAGAAAACAAAGACTGTTCACTTGGATGCATAAATCACTGGGATGTTGGGAGTCACCCTGCGAGGGACGAGCTCTACAAAGAGCCAATACTGGACAACAACATGGATATTAGAGGCATTAAAGAAAAGAGGTAACACAGTGATATCATCTTACAGCGATACCGCCGGGTCCAGAGCGCCCTCTCTCCCCCGGCATGCCAGCAGGACCCTGTTGTGACATACACACACACACACACACACACACACACACACACACACACACACACACACACACACACACACACACACACACACACACAGTGATCAATTACAGCTGTCCTCCATTCAGTGCTTATGTTTAAGGTGAGTAAGTTCAGAGGGTTTTTTGTATTTAGTATTTCAACCTTTTCTCATTCTAGATAAGAGCAGAAGGTAAACTACGGAGTGCTGTGGTCCACACACATTCATGATAAACTTTTATCATTTGTTTGGACCCCTCAGTCAAACTACGAGCTTCATCTCTTTGGATATCTTTTAAAAAAGAAAGCAACTTCAACTCTCATAATATAACTTACCATGGGTCCAGGTCCTCCCAATGGACCAGAGGGTCCTGTGGCACCCTAGACAACCAGAGACAACAGATTTGTGTGGTTACAGCGATGACAAACATATTTGAGATAATTTAACTAAGCAGTCAATCATTCAACCCATCAATCAAAGGGACAGACTGTTACCTTGGATCCAACAGCTCCAGTTTCACCTTTTTGGCCAATAAGTCCACCGTGACCCTGGTGACAAGGAGGAAAAACGTCATTGTTGTGTTTAATGACACAGAGCAGAGGAAAACCAACAAAATGAAGCATATATACCATTCAAGTTAGTTTCATATGAAATGTGCTGGACAACTTGTACTCACTCTGTGACCCTTCAGTCCAGGAGGCCCTGGAGTACCAGGAAATCCTCTGGCACCCTACAATGTGTGCACATGAAAACCATTATCAGTTATATCCAGAGATCCCTTCGTAGACCAGAAACAGGAGGTCACAGTCACGTGATGCATGTGGCGGAGAAGCTTACTGCTGATCCGGTGAATCCCATTTCTCCAGGATTTCCTGATTTGCCAGGTTCTCCCTGTGTGAGGAAATGAACCAGATTGAAATGACTGTCACTGAAACACACGTCTGATTTATTCTCTCCGTTTTAATGTTAGCGGAAAAGTGTTTTTAACGACATAATGCACTTGGAATCCAGGATGTGAGGAGCTGGAGCTTGCAGGTGGGTTTTTGCTACACCGTTCTTAATGCAATCTGCCTCTGCTTGTGTTTTGTTTGGAAACACAGGCACAATTACTGACTTCTTGTGGAAACCAAATCCTTTCATTGCACAGGTTTCATGACACTGTCACCGACGTGAAGTCTTTTATTCTCATTCACATGAATTAGCTGATTGTTATTTAAAAAATGCTGTGGTTTGTTTAAAGTAGGAAGGAAGATGGTTTCACATGTCATACTTACATCTTCACCTGGTTTCCCTGGAGGGCCCTCAGGTCCCCTTTGGCCAGATTGACCCTGAGACACAACAACACAGTTACTAACACTCACATGAATGCTTTAAAGTATGCACATCACACTCACAATCACACTAAATCACACTATTGGCGAGTTTGACCATGTGCAATTAAAAGATTTATGTTGTACCATATGTCCTGGATCTCCAACCTCTCCAGGAGGCCCATGTGGTCCAGCATGACCCTAAAAGAATAAAACATTCAAATATAAACATGGAGCAAATCAGCACTGAAGTATGATCAGTGGTTACTGTGCAGCGTCAATCTAAATGTGTTGAAGATCATTTGGACTCACAGGCGCTCCGTTGGGTCCAGGAGGTCCTCGCGCTCCGGCTTCTCCCTGAAACCAACAGCGACGCAACATCAGACAATGGACAGAATTCAACCTTATCCTCACAACTGAAACAAGTGTGTGTGCACATACACACACAAATATACTCCAATCTACTCGACTTCATAGTGATTCAGTTACACAGGGACATGGATTGACTTCTAAAGTCTGACAAAGCTGTGTGGTTGTGTATTAGTGGTCGATCGATGGGTTTTGTCAGTTTCCAATGTAGATATTTTATTATGCTGTTGCAGCTGATAAAACATTCTGTGAGACCAAATTGTTGAACTGTAAATAATTATTTGTTTCACACTAATATACTATTCAGGTAAACACAGAACAGTGGAGCGCACTTTACTTTCTAACTTAAGAGTAAACCTATCTCAATCTGAAATCAGTAGCTGACAAGCTATGAAACTCCAAAAATGTGGTTTATGTTCTTCCACAGACATGAGTTTAAATTGTCTTCAGTTCAATCAATACACGCTCTTAAGTTATTGCACAGGACAACATTTCCCATTCCTCAGCAGGCGGCATTTTGAAGTTTTCAAGGATAATGTTCTACAACATCAATCACTTCCTGCATTAGATCCAGAAATCTGGAGGAGGATGTGTTTGTATGAGTTTAGAATTAAGCAGAAGTTTTACTTCAACAAGCTACATCTGGGAAATCAACCCAATATGCATGTTTAAAGAAACACTCCACACAAAGCTGTACAATGTTGTATTATCAGTTTTATGCAGCTCTGGAGACATCTCTCTTAATGATGTTATTAAAGATGATAGAACAGAGAGCATGGGATTAGTGGACAGCGATGCTCTAACAGAGAAATGCATCATGGGAAATATAGGATCCAATGAGTTTAGTAACTTGACTGACAGGTTATCTGAGGTATATGTCAGTGACTGTTTTACATTTGTTTCTCTCAAGTCCTCCAACTTTATGAAAGTGAAACATTCAATTGATGGAGTATCTCCTCAAGTCTAAACCACTACATCAAGTAGAAATGTGAAATTGTAATCTAAAAAAAACATATTGAACCCCCTTCCCCTTAGAGCCCTGGTTAAAAACAGATTAAACAGGTATTGGCAGCCAGTGCACAAATGTGACACTGTCCCATTGGGCTGTTCTTAATTACCAGTCTGTCACTGTTCTCTGCCAAAGCTACACACAGAGAAAAAAAAACACTTATCAAAAGATGTCTCCTTTTTCTGGATAAGCGGCTTATAAAACACAGACAGACGAGGCTGGCTCATAATGCGCTGACGTCTTCTTACCCTCGAGCCGGTCATCATGCCCTGGGGGGCCGACTTCCCATCGAACCCTGAGGCCATCTGGGATCCCAGACCCTGCAGGTGAAGCACACACACTTCGTCTTAGTTTAACTGTATTTAATCACAATGTATTTGCCATTTACAAGTGAGACAAGTGGGAGTAAATGATGTAAACCAATGTAAGTATGCGTTAATAATACATGTGTATTGTGCCTGTTCTCTGCATAAATATGATTTAACATCCCAACATGCACAGTGGTGGGTGCTGACATCCTATGAGCATTTAATCATGTGTGTAGACCTCATATATTTAATTCTGTGGTGGGAACAATAATTCTGATGGGCGCCACAGCCTCTGAGATCATCCGTGCTGTGTTTGCTCTCCCTGCGCTGGCTGGCCCGTGCGTGAACTGTCGATGAACACGTGTGTGCTGCCTGCTCGACTCACTCCCGGGTGCGATGGCGGTCCCGGAGGTCCCGCTTCACCAGGCTGACCAGGCACACCGGGCTCTCCATCGTAACCCGCAGAACCCCGCAGGCCCTGTGAAGTAGAAAAGACACAATCGCTGCTGAGTCACTTGTTTTCGTGCGCTGCCATTCTCAGTCTCACGTTATTATTTTGTGGCCTTGAAAAAACACCCTGTTTTATTGTGTTCATTTATATTATTAATTTTGTGATCTTAAAATTCAAATATAGATTTGAGGAATCAATCAGTGTCGCTAGGAAACTTTGCGTTTGGTTGCGATGCCGAGTGGATCCAGTTTGATAGAAAATGATGCAGATTGATTTCTGTAGCCGTGCAGGAAGGAAACCATTGGTTATGTACCAATAAATCAACCTAAAATGCTGCCCTCAACCGGAATGCAACTCCCGAGGGGCCCATTCATTCATCACCCTGCTACACTTGTGCTTGGTAAGCACATAATACATCAAACTTTCCACTTTACATTACATTCTGACTCTTAGTCTCTTGCCCTTGAGCTGGAAAAAACCTTTTTTTAATACAGCAGTGTTTTTATTTTCACTTTGAGTGAAGAGCAACGGAGTCATTCTCATGACCTCAGCGTGATCAGAGGACAGATGTCATGTGAAGGACCGAGACTCCTTAAGGGAGACTCAGATGGACTTTAAGGACAAGACGCTTCATTTAACCTTTTCATTTGTTTGTTATTAATAAACAATCGTCACTATGTCAGTCGGCATATTGACAAGGCCGAGAGATTCAATGCAAAACAAACCCACTCTCTATAATATTACATTTGTTATATTATATTACATTGTATATTATATTATATATTATATTCTGTACTGTAATATATCACTTCTAAAAAATGCAAAGAAAGATGTATAATGTGACACGTTATGTTCTGTGGACAGTAGTGGATGTGACATACAGGCCTTCCTTTGTTTCCTCGTTGTCCTCTGTCTCCTGGAGAGCCGGGAGGTCCCTGTTGTAAAGCAACAAAAAGACAGAGCGATCACATCACAACAAAGTCACCGTACGTCGGCGTAGGTGCAGATTTAAACGTCACAGTGACTTTGACGCCTGTGCAGACGTCCTTTTAAGGTGAAGTTATGCAGGAGGTAACTGTCCTCTCATGCCATCTAGTGTCTATTCAGGCAGTTGAGCAGTGACTGGCAACGAAACAACGATATCCTGAAACTTTGAGGAGTCTCACCATCGCTCCAGGACGACCTCTGATACCAGTGACCTGCAGGGAATTACAAACGAAAAGAAAACTGTTAGATCCTGCATTTGGATTGTTTAGGAGATTGATTAGAAAGCATGCGTAAAAGGTGTAGAGTTAACAAACACTCACGAGTGGGACATCTCCGGGTTCACCCTTCTGACCCTGAACGAGCAGAAGCAGAACAGAAAGGAAGAAACTTTTTTAAAACTTACATCACACAGTTGTAATAACATCACTAGAATTGTTCAAAAAGCAGAAATATCCAAAGTGATGAAGCTGTGACCGACCTTGTAGACCCGGTCTCCACCTGCATTAAGGAGAAAAGCAACAAAATAAATCTCATTATTCATTCAACCACGTTTACATCGTGACTGCATAGTGACCCAGTTACAGAGAGAATCCTTTTCCATCAGTAAGCAGGTCAGACAAGGTAAACAAAGGCTAACCAGTCAATTAACGCCATCGATCTGATGTCACTCAGTCTGAGCGTGAGAGGGCAGCGGCCTGATAATGGCCGACATTTGTTCACTGGTTCTGACCCAGTCACTGACAACCTGTCAAAAGCTTCTGTCAGGGTCAGGATGCTGTTATTGTTGTTATAGCTTTATCTCTTTTTTAGCTTTTAAACTTTGTGTTTGTGTGTGTGAGGACATTTAATGTGACCTCCCACTACAACTAGAATCCGTTCCCTTGAACAGACAGTGTTTGTTTCCTTCAGGTGACGAATAACCACAGCGGGCGACTGCTCACCCACCGATAGTGCTGGTTCCGCCGGTGCTGGTTGAGTCGGTCTGACACACAGGGCAGCACTCGCCGTCCGGGATCACCAGCTTCTCACAGTTCGTCAGCTCATCGCACTGGATTTCATCGCACAGGACCTGGCCGCTGTCGCACACGCAGATCCGGCATGGCTCGGGCTTCCAGATGTCCCTGTTTGTGTACACCTGGCCGTCGGCCGTGCAGCTCAAGTCATCTCCTGGAACAGACGGGGGGGGGGGGGGGGACACTCTCTTAGTTTATCTGATTTGTGTCAGTTAATTAAAAGCAACAAAAAAAAAAGGGGTTTTGCCAAGAAAACCTGTTTTCGATTACGATGCTTTTAAGGCTTAAACTGAGACAGGAGGACATGTACCTTTAGTCCGAGTGTCCACATGCAGAGAATAAACCACACGTGTCTGAATCCTTTAAAAAGGCAAACAAAGAGTAAACAATCATCCGGCCTCCTCCCATTAGCTCTGCTTTCTGTTCAGGGGAATGGGGGCTGAGGCCTGAACTAACATGTCCCTACAGCCTCTGGAAATTAAACTACTTAATCCTCCTCCCAGCAGCTGCCTCAAGGGGACCAGTCACTGAGTCACCGTCCTCTGTGTTAACACGGCAGGGTTTTATAACATAAACATAATGCTGTATACAACATGTATACTCTGTGTGCACCGTGCATTAGGTAATATGCTGCACAAAGACTGAGACAATCCAGATCTGGAATTTACTGTAAGACTCCAGTGGTTAGACATGACATCATTTCCTCCAGAGGCAGCGTCTCCAAAAAACTTGACACACGTTCAAAAGACAAACCCTGCAACCACCGGCTGTCTCTCCCAGACATCTCATCCACCAGTTTGTGTTTCAAATGAACTGTGTACCCTCAATGTGCACCGAGAAAAGCTGAACACGTGGCCCGTGGTACCTGGACCTTGCAGAACAAATAGTAAAACAAAAGAGATTCACAAATAGGAAGTTCATGCTTATTTGTTCACTCAGTAGTGAGAGTAGAGGGAGACCTCCAGCAGGTGGCAGCTCCGAGCTTCAGACAGGTGAGGCAGGTTGGTGTCCAGCCACCAAACCAGAAGCTGCAGAGCGGAACCTGACAGCTGATGGCTCATAAAAGTGGGTTTTATCCACAGAGAAGCCACATTGAGGAGAACACAGACTCAAACCTGTGGTGAAAACCTCACTCACCTCAGTCTACACTGTGGAAAAGGTCTGCTTATAGTGAGGCCTCATGCAAAAAGACATTTAATTTAGACAAGCACGGGACAGCGAGTAGCTTTAACCTGTGAAATAAACTTTGAGACGTATATTGATGATGAATGTTGATGCACTTGATTGAGCGACTCTCAGGGAAATTAAACTGATTATTAAGAATAGTTGTACAATGTGAAATGTTCAAACAACTCGACTAAGGCGACAGGGCTAAGCAAACACAAACAAGTGTTCATGAAACATAACTGAAACATTAGGTTTGCACGATACTGATTTCCTACAGAATAATATGTGTGGGTTTAAGGCTGATTAGTATCATATTCTACTGTTATCAATAAAATAGGTGAGTTAGAAGCTATATTAGCATCATAAACAAATTGTAAGCGCAAAACTTTGTGTCAAAAATGATAATAAAGGAATATGTGGTACAGAGTAATTCACCCTAGAAGTCTAATATGCAGTGATGAGGTCAAGGGTCCCTGTGTGAAACTTTCTAAAAGAGGAGACACTATAAAATCAGACAAAGTGAGGATGAATGTTAATCTACATTTGAACTCTCCTTAGACCACATTTCACTTGTGTTCGTTCAAAAATCTCTCAACATAAACTCTCTGAACATAAACTCAAATTATTGGGAAAATTGTCCATCTGAGAAAAGTCTCCACATATTGAAGTTCAAAGCCTCCTGGTGTTTTTATCTGGCCTCGGTTTGGACTCATTATAAAACATAAGCAAAACCAAATAACATTCACACAGAGTTGTTGCTGCAACTGTAAACGCCCCTGGACCCACAACAGAGGCTCTTTATCATCCTGCAGCTGTGTTGGCTGAGGACCGCAGCCTTTATCTGTGTGTACTTCAGAAGATCAACCTGGAGGTTCTCAGTCGCTCTTGTTCTGTCGGCCGCAAAGTATTTTACGACTCTTAAAAACACGACAGATTCCAGCAGGGAAGTTTCCTGCCTTTCAAACGTCCAACTGACTGAGTTGTGGCCTTTTATTTTTAAAATCAGATCCAGAACTCTGGGTAACAAGAGCATTTCACGTGATTTGTGAGGCCATTTTGAAAAACGTCACACTTCTCAACACTTCGCACCTCACCAGCTGCAGGGTGATTTTTTCCCTGATGGATTTTTAAGGGGATTTCAGACGCTGCTCGTTTGCGAGAGTTTGAAATTTACTGGAAGAGAAGTGTGGTTTTATTTTTTCGGAGCAGCCTTAAAAACCCCACCGCAAGCCTCGAGGGGGTGGAGGAGAGGGACGCTCACTTTTTCCCCTCCTCTCGGGCGAATTCATCGCAGGCCCCCACCCTTTTCCACAGACGCCATAAGAGCCACAGTTCAAATCGTGACAGCGGCGAACAGGCATTCTCCCTCCTGCATGTGGACTTTCCACCAGTCAGCGAAGTGGGCAGACGGTTTCCTCCCCTGGTTTAAAAACACGGAGTCTGGAGCTCCTCAACATGACTCATGTGTCTGCACCGATCACTTCATCAGACAGATAACGGAGAAGCCAGCCTCTTCTCTGAGGTCATCGAGAACTCAACCAGGGTGGGGGGGGGCTGGGGGGAACATTGCCACAGATGTGATGTAGCTGGCAGATGTGAGGAGGTAAAAAAAAAAGTGGGTAGTTTATGGATTTTCCTTGGCTAATATGGAAATACTCACAGAGTGTTTGGGGAGAATCAATTGCAGCCAGAAGTCGGAGGGGGGGGGGTTAGAAAATGACCTTATGGAAACAATGAGTCATTTTAAACTGGATCTCTCATTTCCTGTGCGAGCCCAAAACTCACAGCCTCCATTTGACTCATATTCAGAAAAGATAGTGGCCATCGAGAGCTCAGATCACTGTGCTTCCAGTCTCTTCATTTCACTGAGAGCAACTGGCCACAACAACATGGTTAATGGCGTGAGGAGCGCAGCCTGAGACCTTATCCAGATGAGTTACAGCTGCTGAGGGGGGTGGGCTCTGCAGCTGCTGCTCTTTCCTGCTCTAAACCGCTCGGTGTGGCGGCCAAAAGTAAATCTTTCCCCCTGTAAAGGACGTTCAGCTCGACCTGACAGGTCCGCTGATGAAGCCGTCCATAAACCCGGGCCGCGCCACACAAACATGAGTCGGAGCCTTCGCCTTATTAGCCCCCGAGCGTGAGTTGTAATGGGTCAACAATGAGGACGGTCACCTCCCGGGCTCAACACGTCAACACGGCGTCTTCCTTCAAAAGGGAGTCGACTCCCTCCTGTTAGCCGTCGCCCTGCTGGCGTCTCCAGGGAGGATCTTAATATGTCAGAATAAAGCACCCTGTCTGTTCAATACTCCGCAGCGTGCAGGATCTGCTGCGTTACGTTGACAGGGCTTGAAATCAGAAAGAGCGATCCAGTTTGAACACGCTCTTCACCTTGGCTGCCACTTGCACAGCTCAGTATCTCCAGGGAAAGGGGGGGGGGGGGCTCAGGCCAGGAAAACTGAATAGCAGCTCTCTGATTGCATGTCGAGGCTTTTCCAGCAACAGGCCCCATCTCCAACGGGTCCTCCTCTGAAGAGGCTAAACCACAGTTATGATCTGTTCCCATCACATGATCGGCCCGGGGAGGATTGTGGTCGTGGTAAATTACACCCCCCCTCACCCTGCACCCCCAGCCCCCCTCTCGCCTCCATCTATTCTGCTGACGGACTCTCTGCTTCCTCTCGCTTTGGATCTGATTCATTTCCATCTGTGTGCGTGTGAGAAGAGCTGAACAGCATTAAAAAATAATCTAAAAGATTACGTATGCTGCCACATTTTCTCAAGCACCAGACTCAGGTCGTCCACTAACCAGAGGGTCGGCAGTTCGATACCAGTCTCTCCCAAATTCAAGGTACTGAACCCAGTATTGCCCCCTGACGACTGTAGGAACAGTTTTTGAGTGATTAATGATAAAGTGCTGCACATAGATGCAGTGTAAGAATGTGCACGTGGAAAGACTAGACCATCCAGACCTTCCTTGCATCGACCTCACAGGTTTTGCGTCTTCTCATCGTACGGAGTGTGGTGGTGATGCTGCTGGACAGATCCCAACTGAATAATATGCTGTGATTACAGAATTAGAAAAACATAAGCTGTTGCAATTGGAAACGTGAGCTACTGCACAGCGAAGGGGGTCTTTGGTATAAATGCCAAAAGCTTGACCCTCGTTGGTTCTGCCTGAGGCTGGCACCAAGCTGAGGGTCAAAGTTCAACACCAGGGCGGCCTCTTCCCGCTCAGGCATGAAACCACTGAGACAAGATCTGTGCTCGGCTCCAGCACAGAACAGCATCTGTCTTCATGTTACTCTGCGACAACACATACGCTCTTTGGATTTATTTAGTTTTCTGGAATCGGTGCAGAAATCTGACAAAGACACAAAGCTCATCTCCAGATTGTTACACAATTCACTTGGACTGTAAACACTGATGTTTATATCATCACAATCCAGTTTGATGTTCCACTTCTTAAAACCTTGAACATCCACAGTGAAGTCGCCAGCTTCATCTGGATGACACAAAGCAGGTGAACCTTCTGTTTATGAGTTTGTGTGAACGACTGTTTCACTTCAGCAGCTGGAGCTTTTCGATTTGAAAACAAGTTCCTGGTGCTTTTCACATCCCCTCAGGATGGGTCCAGTGCACGCGCCCGATGAGACAAACTGTAATTTGGGCCATTCAAATAAAATCTGATTGATTGATGACACCAGATGTGAACAGCTGTCCTCTCTCCACTCATTCTGGAACCTGACTGTCATCACAGGAGAAGATGGTGTTACCACAAAAATAATCCATGCACATAATCAGTGCAACCAAAATATGCTGCGTAGGATTTCCCATCATTCTCTAATCACCTCTGATAATACCCCCCCACCCGTTCCTGTAAACCTGTTGAACGTGTTGATTAACCACATCGCGTTTGGCTGCTTCATGTAATACCAGGTATGCAGCAAAGGAAAGTGGGTGACTGTCAGATGTTCCAGTTTACCAGAGCAGAGCGGTAACGTATACAAGGGGTCAGAGCTCCCTGGGGTTTGACATCAACAGAGCGCACGGCCAGATGTGAAAGATAAACTGTGGATTCTCTGTTCACAGAGGAACTGGGAGTTAAAGTCTCTTCCAGCACAACGGAAAACAACGAAGGAGAGATACTGCACAAGCATTAGTGTGCTTCCCTTAGAATCTGACTCTACTGCTGCAACAGATACATTTATTTATACCTTTATACATTAAAAAGGTTAATTATGAATAAAACACTAATAATTTACAACAAATCTCTCATTAAAAGGGTTTTAATCAAGCTCAGAGTGCAGGGGGAAGCTTGTCCCTGCCTCTGTGGACACATTACATTCATGGTGTAAGATCAGGAAGGAATTAAAAGAATTCTATAGAATCAGAAAAGTCCTCAGAAAACTGCTGCCAGTGTTTTCTGTGGATTATCCAGAGTAGCAAGGACACAAAAAACTAAACCAGACGGCTGATAAAGTTCCCCTAACTTTCAAATCTCAGACAGAAAATTGAATCAGTTAATGCTGAAGTCATCTGTTTGCCTTTTTGATTGCCGCCCCCCCCCCACCACCACCACCACTGCCTCCCACTAGTCCCACCGTCTCTCTGTGATCATGTGGGAGAACACAGCATAATGACAGATGCTTGATGACGAAGGTTGTTGCATCAACGCAAAGTGATCATCATTTCCTCGGTGGAGGGTTGTGGCTTTTTTTTCTGCCTGTAAATCAGCATCACACTCGTCTGACAACAACAACACACAACACAACACACTGTATAAACGTAGTAGCATATGGTCACAGTTTAAATGTTTGGGAATATTCCTAACCACCGACTTTGCCGACCTGTACAAGTCAAAGAATGGACGGCCCATGTTCAGCCGTTGTCATTCCTGAGGTGGGGAAGGTCTCGGAGTGGTTTTATGAGGCGTCCTGTATCGGTGGCGAGGAGAAAGCCCCAAAGGCAGGAGATTTATTGCCTCCACATTTTGTCTGACCTCCGTTGCTACAGCAGTTTAAGGATACTGCAATCCTCCCCTCAGACCAGATGGCGGCCGGAGGCGCTTTTTTCTAGATCCCACTTTTTCACGTTAGCCTGTGTCTTCTCATATCCTCGTCAAAGCTCCTTCCATCCTCCTTCCTTTTGTCCTGATCCCTATCAAAGCACGCGGTCACCCTTCTTGACTTCGCCCTCACGCTCCTCTCGCTCCTCCCTTCCTTGTTCTCCTTTCTGCTTTTCCTCGTCTAGTGTGCTTATACATGATCAACAGCAATTATGTCGCTGCCTCTCTTTTGTTATTTTAAAGGCTCGGGGGAAATGATGCAGCTGCTCGGCCATGACACCGACGTACGCTGTGCTCTATGATCCGCACATCAGGCAGAGGATGTTTCCCATAAATATTTACTTTTTCAACTGGACTGCACTTTACGAGGCCATAAGCTTTATATTGGTGAGATTTAGCCAGTTCTCTTACTCTGAAAAAAAGAATACAGGTCCATTCAATCATGTCCCTTGAGTTTTTTAAAGGTTGAACCTGTTTTTTTACTCATTCACTGTTATATTGCTTAAAATAATAGAATTTATTCGACATTACATTTCACAACCTCTTCATCAAAAGAGGTTTGAGGGAATAAAAACAGGTGAGGGATAGAGTCAGGGCTCGGCGCCACAACATCCTGCAAAACTTTTCCAAAGCAGAAAATAACCCCTTGATTCATCCAACACACTTTCATGTTTGAAAATTGATTTGCAGAAATGCAGCTGTGTTGCCGTCCTGAAGCTCAAACACAGAGCTCACGTTATAGAGACGCTTCTGTGAGCAGAGACTGAACCTGCGAAGAAAAAAACGTGTCTGGGCAGATGTTTGCTTGATTTGGAGTAAGCCCAGTATCATCTGTAAAATGGAAACCATGACTTAACTCCAGGTGAACCACATCAGCTCGTCTCCTACTTGCCAGAGTTATTCATTATTACTGAGCTCGACTAAAAACATGGATGGATAGACGCTCGGGTAGTTTCCAGTGACTGCAGGTACAAAGCACTGAGGACTCTGCATGACTCACTCGTATCTGAAGCCAAACAGAGGCTATTAATATTATCTCAGGATAACACTGCAGATATCTGAGCAGGGGGGAGAGCCTGAAAGTCGACACTGCCTGTGTGGGCCCCTGTGGTGACGTCAGTCAGGCCTGAAGCCTCAGGGGACACACGCAATATATCACTTTCCCTTTTAAATGCTAAATGAAGCCACTGAAGTTTTCTGCAACCTGCATTTTGTAAATGCTGGGGACAGAGACAGAGGGGATGAGGTCAGAGGTCGGGCACTGTTCAGTCTTGTTCGGTCAGTCGTGCCTGGATAAGAAGTGGACAAAGTTTAACCTCTGAAAATCACTGATCGCAGATTAAATATTAGATAATCAAAGAGATATTGTGTTAACTTTGACAGAAATTCCACTGTTTTAATGCCAAAACAAAGATAGTTGAGGTAGTTTAGAAACAGGGTCTCCATTACATAAACTGTCCACTAGAGAGCAGTGACAAATTTACATTTGCTCAGAACGTGCTTTGTATCACAGTTGTTTATTTATATAATATATTAAAACTTATAAATCTTTCTCATCCTTTTTTTTTTCATTTAAAATCTCTCAAATAATATTGAGATCAGTAAATTCCAGACAAAACAGAAGACAACTTAGCAATATCTGTGACAAACAAAGTAAAAACTACAATAAAGTCCATGGTTCAGGAGAAAAGTTCCTTTATCTTTCCTAATGTGATATAAGTCTTAGTATAAAACCCATATTATTAACCCAGACGGTACACTGTCACTTTAAGAGCACGTTTTACTGGACTTAAGCTTCAGTTTATCACTTTCTGATCTCTTGTGAGTTAAGTTTTTGCTGCAGTGATTTTATTCCTTCAAGGGTGGATCAACAAAGTCTTCATCGTAAAGGCTGGAATGCAGCTGCTTTCAATTTAGGTGTGTCTCAAATAAATGTCTCCTCAAAAGAAACTGTTAAAGTGTGTCTGGGCCACTTGTTAGCGACTTTTGAAAAGATCCGCCCATGAAACGACATTACTTAATCAAGCTTCGTGTTTTGAAAGAAATAACGTCCAAAGTTAATTGTAATAAAATCGACTTCAAAGTCTCTCTCTCTCTCACACACACACACACACACTTCCAGACGGAAGAAGTGTGATGTGTGCAGCTCGATATTGGACATATATTGTTTTACAGAATAGAAGTTTGAAGTTTAGAAATGAAACTAGTAAAAAAAATACTTTAAAAAGAGGAATTTAGCGAATATGTGATCAAATGTATTTGTAATCCCAGAGTTACTTCAGAGCAGAACATTTACGTATGCACACACACACACACACACACACACACACACACACACACACACACACACACACAGTTGTTGTCTAATCAGATTATATCTGTCTCATATCGGCCCAGTATCGTTCAGGCTCTAACGAGGAGAATATATTCCACTCCAGGAAAGCAGTGAAACACAACTGTAGCTGAGAGCATTCTAATAATGCCAAGCAGGGGGTTATTTCTTGCAGATGTGTCGCAGTGTGTTTGCACTAACTCCTCCCTTCTATCAGTAACATTCTTTATTCAACATGTCATCAACAGCTGTGAGAGCCTCACAAACGTCCTCTACCCAAAAGGCAGATTCCAACACAGAGAGGCTGCAGTCTCACGTGGTTTCAACGCTGAAGAGAAGCAAATGTGTTTCTACACTGAAATACCAATGCCTGAGAGTTTTCTTAATTCTGTGGCTGCACAAAAGGCGAGACTAACGTCAAATCATGCTTTGTTCCTATGTTTTGATCTGGCGTCTGTCTTATCTTTTGGATAACAGCGAGCTGCAGAGCCACAACATGCGCTCTTTCAGAGGAAATTCCACTTTGACATGACTTCCTGTGCTGGAGTGGGACCAGTGTGTTGCCGTGCACAGGGTGAGGGGGTATTTTCCCTGATAGACATGTACCAATCTGCCCTGTGGGCTTCCCTCACTTCTTCCACTCCCTTTCACATTCTCACTCTTGTTTTTTCTCCCATTATGGATTCCAGCTCTTATCCACTGTTCCTGCTGTGACTCCTCTCCTCCTCCTCCTCTTTTCTCTCACACCCCTGTGCTCTTCCTCCTCTGATCTTCATCTACTTCTCCCTCCTCTTCATCCCTCAAACCAGTAGTTAAAAAACCAGGATCATATTTTTCTCCTTTCCAGCCTTGTGTGTTAAAAGCTAATACAGGTCACAGTGACAGGCTTCCAAACAATAAGAGGAGAAGGTTAAATAGAAATCAAGGCTCACAGTCTGTACTTAGAGCTGTAACTTGGCCCAGGTAAATAAAGACGGGCATGTTGCTCACCACAGTTAAAGCTGTGTAAACCTGATGTGGAACTGAAGCCTGGTATGAACAGTAATACACGGTTATTCTGCCGGAAGCCTTTTCGTTAGGTAAACGAATGTGGCTCTGCTTTTATTCTGAAGTATGTTTAATGAGTGCTTTCAGTTGAAGTCCTGCATGTGGATAGTTTCAAAGTAAGTGAGCAGTAAGTCACCGGGCTGGAATTTGGATTTGTTGCTCTCTTGGTTGAAATGCTTAGAACTTTACACAATGTACAAACAACGAAAGGTTGGAGACGCTTGAATTCCAACTAAAGCTTTTTTCCAAATCGTTCTCACTAAGTCGGGCTCTTTCAGACACTTCTCTGCTGCAGCAGCCGTTTATCCACTGGCAGCCATGAGTCACCGGCTGCAAGCAGACGTTTCCACATGTCCTTGGTCGCGGTAGATGTGAGAAGTGTCTGTTTTGGGGAACAGTGAGTGGACACTGCAGCCAGTGGGTCAGGGGCAGCACAGACTCACATTGTGTCACAAGGAATTCACAGAATATAGGACTTTCCATCGGGATGTTTTTAAAGCCGTCGCATAGTAACCTCTATGAAATGTGCATGACGGCCATTTTCATTTAACAGACGATGATCCAATTAAACAAAAGTCTCTTTAATGCCTAGAATCTCCTCAGCTCATTCATCGCGTGTGATTTCTCTGCTTTTCGAGCTCATACACATCGGCCTTGTGAACGCGATGAGTGTGATTGGAGACGACATTTCAAGAAACATCATACTCGCTGCTGAGATGTTGGCAGTGATGCAGAGTGGAGACGCCAGCACTGCGTCTGCCGAGTCTCCACTTCATATTGTTCCCCCTGAACATGAGCCTCTTGGTTAACATCCATGTTCTATGGGAGACCTTGGTACAAGGAATATTCAGCACATAAACAAGCCTTCCCAAAGAACCAGAAAAATATAAGATCATGCCATGCAACACACTGCAGTAATCTGATTACTGCCAGCAGGAGGACCACCTGGATTCAAAAAGCAGCTCAAGGCCCTTTGCTGCACTTAAGGCATTTCCCTGTTAAGTCAATCAGCTGTCCAACAAGTTGTTAAGGGCCTAAACATAATCTCGCACCACATTGCTAACCCCTGTCGCCCACCAACACCCATGTAGCTCTGCTGGTTCACCCTCACAAGTCGTAATACAACGATCGAGTCCACAACGTAGAATTTAGGCTGCAGCCCAACCTGCAATTATGGCCGCCGGTCACCATACTGTGGTGTATAAACAAGTAGGTGTTGGAGAGTTGGACACACGGTGTTGTCACAGAGTTTATGAGGTGATACAGCAATTAAAAAGCTGTATCTAAAAATGTAGGGGTCCCTCATACATATGATCTATTACGGCGTCATTTTTAAGATAGAACTCTTCTTTGCTTAATTTGAAAATCCACTCAGCAGCCAGTGTAATCTAATTTACTGAATCATTACCTGGTCCTAACCTCGTCCCCACAGCGAGGAACCGGCTCCCAGACGGGACACAACGTCTCGTGAACCTTTAACGATTTTAAAGCAATCACAGCGCTCTTTGAAACTGTCACCGGGGGAGCGACTGGGAGGTGGTGGTGCCACATTAGACTCAGACCTGCCAACCTGCAGAAAGCTCCAGAGGGCAAAAGTCAACCTGGAAAAAAAAACTACCAGCAGCTGCACAAACACTCGGTGTTCAGGCAAACTGCCTCAGAAGCAGGAACATGATGACAGTCATGTTTGCTTTCCTGGCACTCAGTGATGGACAATATTACTTTTTAATTGTTGAGAGAAATCATTTGAGCCTTCCTTTGATGACAAGAAACGATCAGTGACTTTAGGGATGACTGAAGACATACTCCAACAGCACTTCTATGCAGAGTGACGACTGACAGGAGACAGAATAAAGAACGAGTGGTGGAAACTGAGGTAGCACATGATGAAACAGCATTTTAGGCTTCAGGATCAGTCAAGCTACTAAAACACTGGATCCTATATTTCCCACAATGCAACTGAATATCACCTTTAGACCCTCTCTGCCTGATATATGCTGACTTGAGTCTGTAATATAACCCTGATGATGTCATGAGCTTTATTTTCCCTGGGCGACCCTGGAGCAGAAAGTCCAGGAGGCGGAATGAAGCGAAGAAGGAAAACAGAAGGATGGAGAGTCGTGCATCACTTCTCTATCATCATGTGTAACCTGAGATTGCCGGACAATAAGATGGATGAGGCAGCCGCCTGAGTGAGGAGACAGAGGGACCTCAGGGAGACATGGCTACAAGCTTCCAGACGGACAAGATGGGACGTTTCTGCAGCTCAGACATGAACCCTATTGGCTGAGCTGCATCCGTAATACATTACATCATCCACTTGGATACTAGGGGACCCTGCACCCCCGTGCACATGTGTATCTCATATTCACTAACTGTGCAGCTATTAGTATTTTGTTGTAGTAGTATTTGCTTTTTTATGTAAATCAACTTCCCTTTTCCCGGACTGTGTGTTGTGCAGCTGTAACAAAGCAATGCCCCTGCGGCTGTCAATAAAGTTTTTTCAGATTGGAACATTTTTCCACTGCCTTCACAGGCCCAGTTTCTCCTCCTGACAAGTAAATTGAACCTTATGTGTAGGACATTTTGAACTTTTTCGTCTCAACACAGATGGGACACAACACATTTATCTCTAAATCCACTGGAATTAGTTTAATCTATTCGATTACAAAACGTCGTCGTAGGAGCGCTGGCACTTTTTCAGTCAGAATGAAATTAAGACAATTACAGCGCTTGGGAGACCCAGCCCCTCGTGCGTTTACGTGGCCCTGTCATCCTCCCACATGGACAAGGCCGAGAGGATCACAGGGGAAGACCGGTGGGTAAGTGCCAATCAAGCAGTGGGAAACCTGACAGGAGGAGCCTGTAATTGCACGGCTTTGGAACAAACACTTACTTTAACTTGAACCTGTGGAGGTGTTCAGTATGAGGATGGGGGGGGGGGGGGGGGGGGGGGATTGTGAGCTCTCAGGCTGCTGAGGAAGAACCAAGAGCCAATGAGCACCACATCTATCTATGCTCCAGTCCCCTTAAACTAATATTGACACGTTATGTCTTACATCAGCCATCCTCCCCTTTCCAATTATCTTGAAGGCTAAAGCTTTTATTCTTTTTTTTTTTTCAATATATTTTCCAAATACTGCCAAAGCGACTATTTTAACATCTGGAAGTCCCCCCCCCCCCGCGCCTCCATTTGCTGACTGCAATAATTTGGTTTCTAAGTAGTTCCCATGGAGCAGTCCTCACACAAGCTGCATTAAAAAAAAAAAATCTATCAGCTCCGTCGTCTGTGCCACCGGGACGTCCCAGGCTCAGACGCAACACATCAGACACCTGATAGGATCTGGGTCTTCCTCAAAGTCCAGGACCGGGTGCGATCTCGTGAGCACGACCTCCCCCCCCCTCCCCTTTTAACTGTGGAAGGGAAAGAGGCGTGTAATCAAGTCATAGCTCAAAAATGCAGCATGTGTTTCTAATCTGAGCCGTCTGTGGACCTGGTTGAATTCACATGTTTGGACATTTCGGCTTTGGTAGAAAACAGCCCATTTGTTGCAACGTCAGTGATGTGGCAACAACAACTGGAAGCAATTTAGGGAGACAGAGTGAGCTAACGTAGCTTTTGTTGATTTGGGTTCTTTTTTCGCTCTCAGCTTCAGCGTTTCTCTCTCAGTGAGGGAGAACTTTTCACCAGTAGATTTGCGATGGCTATCAAATACCCCTGTGACGATGGGACCAATGCAACTCTGCCAACGAATCCCAGTAAGCTGCTGGTTTCACAGAGACTGAGTGTTTGGTGGCTTTGATGTCAGGCGCTGAGAGGCATCTTTGAAGATGTTTTACAGCCATGTCAGCGTCTGCGAGGAATAACGTTTAAACACACACACACACGCCTGAATCTCTGTTTAAACTCTGGGCACAGAGTCGCGTTTTTATGTTATTGGCGTCAGTTCTCTATTTTTTTCCTTTTTCCATGTTCATATCCCCGAACCCTCACTCCACAAATCTGCTTCTTCCAATATACCGCGAGCTGCAGGTTTTGTTCGAGGGCCTGTACTGTATTTTTATCCCATAATCTGTGCTGGCGTCACCATTTCCAATTGTGAGCTTTAAAGTCTGCTGCTTGATCTCATTTGCCAACTTGTGTTCTTCTGCAAAAGCAAACTTTCTGCACATGTGCAGGCATGTGGCTTCCATCGGGACCCGTATCATTGCATTGACCAGAAATTTGCAACATTTGCTTTCAACACGTTTTCGGTCTCGAGGCTGCATATTTGATTTTTTTTCGAATTCCAAAGCCGTCAGAAATCTGTCCAATAGTCTCAGTGACCTCAGCACAGACCTTTTCCGTTTGGGATCAGACTGAAAAATGTCGGGTGAAGACTTTTCTCAGAGTTTAATGTCTGCTTACAATTTGGTTTCATTAAGATTCAGCAATAGTCCATTCGAGTTCCCTGTAAAAAGTTAAATGGCGGCTCCACTGGTAATTGTAGCCATGACCACGTACAACACTGCACCTCAGGTCAGTGTTCGTCAAACTGCAAGTGTTCTAAGTTTTATTGGTTATTCTGGGGGGTTTTGGATACGCTTTATTCACACAACTACACCAAATGCCAAGAAGTCTGCACATCAAAAACCATTCCACTCACACACACACACACACTCACACTCACACACACACACACACACACACACACTGAACACACGAACATTGTCTCGAAAAACTCTGGTGAACCACATTTTCCCTGACTCTACGAAATTCACCAACTTTCCACTGTTTGTATTTGGTCGAAATGCAATCACCTCACCCACCACTATTCCATGGAAAGAAGCACGATCACTGTGCAAACATGGACTGAGACTGTTTCCCAACAAGGGCGGAGGAGCAGATTTTAACTCAGCCGCTAACAACTCTTGTTCTACTCAACACCAACATGAGTTAAATCCCCCTGCTCATGTCAGAGCAGCAGAATGATGAATGATGAGGTCGGTGGAGCTGTAGCTTGTTTCCAGGAAATGTAAAACATGTTTAAATCAGTGTGTCTGTTCTCGTGCTCCTCAACTGGAAGCAGCAAGAATAGAGTTGAATAATTTCTTCAGGACAGCATGAGACACATTATGGGCTCTGTGTTTCATTCACCACAAGGTGGTGCTATATCCGGTCCCCTCTATCACACAACTGTCTCTGCACGTTGAACTTAAAGAGTAAAGCCAACTCATTTTAATTAATGAAATAATGAAAGAACTTAAATTATCCAGAGGGAACAATGTCTTAAAACTAACAAACAGCTCTGTCTTTGCTGCACTGCTCATCGTCAAACTCCATCAGGGGCCCCCATCCAATAAACTCCCCAGTGCTCAGTGTGGGCCATGACATCATACATGTAGAAACAACACAGTCCCTGTGACGACACAGGACATCAAACGCCCCAGTAGAGGAAAAAGAAAGCACAGTTCAAGTAAAACAAGAACACTCAGGTGTTCCAGCGCTCCGTGTTTCCAGCTGAAGACATCAGCACACTCTCAGGAACTCAGAGCGTCCAACAGCATCTCATGTCTCCTCACATCTGCCCTGCATTAGCGTGCAGGCTGTGTTCCCTCAGAGGCGCACAAGCTCCGCTGCTCGAATTCTTTTAGCAGATGTACAATGTAGAGCGAATGAGGAAGGGGGGAGGAGGGGGTGGGGGAGTTGGGGTAACACTTAATGAATGTTTCCAGTGCTGGAGCGGAGCTGGAGCACATGTAAAAACCACAAAGGTGCTCGTTTCCCCTTCCCTGTGCCTGACGGTGACATCACCTGCAATCACTGACAGATGTCCACAGGACTGTTTCCTGACACACAGGACAAATCGTAGATAATCACAGCAGAGCTACTCTCATCTTCTTCTTCTGTAAACTGCTCTTCAATGACCAAGTAGGGTCCGTCTCAAACACTGACAATAGAGATGCAACTTCTCATGTTCTGTGTTGTTTCCACATGAATTCACTGCTGTCCAGTAGAAAACAAGGCATTGGAAAATAAGGTTGTCATGTACCAGGAGAATTAAGTTGAGCAAAATAAAACCAATACACAGTGTAGGAAATTAACAGAATAAGACTTATCCGAAGTTACTTTTCCCTGAATCAATAAAAACCACACTTTTAGGAGTCGCTGCTATAAATGACTTTAAACCACAGAGACAAAAAAGAAACTGCTCCAACTTGAGCCAAATTCTTCACAGTTTGCACAAACCAAAAAGTCAATGATCGAGGTTTCAGCCAACTCACACATGAGAACCAAACAGCAACCAAACAGCAGAGAAGGGGGGGGGGGTGTTCCACTTACCACTGTTCCCGTCTTGACATGTAACAATCAAAACCTGAGCTACGGAGACCACCAGAAAAAGGAAAGTCCTTAAATGCACAGAGCTCATCGTGTCTAGAAGAAAGACATGAGCCGTCCCGTGTGTGCAAAGAACAAAAAGACCCCCAAAAAAAAAAAAGTGCCCAGGTTATCACTGCACCACCATGAGTACGAGAGTGCCTCTCCTTGTAAGCAGCAAGCAGACCCAGCCCAGACTGCGCGAGTGGCTTCTTTTTTTTTGTGTAGTTACAGCTTTAAATGAGAAGAATGCTGGCGGGCCTAATTTCCCTCCCCTCCCCTCTTTTGTCAGCCCTCTCCCAGAACCATCCTCCTCACAGGCTTTGTGGCTGTGGGAGAACTACACCCATGTTCACAAGTCTCTCATAGTTTCCAGTGATTCCTTCAAGTCTCGAGTCGCTCCCCTCAAAACGTGATCCGTCTTAGACCTCGGAGCCACAGGACAAAGAAGATGCCGGTGAAGAGATAAGGAAGGAAGGAAGGAAGAAAAAAGGAAAACATGACTTTGCTTGTCCCAAGATGTCCCTGATTTCTCTGCCTCTCTTCAGAAGAGGTTGCTAAGTGAGATCATAAAAAGGGCTGTTTTACTGCCGTCTGTGAGACACCGAACGAGACGCGCAGGGCAATTAAAAGCAAGAATAGAGTTTTATCACTCTATTGTTTTTCTGATGAGACATTTGCAGTTAGGAAATTGGAGCACACGAGGTTGCCCGTCGATTCGTTCGCTTGTAGATTCGGAGGCAATCGTTTAAATTAAAACTGTCCTGAGAGACAAAAAGGGAAAAGAGAGATAAGAGGCAAACTGAGACTATGAGTCACGATGGGTGGTCGTGGTCGTAGGTGGTCATCCCTGAGAATGTAAATTTAGAGAGAGACCTGAGGTCAGCACCTCTTGACTTATGCCGAAGACATGGACTCCAGCCACTGAGCCGCTACGTCTGATTACACCAAACCAAGAATAGTGTGAACCTTCATTGTGAGGCACCAATGGCGTTTTAAAGTCCTTAATCTTTGAGCAACATGATGTAAAGAAACATGTTGTTGGGACAAAGGATTTGAATTCAGATTGTATGCACATCTTGACAGTGTGTAGTCAGATGAGCTGCTCCTCACATGGAGAGAGATCTGTTGTAGTTCAGCTCCGTACGTCAGTGAAACTGCTTCACGAGGAATTGACACCAATTAATCTTTGGCAAAATTGTGAAAATGTCTGAATGAACAAACCTCACATACACACTTGGAGCCTTAAAATTTAAAATGAAACATCACTTTTTGAAATGACACCAAAGTTTGTCACCCAAGCTTTGCCACACACTCTGAACTGTACGACAGGAAACAGCTGTGTGTCGTGTTCACAAGGCGCTAAAAGCATCAGGTGATTGACTTTCCATCAGACAGGGTCTGTGTGTGTGTGTGAGTGTGTGTATAGAAAGAGGGGGTGGGGGGGATGGGGGAGGTGTTTAAGAGCCTAGAGGATGGCTAATGAGAAAGACAGCTGTTGTCTCACCGGCCCTGCCCCTCCGCGGGTCAGCCAATTGAAGGTCCCTCGGCTTCAGGACTCACAAGAAGCGTCAGTTGTATTTTCTCGGAGAACCGACGGGCAAAGGAAACATCAGGGCAGAGCTGACACTGCCCGTTGTTGCCCAAAAAAATGTTGTCATTACCGAGGCCGTTGCCAAAGGGAGTGTAGGTGCTCTGGGAATCGGTTCATGTAAATCATGGCCAGTCCCCTGTGGTCTCGAAACAAGATTGCTGTGCAAGTGATTTCTTCTGAAGTAAACAACATTAAGCGGCATCCAGCTGTGATTGGTTCCGCTCGGTAGCATCGTATTTCCGGCCGTCTCGACGCCATTTGTGATTTGAGTTGAAGGAGTGAACATCCGCTAAGTAACACTCGCCATTGTGCTAAAGCAAACAGAGAGTTTGTAAATAAGAAACCGGAAAACAAACTCTACCACATGAAAAATGTAAAAAACGTTAAATTGAACCTACTGACAAAAGGTACTTTTATATCGACTTCACCTCTGCAAGCAAAACCAGAAAAAGTGTGAATATTCTAAATAACCATCACAAGCTGCTCTGCTGCAAACTTCTTGGGTTTCTCAGTGGATTATTATCACGTGAAGAAGAAACATGATATTCTGACTATTCCCGCCTGAACATTGTGTTCTTTTTTTTGCCATTATTACACTGCATACTGCAAAGTCATGTTTAAATAGCAGAGGGTATGAACATTTGGTTTATTTGCAATACTTGCTGCAAACCTAACCTGAAGATACTTATGTTATATGTTTTTATACCATGAAAGTTTTGCTTGTGTGTTGCAACGTGCTCCTTGTGTGATCCGCTCCCTGTCCAACAGGCATCAATCTACAAATTCCGGTTTCTTTTTACATAAAAAGGCACAGAGTTATGAACAAACGTCAGGTGCTGTCATCATCCTGTCGCCACGAACAGTAACATGAAAAAGAAGGATTATTACATTTTCAGATTTTGGAGATCATTATCCGCTTCCTGCCTTAAGATCGTGACTTTCTCCTCTTTTGTTCAGACTGGAGACGCTGCAGCGTTTCAGGTCAAGGTTATGAATAATGTGGTCAGAGCAGAGACCGAGCATTGGTGACTGTAACTGTATATCTGTGTATTTCCACACACAGCATGGAAAAATAACTGATTTATCCCAGTGAATACTATAACAAACTGGGTTTGAGGTCGCAGTTTTGGTGCTATATCCATTATACCTCTGATTAATACCTCGTTAACATACCTACTGTATCTGTGTGGTACAGAAAACCTTAAATAAAACATGCATTATGCAGGAGACACAGCAGACTACATAGTTTACATAGTTATATCAGTCAAGCGTAAAGTGATTATCTGCTGCACTCATCAGTTGTTGCACAACTTCTTTTGCTGTAGATAAAGACACTCAAACACCCCAGTGTAAACTTTCTTTTTCATGTGTACTGATTTATTCATTTTCATTCAGCTCATTAACTGAGTTGTTTTCAATCAAATTCAAAAACAATTTATTCAAGTTTCTTGTATCATTGGTTTTAGACTAAAAGCTCAGTTGGAGGAGAAATATTTCATAATCATTTTGTCGACTGCCGTTTAAATCTCCATGTTTTGTTTTTCCTTTGTGTTTCTGTCACTTGCAGGTAAATGTGACTTGATATTACTAAAGTCCGAGTTGTGTTGACTCAGGATTTATTCCCTGCAACTTGAAGCAGGAGCCGCCTGCTTCCCTGTAACCTGATGCCTGTTGTAGAGCAGATATTTATGTTTTTCTCAACCCAGATGTAACTCTGCACAACAAGGAAAGGTTCCTTGTTCACTTGGTTTTATTCAAGTTATATCCTTGACCAGAGTGACGGCACAGAACTTTGTATATTAACCTAAAAGTATTGTTTGATTCACACACATTTTATGAAATGTAGTCAAGTAGAGATTTGCTCATACTGTTGATTAGACAAAAGACCTGATCTGTAGTTCTTTAGACTGGGAGTTGTACAACTGGTCCCTGTTTTCTACTGGTTACATCTTAAAACCATACAAGCAAGAATTCCACAACCTCTGCTGTTGCTCTGGTGTGAGTCTGAGTTACAGTTTGCGTTGCATGTACTGGTTGTGAAGCTTTTCAAGTGCTCAGAACTAGATTTTCATCCAAGAACATCATTTTGGACGAGGCTCCAGTAGAAGGAAGTAGTTGAGAAAAACTGGCTTCATCCTCCATTTCACTCCAGCGTCTCCTCCCTGACTAATGAACTCCTCCTGTTAAGACTTTTTATTTCCTTGTGATGAGGAGGAGCGTCTGCAGAGTGCTGGTTTTCCCAGGACTGCCAACCCAAGCCCTCGCTTCTATAACTTTGCTTTAACACGTCACACATTCTCCTCCACTAATACTGTATTCGTCTGACTCTGTGATGCTGAGTAGGAACTTGAGCATTTTAATTACCCCCAAAACACGTTGATATGTGTCATCAGTATGTTGTGGTCTGACGTGCTCGGTGCACGTGGATCTGATGGTATTGATAGACGTAGTAGACGAGGAGGCTTCTCTGATGCAATCTACTGTAACTCTGGCTTTGGATTTGACCACAGAATGGAAATAATTAACAGAGTCTAAGTCACCAAGGCTACGCTTGACCAAATATCGGCAATACACAGCCTCTGCAGACGGAGCTCGCACACCAGCATTTCACTCTCTGCCCATTACCAAGAACTGGTATCATTTCCACCTGGGATTTTTTTCAAAGATCCCATTTGAATCCACAGGCTCTTACTCTTGTTGCTGTCTTGTAAACACTGCTATTGGACCAGACAGGAAGAATGTGGAGCAGATGGGACGCACATGGGGCCTATTGTAAAATGCAGACCTCTGTGTTGTGTGTGTGTGTGTGTGTGTGTGTGTGTGTATATATATATATATATATATACATACATATATATATACACACAGTATATGATCCTGTCAGAGATGAAAAGAAACCTCTAGATGACGTTCAGCTGCACAATAACAATCTTATCTATACTAACTTTACTTTATTTATACAACACTGCTGGACAGAATAAAGTAGACAGCAAGAATTTGTGAAAACAATAAAATACATTTTGTAAAGTGAGGATTCAAGAGAGATGTAAAGGGGAAATGTGGAAGGAGCCATTAACAGTGTAGCTGGATAAGAAGAACAATAAGGCCAAACTCCCCCCCCTCCCCTCATTTAGTTCACTGCCACTGACTATTATGGACGAATGTAGATACTAAGCTGAGACAACTAACTGTGAAGTCTCATCAGAACGTCTTATCAGATCCCCTCATTGGAATTAGGGCAGGGGGGCTGTGTCCAGCGACTCTACAACTTCCAGTCTGGGGTTCCCACCCACTGGACATCGTGAGTAGCCAGCTGTGCGGAGGTGAGACAGGATCCAGTGACTGCGCAACTATTTCTGTCGCTTGTAATTCGAGCAGCATGAGTTCAAAGTCTTCCAGGAGAGTGTGTCCAAAACATGTGTGCTGTTATACCCATATTCAAATATCACAGCCCTCCTTCTCTGGGATGACAAGCTTTTCACCACACCTTCCAGTGTCCCTGCTGGTTACTGACGTGGTTCGGTAACATGTTGTAAGACCCAGTTCGTCTCAGCCCGCCCCTTGTATTCCCAGTTTGTGTGTGGCGATGTAATCCCCCCCCCCCATCTTCCTCCCCCATCTTCCTCCCCCATGTCCTGTCATCTCTCGCTCTGTTGGCTGTCTAGTAAAGGTGTAAAATGCTCTATAAATAATAATCTAACACGGGACTGGTTATAGTTATTGCTTCAAGCAGACTTTTCCAGAGTCTGGGAGCTCTGACCACAAAAGTATAAATACTGTGTGTTTGAGAAGTTCAAGCAGAAACTTATTGGCAGACTTAATGCTACATTCCTGCCTATAACAAGTCTAAAATGGAGGTTGGAGCTGAGCCATGAACCACGATGACTGTGATTAGAAGAATCTGATCAAATCAAATCTATCTGGAAACCTGTGTGTCTATTTGAGCCGGGCTGCTGAGTTTTTCAGTTGAGCAGATGAAAACATTAATTACCTTTTTTTTCTGTTTGCAAAACAACGACACAGTTGAATTGTGGAAACAGTTGATTATCACGGATGTGAGTTTGTATTTGGACTTTGCGGTTTTTTGTTTTGTATTGGGATCCACGTGGTGGCAGTTTCACGCGAATCCCAGTGAAACTGAAGCAGCTCCAGCAGAAAAAGCTCCTCTGCTAGTGTGAGCGGAACAATCTCCCCCGGGATATCTCCTGCTTGTACTGACGCCTGAATCCACCGCTGCCAAGGCTGTGATGACTCCCCCCTTCCTCCAAACATGTATTTTCACGATCCTCATCTGCAAAAGTCATCTCGCCCCAACCCCCCCCCCCCCCCCCCAACACGGAACACTTTTGAGGCCAATGAAGTAGAGTAAATAACAGGAGACAACTTTAAACAAGAAAACGTATTTTCCTTAAAGGGAATTGCATCAAATGTACAAAATGTACAAAGGCAGATTTGTTCTGGTGAAACTAGACATTATATAATATATTTATTGTATCAATCAACAGATTAGGACAGATTCTGTGTTTTTAAATTGGGAATAATGAGCCACAAGGGTTGAATAAATAATGTATTAGAAAAGTTACATAACTACTCTCATGTAAAAACACTATGAATGTTTGCATTGCAGGTTTTTTTTACTATTTCACACCCCCCTGTTTGGTTTAACCAATGCCTGCGAGGTCCTGTAATTGAGGATTAAACTCTTCTCACCCTCAAGTGCTTCTTTGATCATGTAATTCCACGAGTCTTCTGGCCTGCGGGGGTTTGTTGTTCTTAGCGTGTAGCACATTTCCGTCGAGTATAAATGCAGGAAACTTAGTAACCTACACCAGGGGCCCCTCCTCGGTGCCCACGTATGAACACCGTGTGCTGCAGTCGACCCCGGGTCAACGTTCTATACCCCAAAGAGAAATTAATTGTTTCCTCCGACTTCCTGTTTAACCCTCAAGAGAACGAGAAAACAGGCCAAAGGAATCCTCAGCCATGACACATGTTTCATATAGAGGATATAATCACTTATTACAATTTTCATCTAGATATTAAACGGCAGAATTATCATCCTATGGAATTCACATGTTGAAGGTAAAAGCAGACATGTAGCACAACATTAACTTTTCTTTTACATAACTTTTTAGCTTTATTTGACATTATAGCTACTAAATACTCACCAGCTAGCAGCTTACTGTACGTCTATATTCTGGTGTTAGACAGAGACCATGTAGTCAGTATATAAGTTTTATATTCTAGACTTTGGCCTTGTTGTTTTCCTTGCATTTGTTTTTCATCTGTCGCTGCACTTTTTATAGTTTATTTCCTGCTTTACTTTGGTAATTACTGTTGTTTATCATTTCAGATCACTTCACTTCCTGTCTTTCTCTGCCTTACCGCCCTTAGCTGATTAGCTGCCTGCACCTTGATTAATGCTACTCGTGTATTTAGTGTGTTTTTCCTTTGTTCACATCAGTTCTTCTGTGAGTCCATCAGAATCTTCCAAGTGAATACAAGCGGCCGGTTCCTCCCTCAGGTGTCTGGGCTCAGCCTTGAAGATGGGGTGAGGAGTTCAGACATTAATCAAAAGGGGACAATTGAGGTTGTTCAGGTATTAAATCAAGAGTCCTCCTGGGGCAGTTGGACGTTGGAGGATTTTACTGTGCACGCTCAACCTGGAGAAGATCCCTGGAGGGATTACATTTCCCATCTGGCCTGGGAACTCCTCAGGATTCCTTGACGAGGAGCTGAAACTCCTGGCGAGGGAGAGGGACATCAGGGATACCCTACTTGGCCGGATACCTGTGCAACTCGAGCTGGGGATAAGTGGAAGAAAACTTTCTTTGGATGACGTCTGTATCTGGGGCCTCACCTGTTATGAGTCTTGTCACATTTTCCCTGTAAAATCATCTCATTAAACTGTTGTTTTGGACAAATGGAGCAACAGGTAAAGCCTTTTCTTTCCTTTAAAAAAAGAAAGCAGTGACACTTTCCACATAAAACATAGATAGAACTTATGTTTCTGAAAGGATTTTAGTTAGTGAAGTGGAGCTTTAAGAGACTGGGCAGCATGGTTAACCTCTTAACTGGCTGAAGAAGCCAAGTGTCTTGTGTCTATTTACCTTCCACTGCTTGTTTCTCCCTCACAACAGTGGTGCTGACTTTATAATGGCAATGAAAGCTCTTAAATAGGAGACGGTGGAGGAGGTCACCCAGGAGGAATGTTGGAGATAAATGAAGTTAGAAAGCCACAACACAACAGTCATCAATCACAGTCTCACAGGCAGAGAGCAGGTAAACTGAGGGATTTCCCAAATAATGTGGCAGGACTCAAATGCTAAGTAAGTGAAAATGATCAATTTGATCAGAGATTATTATCAAAAAAGAGGATATTTCTTTCAGCATTTTGCCTTTTATCGACAGGACAGTTTGCAAGGAACCAAACCCGCAGCCGTTAGAGCTGCTTCCAGTACATGCACTGAACTCCAGATAATCTCCTGACATTCTGCGGAGGGGGCTGTCAGCCAGCCTCCAAGCTAATCCTCTAGAGGAGCCTCTGGAGGATTCACCGCCAACAAGTAAGTGTGTTGGTGACGTTTCTAAAGAATACAAATACCTCAGGATGAAAAAGCATTGCCATTCGCGTAGAAGACACCAATAAGGAAAGCTCTGCTGTAGACAATATGCCCGTCACCTGAACACTCCAGAGATGTCTGTGTTGTTGTGAGCAGCATCTCTTGCTGCGTTGTTCATATGTGAAAGACAAACTGCAGAGACGCTCTACACCCAATTGAGAAAAGAGCTTAGGTGAGCTTGCAGGAATGTTGATGTTAACTAAATCTGCTAAAATAAATGTGAAAAGAAGATGATCTTTGTTCAACCGGCTCTGATTAAAACCTGATACAGTAGAAACACATACATCTGCTTACACATATAAATGTTCTTACTCTGCTGAAGGCAAATGGGAAGCTGGGAAGCTGCACTCCCGCTGGAGGCCTTCAGCCCCTCGGTGGTTGTCTCCTCTAGGATCAACCAGGGAACTGGAACGGCCAGAGCAAATAAGTGGTGTGAAGGTTTTCAGAGCGTCCTAATGCCGAACCACATGTACATTTGGTTTTACATGGTTGCGGGGAAATGATTTGCACCTTGTGGAAAATGTGAGGAGGACTGAGGCCACTGAGCATGAGTCATTGGCCAGCTATCTCTGAGGGGGATGGAAGTCCTGCCTTCGAGCGCCGGACTCAGACATTTGTTTACTTTCCAGACGCAGCAGTGGAGAGGCACCAGAAGGGGAAACTGGTGGGTCGAGATATAACTTCACACATTTCACAGGAACAAGTGATACAACATTCCTACGTTGAAAAGTTTTAAAAAGGAGCTGAAATTCTGCACATGATCGTCACCAGACAAAAATTCAAAGTGAATTGTTCTGGTGCAAACGGGAGGTTAGAGAAGTGACCATTCATTTGGTGGTTTTTTGCCTCTGTTGCCTGATTTCCCATGAGGTCATGGCTGCTCAGAGGAGGCAAGATGCAAGCGACCGGGGAAATTATGACAATGTCTCAATAGCTCATCCAAATCTTTGGTGAAATGTGTGGACTGCTCCCCGTGACCAGCCACCGCAGAGATTCTCAAGGACCAAGCAGTTTGAACTCACTGAATCCTTGAAGCCCCGAGCAGGATTCTGACTGTGTAGTTTGAAGTTTTACTGTCTTAAGTATGTTTACTTGTTGCTGCCTACAGAACATCTCCTCCTCAGCTCCTCCCGTTTTTTCTTTTAAGTCATTAATGAATCATTCAGGTGTCAGTCCACCTCTGTCGTCCTAAACAACTATTGGATGGATTGCCACGGAATTCTTGTGAAGAATCATGTTTTCGCCTGTTTGGTGGATGACCCCCCCCCCCCCCCACTTCACCTTTAGCATCAACAGCAACCATCACATGGAAAGCATCTGCTCCGAGGCCCTGGAGGATCCCTCCAGTGGGGGGGGGGGAATTGAATTGAATCTTGAATTAACTGCCATCTAACTTCTGTTCTGTAAATTAGGTAAATCCAAATGGTTCACCTACTTTTTCCTTTACTATATCTTAATCATAATAAAGACGTTCACCATTTCAGTGTAATACATACTATTGACCTGCTGGTGATAGACGTTAAATGACCATTAGTTAGCAGGACCAGTGGGTTGCATCTTGACCATTAAGATAAGTTGTCTTGGGAACTACTGGCAGGAGTTACATGAAATTGGAGGTGGATTTTCATGATCCCCGGATAATCACTCCGTGTATTTAACTTTGTTTAGTTTTTTTCGTGACCTGTCCACTTAAGCAAAAGAAATGTTTTAAAAGCTAAATCAGAAAATGTGAAGCCTTAACTTTTCCAGCCAAAGTATCCCACTTGAGCAGGACTGGACTTGAATGTTTGTGAGCGCAGCCGAGGCTTTATATAGTCTTAGAGCTCTTTGCATGGCCTCAGGGTTTGGAGCTCTGTTGTCAAAATGTTTGGAAACTGGCAGGAACTTGGCCGTGCGCTGATGTTTGATGGGGGCTCAGACTGGACTTGAGGAGACGAAGAAATACTTGAGCTCAATCTGACGCACTATGTCCCAGATGTCCCAGAGGCATCATGGCGTAAGACGTGCAGGGAGAGTTTCAACAACGAGAGAAGCAACCAGAGGATTAGAGAAAGTGTGTGAGGTTGAGGAGGCACTGATAAGACGGGCAGTTCCCTCGTCTTCTCAGCAGTTCTCATCAAGCTATCGAATAGATGTAGGTTCTCTTCCCCCAGAAGTAACCAGTGTCTATCAGATATCAGCAAATCAAATCAAAAAACAACATGTCAGGATGTTTGAAGCATATTATTAGCAGATGTCATTGTATAGAAAGACATCTGCAAGACGTATTGTACTTTTTGTGCATTTTCTTATTTCAATTATTAGTTACTATGCTATTTTCCCTAACTGTGCATTTCTACAAGTTCCGAGGAAATCTTTTAACCCCTAAAAAGTTCTCAAGGGTAGGACTTTACGTAGCTTTGGACTTGTGGCGCTGAAGATCCCTAATTGATTGTGTACTTGTTATTAGTAATTATCTCTTTTCCAGGGACGACTCAATTATCCTATATGCTTTGTAGTGTTGCTCCTGTTATATAGAGTCATTTAAAGTCGTTATTGTGTGGTCTTCTGCATTACTGCCCCCTGATGGACTGGCGAGGAACATCTTGTTGTAGGCTACACACATCAGCATGCTAATTTGCTTCAAGTTCCTGGGTCTAAAAGTTCAAAACACTTTGGATCAAAACGTGGCTCTAATCAAAGTTATAATTGAACCTTTGCTCGACTCATGAACTCACTGCCCACGTCTATGACCTCATGAATCTGTCTGCTGCTAGAATTAGTATTATCTTATCCATCAATCCTTTTTCTAAAAGATATTGCCCCTCCCCCTGTCGATGCAAAGGAGGAGTGGTTCCACACTGAGCTCCCTCTGGATGTGTGGATGAGCTGCCCCCCCCCCCAACCCACGTTTGTATGAGTGTTTCCAGACACTCCTAGTATGTGATCTGATTATCTCCAGGAGACGCAGCATGATGCCCTTTAATGCAGAATAATAATGTAAAAAAAAGATGCTATAACCTGAGACCTGCCTTCTTAAACCACAAGATCTGCTTTTACGTGATCATACATTCCATTTCGTCTCAGCAATATGAGCTTCTTGATTCTTTCACGTCCATTTTAAACCACAGTTTGCTCAAAGCTGTGGTGAAATAGCAGAAGCAGTTTTCATCCAAGCCCGTGTGACCACAAGCTGCATGGGGAACAATTCTGCACACGGATGCAGAAAACATCCAGGCTTCTTAGGGTTTGGGTGAGCTGGATCCATCTCTCCTTACATCGCGCTGAGGAAGAGGTTCAACGAACTCCATAGACGTTTGTGTCCAAAAACATTCGAATAAGTGTGTGTGTGTGTTTTAAACATTGGTTGTAATTTGCAATTAAATATTTCAAGAAAGAAAAGTTCTATTCAAGGCAAAGACAGCGGAGCCTAGTTTCTTATGAGAAAGTTATAGTCCACTACACAGGCATAATCACTGGGTATAAAACAAATGCGTGTACTCTGGTGATGTCACACTTTTATTAGGATGTGTGTGTGTGAGCCCTTTCTTTCCACGGCCGAGGGGGGGAGAGAAAAATCATGGCCCTCATATTCCAGTCGCTTCTACAGATGGGTAAACCACCCATGTGTGTCTGGTGAGTGGGGGTCTCCTCCAGCCCAAACTGGAATGTACCAGGGTAATTTATCACTCTGAGGTCGGTGAGTCAAGAGGAAAGAAGAAGTCTAATTCCTCTTGGAAAAGAAAAGAGAACCACTGGAAATCTACGTGAAGCATCTCACGAAGAGAAGCTTCCATTGTACAACCAAAGAGCCATCGAGAGAAAAACAGGGGCAACGAATCTGATTTGTTACTAATAAGAGAGAATTGAATGGAAACTTGACACCACTTAGCCACAGCCGGTAAGAAAACCACGGTTGTAAAAGACCTCGAGCTATTCTGAATAGCAGCAGCGAGAAAGTTATCACCTCAGCCTCCCTGGACTCCTATAACAACAGTATCTGTTTGCCTGTGCAGACACTCCCGTAATGTATTCAGAGGCCTTAAAGCAGAAAGACTCGCGACAGAGCTGAGCGATGGAGCAGGAAGACCGACCCCCAGGCAGGTAATGCTACAAATAGCTGATGGCTGAGTAATGGCAGCTCTTCAAGAAGTTATTCATTCAACCATGTCAGGGCTGCGGTTGGTACAGGTAGCGGCGCTGCTCGACTCCGCCCACAGCGATCGGCCTGTGTGTCTTCTGTCATCTCTCTTCAGCTGCGAGGCTTTTGACAGCGTGTCGAGTTTCCCCTCCAATAACTCATGGACTACACCTAACTCGTCTTGTACTGACTTGTGCTGAGTGGAGCTCAGCGAGTCGCTTTGTCTTGTGAGCAAATCAATTAGATTTATATGTTTAAATGTAAATGTTTGCATTAGCAATCCAGAGTGTTTTTTTTAAACTCGTGTTGTTATGTAAGCCAACATATGAATTGTCGGTGTGTTCCATAGTGATACGACTTCTGCTGCAGTGATTTGGACGTGTTGTGATTCGTCCACCGTGAAAACTGCATGTACCAATACACCGACACATGTACAGTACATGCATACATGCACATGCACATGGGCATGAACTACAGAGGAGCCCTGGTGCAAAGGTAAATCAGCCTTTTCCTCCTCCACTGTCATATTGTGAACAACTGATCAAACCCACAGAGCTTCACAAGTTCCTCAAGATTCCAAATATGTTCCATTTGAATGTTTAGGAAACATGTCCACACTAATGCACAAGAACAAGAGGCAAGAGCCAATAAAACATGGCGTATGGAATACGAAACGTACTGTTTATAATCACAAGTGAGAAATTAACACATAATTTGTCTAAAATCCAGTTTGCTCCTTCAGAATAGTTTGATATCTGCGCCTCATATCTGAAGGCCGTCTTTCCTTTCAGACGTCCACTGCTCCTCTAATCCAATTAGACCGTAAGCCGGGAGTATCTGCCTTATTATCTGAAGTATTACATATTCCCATGCCTTCAAAACGAACGCTGGGATTCTTTTAGTTTTCCAAGATGAGTCATGTTTTAATATCCCTTTACAGGCAGATCCCTTTTTTTGGTTTCTCCCTCAAACTGATGAGCTCCATTGTTTGGTTCTTGCTTCTCAGTGATCATCAGAAACCTCCTTTTTTTTGTATAAATCAAACTTGTAAAATGATCTCGATGCTGTTGCTCCCGAACCTTCAGAGGTTTTTATGTCGTTGTTAAAAATGAAGATCATATTTCACTTCATGCAGTCGTGTACTTTGAGTTTTGAAAGTACTTGCACAGAGCGGAGGGGGAGGAGCCTTCACACCAATCTGATACGAAGGCTGGAGGATGACCTCAGTGCTCAGATCTGTTCACCACATTCGACTGGAGGCTCGGAGCTAATGACGCTTGCTTCCTGGTGCAGGGGCCCGAGCTGGACTGCCCCCCCCCCCAGGTGGAGGTTGAATCCCTGTGCCCTCTATAAAGTGATATTTAACTGCTGAGTCACGGTCTCATGGAGGCATCGATGGAACAAAAGGCATAGAGGACACAGGCAGAACCACAACATGTGCTGCCCCAGTGGTTAGTGGCACGTGTGATGCATGTGCAGGATGTAGTTTGAAGTCCACTGGCAGCGGTGCTTCCTGCAGACTGTGGCCTATGAGCAACACTATATGTGTCTTCCCTTCTGTTCTGTTCTGTGGATGCCAGACAGGCTAGTAATTCAAACTCCTTGTTTACACAGTTCTTGTCAGGCGGCCGGGCCGTGTTGTCCTCTGTGTAGATGTGCCTGGGTTTGTGTTTACGCAGGAGTTAGCAGTTTATACTGCCATCCCAATAAAAACGGTCAGAATCCCGCAGACGCCTTTTGACGCACGGCTCACATGTGGGCAGAAAGTGGCACTTTAAAGTGGCAACGGGCATTTCTCATCCACGTGCCCTACAATTTGAGTTCAATCATGAAATACACAAAAGGTCGAAGAATGTTTCTGTCTCGGCCTGTAGGAAGTTAAAGAGAGACTTTCAAGATACAATGTGCACTTTGAAAGACCAAATAAATTATTATAAAAAGTCAAATTTAGTATTTAAACTGAACCCTACCATCAAGAGAAGGCAGCTAAAGGCTGGTTACATCAATGAGTGAAATAAACATACAAGAATTTGTGTTTGTAAATGTATCTTCCTGTTTCCTTATGTGATTTCAAGGTAGTATTTTTATTTATCTATTTTAAACAACCTTTTGCTGTTTGTGCAATCTTCCTGTTTTAGTGGCCTTTACTGTACACGATGTCCAATCAGGTCTTGATGTTTACAGGCTACACATCACGGCTCAAGACTTAACAAGTGTTGAGGGGCTGTGGCAAGTTCAGTCACGTCTGTGCAAACACACAATACAACCCCGGGAACACTACACTACATTTTTTGTCGGATAGGCTGATGAAAGAAAAGTTGTATGAGCTGCAGAAGCTGGTGGTTCGTGAGGAGTGCCACACCCCCCCCCCGAGCGGTTTTCATGACCTTGGACCTACAAGTTTGAAAGATTCAAATTCACGAGTTGTGATGTGTTTGTTAACATTTTCAGAAATAGAGGTTGAGGAAGATCTTTTTTTATTGAACGTACAGTTAATATAAAGTGATTTTACACTTCTAGGTTTTCTTCACGTGTTTATAATACGTCTGAGGAAAAGGTGGAGGGAACATTCTCCCTCCCCCCCCCCACTCTTAACTTTTCAGATTTGTGCAGTTTCTCGGAAAATAAAAAAACTACTTTTCATGTTGACTTCCTTTGAGTAATCGTTTCGGGGCAATTTTCTGCTCCATGTGCATCTCGATAACATTGCAAATAATATTTGTACAAGCAATAGCATTGGTAAGAGGTTGCAGCTGCAAATATTACATGCAAAAGTCCTGTTTAGCTGTTATAATGTCAATGTAACACATCATTTTAAAACAGTGTCGCTTTTTCACTTTGTCTCTTTAGTTTGGGAGGAAGTTATTGTCGTAGGATAAAAAAATGCGGAACTAAGAATAAAGATTTCCTATTGTTTCATGACTCAGGGAAATCTTGAGAGAAAATGATGGGTTGTGTTTTAGGTAGCACGTAGAATTCAACAAGACCCAGTTGGTGTGTTGTTAAACTTCAAACCCTCCTCTACTGTTCGGCTCCTCCCACAGTGTTCCCCTTCCTTTACCTCTCACAGTCCTCTGCTGTGACAAACTTCTAAATACACTCTGTCTGTTTCTAATACACTCTCGACACTTCTTTTTTCTCAGCATCATACTTTCTAGATCACCTCTCAACTGTCGGACTGTTTCTTTAAGATGTTCGGCTCTGCTCCCGAGGGGCATGTTTTTCATCATCCGCACTGTAGCAGCGTCACAATCCTGCCAACTTCCTTTCAAAATGTCTGCTTTGGCCTCGCTGAACGCCATTTTCCAGCACAGACATCTACTGGCATCGCTCGTCTCGGCCAATCCCCGCTTGCACTTTATTTAAATGTTTGGGCAATGTGCTCCTGAAGGAACGATTCAGCGCTTTGTTCTGATCATGTTCTCCCCCTGTTGGAGTTAATAAAAAAGCACAATACCCATTAAAGACCAGTTTAATGACTGGAATGGTATCAGTTAGAAGAGAGCCATGCCACTAACAATACAATGGCCTCAATTCAATCAGCCTGCACAAGCATCAAACAGTATTATGTAATTAGAGTATTATAAGTTATGTAACATTTAAAACACTAGGTAAGTATTTGTATTCCTACTACTTTTAAAAGAGGTACCATGCTAGCATTAGCACATTAGCCTGGTCCTGCTCTTTGCTGTATGCAGATGAGATGCAGAGGCACGTGAAGATGTGGTTTGGCAGTTGGCACAAAGGGAAACGGAGCGACAGGCTCCGACTTGATTATCAGACGAGGAAGCTCCACACAAAATGACGCCTGTTTTTTTTTTTTTACTGTGCATCTGACAACTAAGCTCATTATACAAACATTGATTTGTGCAGCTTCAGGGAAACAAATGGAAAAGTGTTTGAACAGAGGGAAATCAAATCACCAGTTCTTCCAGTGCTATTTCCCAGTGCGAGACCTGTAATCACTTGACCAACAGATCTGCCTCAGGGCCGCGAGACCCAAGCGTCAGGTAGTGACGCAGCCAAATGAAACATCCTGTCAGAGCAGACGTGTGCGTGAGGTCACATCAGGAGACAAGCTCGGAGCAAGCGTCCCCTGGAAGTTCGTTACAATATGAGACGGACCTGTTTCTTTGCACATTCAGCATTTTACAAAGCTGATCCGTCTCCTAAGCAACAGCTGATCTCCACTTGTAACCTCTGCTGTCGTGATGCGTTCAGGGAACAGTGTTCAGGTGCTGCTCACCTGGTTTAACCGGCACGGGGGCCGAATGAGAGGGGAATTAAATTATCTCCGTCACCTGAACACAATAGGTCAGATCCCAGCCTACTTTCCTTTACTAAACAATGAGAGTGGAAACTGTTCCATCTGGATGACCCCCCCCCCACCTCCACCTCCAGCTGTGAAACGTCTGTGTTGCAGGTTTTAAACAGTTTTAATCTTTAAACATTAACATGGTTTCCTGCCACCTGTATAAAGTCTGTCATATAGTCAGTCTTCTCCTGTCTGGAGGATGGTGTGTTTCAACCACTTCACGAGAAGAATAAGGCAATACATGTTAATTTAACACATCTTATTTAATGTATAAATGCATTCAAACGTGTTTTCTATGCAATAGGGAGCTTTACGGCTGTCATATAAAATCCTATGGTGTTTACTTTTATATACTATACATTCTATAGCATCCTTTTGTCAACTTTTTTGTAGTTATGTAAAAATTCTGTGCATCAAACACAAGTTCCCCTTATGTGTTTTTTTTAATCTTTAAAGTTAGGGCCCCCTCTAGTGGACAGAATCCATAGTGTATATTGGAAAATGCATGAATGCACAAATCTCCCTCTGTTTCAATGGTTTCATTTTATCTTTGAAAACAAGGCCTCACAAAATGTGTTTTTGTATTTATTTTGTGCACAGCTCTCTGTTGCTGTGGTCGTTACACGTGTTAAACTAACCAGGACTCACAGGAAGGAAAGATTGTGACAAAGATCAGAACATAGATGGACAGGTTGATAGATTCCCTTAAATTTAATCAGCTTTGTTGTAATTATGTGAGATTCAGTGCATCATTTACAAGGGACTCTTATCTTTAAGATTTACGGTAGCGTCTCCACTGTTCCTGTTAACATTGTTTTGCTGTGTGTGTGGATGGGGGTGGGTGGAGGGGGGGGGGTACAGGTTTGTTTGTGGTTATTATCCTGTGAAGCTTTGTGTTGCATTGTCTGCAATAAAACTGCCCTCAATCAAGTCTGATTGCCTGAGTGACTCATAAATATACATTATACAATTAGCTCTTTCTGATCTTTTCTTTTGTGTGTGTGTGTGTGTGTGTTTGTGTGTCTGCAGCTCCCCGTGCTTCACATGTTGTTGTTGTTGTTGTTGTTGTCCATCAGTGACTTCACATGGGCAGGTTGTCCTCCGGAGTCACGTGGTCACGCTGAGCATCCTTCGCGGATGCAGCGGCTGCGTGGCGCGTCCTCTCCAGGTTTCATGGATCAGCTTCACCGCAGCAGCAGCAGCTCCTGCTCTCACTCTGCCTCCTCTTACTCCGCGGCGCTGCTCAACGACATCGCAGGTAGGTTCGGCGAACACGTTGTTTATCAGTGTTTTAATACATGTTGAAGCGCGCACGCGTCTTGGAGGCATCGAGAAGGAAAGATCGATGCTGAGTCGGTGCACGGTCACTGGACACGCAACAAAGACATGCATGTGGCCGAGCCGAGGACATGTGACCGCGCGGGGCTGTGAGCTGAAGTTTTTTGCATCCATGTAAATAGATGCTGCAGGAGAGCCTCCGTGCAGAGCTGCACCGAGAGGCTCAGACGTCTCCATCGTGCAGGTGGAGCATCACTGCTCCGGAGGCGGTGTCTGTACTCATAGTGTGTTGATAGTGGGTGTTGCATGTGCACATCATCCTGAGGCCAGCAGCTCTGCAGGTGATGCAGAATGCACACATGCAGAGGCTGGGTGGTGGGGGGGTGGAGGTGGATGTAAGGTCACTCAGCATGTAGTAATGACTCAGCAGCCATCGTCCACCGAGGAGAGGGAAGGTGCTTCGCTGGATTCCCCCTGGCAGCTGCTCATATTCATACTTGTTTGTGTTCTGGAGGAAACCAGATGGTTCTGGTAACGTGACACGCTCCGGCCTCAATGTTTTATAAAGAAGGAATTACAGAAGTGAGTGTGAGTATCGATCACTGCACCACTCTGCACGTCTGAAGCTGAGGCTGCAGACCGTGGGGTCGGAAACCCCATGAGAATGAAGAGTAGGAATCCAGGTAAATCAATTGAAGGGTAAAGACCCTTGTGATTTATTTGACCCTGTCAATATTTAGCATTATTGTTTAGCACCGACCTCGATATCTCAAGGTAAAACCAGTTCATTAAGTAATTAAAGGGCATGTTAATAATAAGTATATGTACAGAACATAATCTTGTCATCCAACCTAAACACTTTGGAGTTTCAGGGTTAAACAGCGTTGCAGTGTCCACGTTTATCAAATGAAATGTGTATACATATATATATATATATACATCTCTAGAGTTTAGCATTTCTCTATTGTTTTTTATAACGTCATTTGTAAAAGGTATCTGAGGTTTATTCAGAGTAATGATACTTTAATACATATTTTAGCTGATAGATAACAAATGTGGGGTTTGAGTCTCATCAAATGCTCTTTTATTCCTCTGGTGTCGGGCTGAACGACTCATTGGACATACAGAGATATTTCTTCTTCATCTACATTCAACTCTTTCTTTGAAGCTTATTTTAGTGATGGTCTATATCTTCTGTAGCATCACAGTTTGTGGAAGTTTGAGGCCTTTGTAGAACTATGAGCTACTGTTTGCTGCCCACCTCTCTCTAAATATAGTGACACATCAAAAATAGCTGCCAGCTGTGCCTGACAGTATAAACCTGCCACTGGCAGCAGTATTTCATTCGGCATTCCTCCTCCCGTTACGCTATTTACATGTTATCATTTGACACTGTTTCTCAGGGACACTGCTGCTGCATCTTGGGCTTTGCGCTTTTCAAGATGATGGGGATTTGTTTGAAGAAATACAAACAAGCCGGTGGTTTTTCCTCTACAGCAGAATGATAATGGCTGCAGCCAGATGTTGGGAACACTGGGTGTGATCTGGCTGGACTTTCTGTATACAAGTATATAAAGGTGGATGCGTTACCACCTCCTCCCACTACTTGGAAATGAAGCCAAAATATTCCCCCTACGAACGCTGCCGTCTTTTGGAGCCTGAGACCAAATGTGATTCAGTGTCATGATGCTTCATCCCGTCTTCATAGCATGAAATAACTAATTCAACCAGTGTGATAAGAACAACCTAAAACGACAGAAACCATCTTCAAGAAAAATATATTTGACCTGAACTTTGACTTTTGACTTTTAGTCCATGTCACATCCACTAACGTGAAGGACGCAGGGTTTATACTGCAGCTAGCCACTAGGTGGGGATCAAGATGCTGTGGCTTCACTTTTGCGGAGCTCTCATGTCATACATCTTAAAATACAGTCTAAGCTTTCTGACCATCAGCAGAGCTTTTGCGTGTTTTTATTTTCCGAAGCCACGTTTGAGCAGTGCTAGTGTGAGTTGTTGGTCTTCGTCGTGCTACAGGCTGATCTGTGTGGTGTAACAGGTTAATTGTGGTTTGCAGCAGATCTCACACTCTCCCGCTGCTCTGTGAGTGAAATTGTGTCAACGTTACTCAGTATGTACTGTGAAACTCTGCAAGATGTCTGTGCTCTGAGGCCAAGACTGATTCGTGTTCGGTTTCTGATCTGAAGTAATGATTCTCCACTTTATTTGATGCAGTACAGATGATACTAGTTACATGGAAATAAATGTTTGCTGTGGATTCAGGGCTGCTGGTGAAAAAGTCACCTCACCACTTATTGTGTATCATATATTTTTTCTATAGCAGCTTTTTGATGACAACATCCCATCACACACACATCATATTCACATGGACACAGACCTGATGTGTTGCAGACGTGTGGACAGCCACAAATATATTCATTTTTATTTATTTACAGATAACATAATAACATAATGCACTGTAAAATGGAAAATACTAACATCAAGGTAAAATATTTGTACTTTCCATCTCAGTGTTGTTTCAGTGTGCCTCCTGTTTGTTGACATCCTCAGCTGCTCCCGACCTCCCACCAGAACATTATTAACGTATGCATGTCAGCGACCCCTTCACACACTCAAAGAGCCTCTCTGATTACCTGCTGGTACGAGCGGGCTGGGACATTCGATATCACCGTAGCAGTGATTCAAGTGGCGCTAGGGTGGGAATGAGCTTGCTCAGCTCTGACCGAGGTGATCACACACTCCGCTGGTGGGCAGTCAGGATGACACCCTGGCCCTGCATGTGAGCAGAGCATATTTCCCTCTAGATGAAATGCTAGTGAGTCGACAGAAACGTCACGCGATGTGGGAGATGCTCAGAATAGTTGAGTCTCTGGGGGCAACTCTACGCAGGGTTAGGATACAAGTCAACGCTGTTTATTGAGCTGTCGATACAAACCTGATTTACTTTGTAGTATGTGTCACCAATTGCGCTTGTGCGCTAAGATGATTCTGCACAATTAAACAATTACCTTATCAACATTCTTGATTCGTTAACGGACCCAGTAGCTCACTGTAGCTCATCGCTGTAGCTGCCTTGTGACCGCGTCATTCTGTGCACAGTAAAGAGGTAACTCCCCAAACTGTGCTGCATCACACCAGTGCAGTTTTATGTGTGCAGTGCTTGTGCAGCATGCCGGCGATGAGACAGCTGCAAATGTCTCAGAGGGAGCGAATGAGTCAGCGGAATAAAACCGAGACAGATGTCCAAGCCTCTCTTTTTATTTTTTATTTTTTTGTGACAGTGGGAAAACAGCAGCTCCCAAACCGAGCCGGCCATTTGGGATTCGTCAGTTATATCACGTCAGTTCCCATGACTTATTCATGTCCAGACCACCTATTATTCAAATGCTGTTTGGGTGCTTCACTCAGTCTAATATATAAAATGTTGTTGTTTTTCCACCTGATTGCACACAATCACTCACACAAACGCCACACTTTTAACTTCGTCATGCAGCCAGTTGAATGGAACAACTTTTCATTATACACTAGTCAATTTGCCACTTAACCACAAATTGATTTAATTAACTCAACAAGCACAAGAAGCAGAAACTCTGGAGATCTTTGGTAAATGGTGACCTCTCCCACTGCCCAGACAAATGACAGACTAACAATCCCCGGCGTGTTTTCCTCCACATTAAATCCAGAATAATTTTGGCATCATCAGGATAATGAAGCAGACCACAATTAGCCCTCTCTTGTTTGTTTGTGTGTGTGTGCTTTTCAAAGTCTGCACACCAGCACCTCTAGAATCTCTCTAATTGTGATGTTTGCTTAAACCGTAAACACCTTTTTTATGATCCATTGTATGCATCATGCTGTAGAAAAGCAAACTGTCTTCTTTATTTTTAAGGTTTTCCAGATACTCTTGCTGCTTGTCACCCTGCTTCGTCGCCATAGCAACTGATAAAAACATCACACAGACACTGAGGATCATACGTTTATTCATAAAATCAACTCAAATGCCATCTTGTGGGTGGAAGCAGATGTGAAATGTCACGATGCATCAGAGTTAGCTGCTTGATTTATTACTTCATCTAGTGTCTATATATGTATTGAGCTAATTTCCAACAGAATACATAGATCGTTTGATAGGGCTTGAAGTACATTGTGTTTGGTTACTGTCAATATTTTCCATATTTGTATTCATACTGTAGTAATTCAGTGTTTCCTGTCCATTCTGCAGGTTATGTCACCCCAAGGGCTTCCTGGATCTCCAGCCGTGAAAGAGAAGGGCTGAGCTTCATCCACCCCCCCCCCCAAGTTCCTGCTGCTTAGCACCTTCCCCTCCTTCCCTCTTATGATTAGTCCCCTCGCCCAACCTCACTAGCCCCTCCCAGATCTCCTACACCTGACCCCCCTGCCACCCCGGTCCTCCTCCACCCAATAGGACTTGTTGTCCAGTCCCCTGCCCTCCCCTCGACTAGCTGCACGCCAGGCCCCATGGCGACAGGAGGTCATGCCCCTGAGATAGATGTGCTGATCAATCTACAACAGGTACAATTATTTTTTGAAATGTTTTTTTTAAAAGATGAATGTAGTAACAGACACCGATCTTTTGTCTTGAATCAAAATTTCTCAAACGTAACTTTTGAAAACAAAGACAACTACTTGTGCTTTATTTCATCCGGAGCCAGTTAGTCCTGCCCTGGGAGGATTCTGCTCCAGCAGCTCCCTCAGGAGGTTCACTGTCCTCCCCAGTGCTTTGAATGGTCCAACCTTGTGAAGAAGGCAACAGCTTTCTGTTTGATTTGAATTGACCTCATTAAACCCGAGAGCACTCACAAACGACCCATGAGCAAGCAAAGTGACGCAGGTTCTTACAGTTCTGTGTGTTTATAGGTTGATTCAGTCGTGTTTATTCCTTGTACACATTTGATTTCTATATAGAAACACTTATTTATTTTCTTTCCAAGAAGGAGATGAGCTTATAGCATAAAAACTCGACTTGGGGGAAACGCAAAGGAAAAAGGTTTCAAATTGGAAAACACACAGATTTTTTCTCATTTAAATCGATGCAAAGACTTTAATATAATGTGTGAAGTATACGAAAAAGGAATAGAAGTTAAGCTTATGCTGTTTTGTCAACAACAGCCACCGAGGCATATTTTCCTGACACCTGGACTGGATTTAAATGTCTGGTCTATTTGCAATATGAATAATAACAATACAGCACTGTACACACTAGCAGCAGTGCTGGTTTGCAATGTGGGATGTGATGGTAAGAGATGTTAAGGTTTCCTCTTGCAAAACACTGTGACTGTGAAGTCTTTAGGATGGAAATATGGACATGCCAAGGTGCTAAGGTGTGTTCTGGACGTTTTCTGGACGCTGGTGAAAGGAGAACTCAGGCAGCAGCTGATGTCTTATGCAGAAGATTTTACAAGAAGATTCCCAGACCAGATATCTGGAGTAGGAGTGTGTAGCAGACGCGACTGTGTCAGTTTGTACGATGGAATAATTCTCAGTGAGCCTGTAAAAGGGTCATTTCGAGCTGCAGTGGCAGCTTGGCTCAAAGCTTCAGACTAGAAAGTGAAGTGAGAAAACAAGTCTTCAAATGCTTGTTTGACACAAAGCTTTGAAATCATTTTGGATCCAGTGTTAACTCGGTCCTCAGCTGCAGGAGCAGATACTGTGACACATTTTCACAATCTTCACACCAATCAGCTGCCAAGCAGCTTCTTTATCATCGACCAGTGAGCAATTCCTGTGGATCACATGCATGCTGTAGGCTGCTGGTGCTGCTGAGAATGTGTTGGATTGGGTGTCGCCAAGTTGTGCATCTTTCCAGATAGAGATGTTTTTTCAAAAGGAAGCATTTGGCTATAATAGTATTCTAACCCTCAGGCGAATCCTGCTCTTTGAAACAGCCTGTGCATCATAAATGTCAAGAACAAAGAACATGTTTATGTTTCTATTGACGTTTTTTATTGTTGCACTATGGTAAAATAAAAAGGAATTTCAGTAAGATGTGCTTAAGGTTTACACATAATCCTTAATAAAACAATAAGAGGGGCAGATTATATTAGATTGTTCTTCTTTCTGCTCCTTTGTTTGCATTTAAATGGTTTTATTTGGTTGATGAATGAAATAAACATACATATATATGTATATAAAATTCAGTTTTATCAGATTTTACTGACCAGTTTGATATAATCCTAATTATTAAACTCAAATTCAAACTTTTCACAGATTTATTTTACCACTTTAAGCAAAACAGCAGAGATTCCAAAATGTGTCAAACACTGCTATGACGATGGTATTTGTCTCTGCGGAAACGATATAGAGAAGAGAGAATTTCATCATGCAAAGACAAGATGATCATCTGGACTGAAAAGTGCAATGACCTGTCAATTCAAAACTGAATTGTTCCCTCCAGTGTCTCAGCACAGCCATGAGTCACACGTGGATCTGTGAGAAACACTCCCGTCCTGCCGAGTGCCTTCTATCTGTTATTCAAGTGAAACAGATTAGCTTGTGTTCTCAGGGATAACGAGCTCCGCCAGCTGAGTAGCTGATGTGTCATGATGCGCAGTGGGGACCATGTTATCTGCAGTGCAAAGCACATTGTGCCACTGCTGAAGGAAATAAAAAGGTTCAACACTACATGAGTGGACCCTTCAATGCCCCCCCCACCTCCCCCTCAATTACTCTATACTTAGAATAACCACACACATACACTGCATCCACAGAGACACAACAGCATCTTTGCACCATTACCGCCTATAGGTTAACGATGCCACTCGGGGACGATGACAGACTGAGGTGGAGGAAAATGTGTGAGGAGGATATTAAACTCTCCTCTGGTTGCCACAGAAACATCACCAGCTATGACCGGCTCACATCAGCCGGTGAGTTTTGAGGCAGGCAGGCCACAGCAGTGCAGCCAGGAGTGGTTGCAGGTGAGAAACAGCTGGAGCAAAGTCAGACGGTGTCTGTATCTCTTGATTCCTGGAGCCCTGTTGATATTTTTGCTTGATGCTTCACAGGTTTACAGTGGAGAATTGGGTCAGCCACGCCCCTTTAGATACCTGCCACACACACACACACACACACACACACACACAGACACACACACACACACATTCCCACACATTCCCACTCAGCACGAGAGAGAGAGAGAGAGAGAGAGAGAGAGAGAGGTAATTCTTACCCGCTGAATAAACCTGATCATGGACAGAAATAATCTAAATATACCAGACTTCTTGATCACTAAAGTGAGGGTCTTTGATCTCACACACACACACACACACACACACACACACACACAAAGAGTCAGCATCTAATAAATATTTGAATGTGTCTATCTGGCTCAGCAATTCCTTTAAATATGAAATATTGATGTTGTTGTATGAGCTGGACAGTTGATGAGAAAAGCTAAGACAGCCTGGTTTTACCTGCGGCTCAGCTCAGACCACCGGACTGTTCTCGTTCTTACTGAAGCCTCCAGACACAGACGGGGGGCAACTCTCAAAATAAACCACTTCATTCAGTTTCTCCATCCGAACAGAATTAACAACACGAGGTCCGACGCACACCTGACCTGGGTCTGGACTTTCAGGCACGATAAGTTCACTATTCACATAGTTCTTCCACCACCTGGGCTGGGGGGGGGGGGGGGTGCCCTCCTCCTCCTCCTGTGGCCCCTCCACTCCACCCGACTTCAAAGCTGACATGAAAGAGCATCGAGCCATTTGCTCCAGTTGGAGCGTGAGCAAAGCACAAGCAGGACTAATAGCTGTCTCAGGTGGGAGTAGCGTTCCCTCTTATGAAGTCACGGTTTTACTCTGAAAAGGACAGGATATCACGATGTGAGAGGCTGAAATTAATCAGAAAATTTGTTTGGTTTGTGGGATAAACTGTCTTTTACAGCTCAATCAATTTAAATTCCCTTCTTTTATATCAGGTCTGGCTTTATCTGCCTTCGGCCCTGTGCAGATAGGTAGCTCCGATCATTAAACGTGTCCTGTCCCTTCAACCCACTGGTAATTAGGAGGTAATGGAGCCCTGGCACAGAGAAATCGGAGACCACAGAGCTGTAGCCAGCGTGCTTTACTGTGCCAGCACCAATGTGAGGCAGAGGAAGTGTCCTGTCCCAGTGATCTGACCTATCAGAGGCCCCACATGGCTCTGGCAGGACACTCCCTTCAGCCTCAACTGTCTCCAGGGGCCGTCTAGTGCATTAGCTCTTTTCTGCTTAGCACTTTGTCGTATTGATTTGATGTCCTCCCTTCATGAAGCGGAGGATATACAGACATGTTGTGCCTGTTCCACTGTGGAATCATCTCAACATACATTTTTGACATTTACACACAAAGCAAAACCAGGGTTTTGAATTAAATGTGGGTGGTGACAATAAAAAGCATTGTTAGAATGAAATGTTGTTGCCATTCACGTATTATAATTTTAAGTAGTTTGAAGCAGTGTGTTTAAACAAATTCTCTATATTGTGAACACAATGTTGTTCTGTGTTCTTGAGGGATTTAAATTGTACTTTCACATCTGCTCCTTTTGTATTTTGATGAACAGGTCTTTTGTAAAAGGCAGATTCTCCTGAGTTCTCCCTGATTTCTGTCAAATTAAAAGTATTTTTCCTTTCCACCATTCTTCTCCAGGTGAAAGTGGAGGAGGAAGATGAGGAAGGGTCTCTGGAGGAAGAGGAGGAGGAGGAGGAGAAGAACTGGGAGAAGGCGCTGTCTGTGGAGCGCTTTGGGGACATTTTTGGTGACTCTGCTTCTACCAGTGGAGACAAGATGGGCCGACACTACACTGAGAAAGACTTTGAGAGTAAGAGAAGCACCGTTTCCATATTTTACCTGCAATCAACTCAAACCAAGCTCTGCAGCTGTGATACACATTTCATAAAGGACACTGAATTGTATATCGTGATGTATGTCTGACCTTGTGTGTGATGTTTTCAACGCAGATCACAGACACACATTCCACCACACGCACCACCCCCTGTCCGCCCACCTGCCCCTGCCGCTGCCCCAGCGGCTACGCAAGCGGGTGCACAGCACGGACAGAAGACGCAAAAAGAAACGTAAGAAAAGAAAGACGTCCCTGCCCCCCTCCGATGTTACGCCCACAATCCAGGAGGTAGACGAGGAGGAGGCGGAGTCTGAGACCGACGGACTGGGGGCGGCCGCCACGCCCACAGAGCTACCTGGCACGCAACCACAGGTAAAATAAGAATGAAGGGTTGTGGTTTCTTTAGGGTTCTAAGGTGGTAAGTGGTGTGGAGTTGCTTGATTGGCTGTTGCAGGAGTGCTTAGGCTTAATGGTACCACTAACAGCTCTAGCTACACGTTAGCACATTCCACTCCTCTCACTGATCTTCCTTTTCCTCTCAGTTTAGTTTGGGGAGCCAAGAGGACTTGGAGGAGCCCCTTCCACTCTCTACCGTCCACACGGAAAACGAAGAGCGGTCGCCGTCGTCGGGGAAAGCTGCAGTCACGCCGATAGAGGGAGCGGCTCACAACGGGGGGAGTGCTGCTCCTAGACAGGATGAGGAGCTGGATGGGGAGGAGGTGGATCGCAACAGGTACGGTATCCCAACATCTCAGGTGTTGAAAACAGGTTTAATCTGTTATAATTTAAAGATTTGGCAAAGAGAACCAGCTATAAACACCTTCTCTTTCTCTTCATCAACTTCCCAGGAAAATACCTGGGTCTGTAGCTGCTAAGTGAACAGTAGCCAGTGGCTCCACAAACAGGTTTTGAATGTACAGGAGCCAGTGGGCTGTGAGATTGGTTCGTGGCTAAGTGTTTCTGTCTGTGCTGGGCTGCTCAGTGGGTTTAATAGAAAGCTGGAGCTGCTTCCTGTTGTGGCTGGGAACAGGTGGGTGTGAGCAGTGAAGCACAGTTGTGGCCACACATGAGTTAGAGATGCTCTAAAGATGATTTATTTAATATTCAAAGGTTTATTTGTTCCTTCTAAATTTGGAACTGAACGCGTCCATCACATTCACTGAGGCACATGCGTCTCTGAGCCACAAGCAGCACAAACCTGAAGTAAACACCCAGTTGTCTCTGTTCCTATCACAATCAGGAGCTTTACCTTTTAGATGCATGTGGACTTTACATTAGCAGCTCGAGTGTTTCCTCGTGAACAGGAGCAGCTTCAAACAGACAATCGATACCGTTCTTAAGCTACTTGTGATCCACTAATGGTCAAGAGAAGACCCATCTGTTCAGGAAACATGTAGAACCATCACAATATCAATTATTTGGTGACGCCTTGAATTATGCATGGTGTTTGCTGCTGGGAGGTCAGGGTCTCCATGGTGATTCAGGTATTTTTTTATTCCTGCTAATGCCTGGTTGTTAAAACGCATCCCATCATGCCTGTGCTGTGGGATGCTGTGTGTGGATGAACGCAGCCGGGGGATGACTCAGAGGCTCGATGAGGAGACCCGGGCCTGCTGCTGTGTGGGGAAGCCCTCTGCTGGTGGACTTGTAGAAATACAACAGAGAGGCACATCATAGAGCACCTTTGTTTGCTACTTTGGCTGAAATGTTCTAATGTCACCTGAAGCTGTGGTTCCACATTGTGCCATATTCAGCCATTTGGTTCTCTGGATCACAGCGGTGAACAGGCACTGATTCTCAGGCTTCAGGCCGTCACGTCTCTTGGCCTCTCTGACGGAGTGGTTGACTTTAGTGTCCCAGCCTTTAGATGTGAACGGCCTTTACCTTCAGCCCTGAGTTTCCAGAATTCCTCTCTCCCACGTGAGCCTGCCGAAAACGCCAAGTTTGAGGTGGCAAATGTTGAATAATGGGCAAAGTGATGCTTTAATTCAGCCCCTGCACATTGAAATACATCACATGCAAATGAGCACAAGGAAATGGAATTAGCAGTGTTTTTCATACATGCATCCGGGAATCTTCAAGATCATCTTATCTTGTCATGTCCCTGGACATTCACTGAGATGTTGGGGATTTGATGTCTGCATTACTCACAGTAATCAGGCCGAGCACTTAGGATCTGGACATTTCCCTTTCAAAGCAAATCATTTAAACATTTAATAATCAGGTGTTGTTAATGCCTCTCTCTCTCTCTTTGCCCCTTGTCAGTGTTCCCCCGGGATCGGACCCCTCAACGTCCACCACGGCCTGCGGCTGGTTCCGCAGGAAGCCCGTCCACCATCGCCTGGCGGGCGCCCAGCGGAGCAACTACGACCTGCGGGAGCGAATCTGCATCGGGAGCATGACCGCTCTGGAGACCGCTGTCTACCAGCAGGTGCCCACTGATGAGGCGGAGGCCCAGATGTTGGCCAGTGCTGATCTGGATGACATGAAAAGTAAGGAAGGTGTAGTGAGAGATGTGAAAACGAACAGTGACAGAAGCAGACAGAACACTGTGGATTTATTCAGACATTAATTCGGACCAAGGGAAATAAAACTACACAAACTATGTGGCTAAAGGTCCAGATATAACACAAGACGTTTTTGTACAGTTCAGTTCCCTCTACTGGCGATGACACGTATCACTACACACTTGTCTTGTTTGCCTACACAACACTTTAAATGGTTCATAAAACATAAATAATAAGATGTATCTGCTTTTTATACGAGTTAAAAAAGAAAGAATGAGCAGAAGAGAAAAGAGTAAAATTAGAAAAAACAGAGAAGAGGAGTCAGGAGCTTGTGTGGCCAGAGAGAAACTCTCTCTCCCAGCATCCAGGGGCATTAATTAACAGAGGCTGCAGTCGATTCCCCTTCAGCAGCGACCCTGCCCCTGGCCTTTCCTGCTTTACCAGAGCACAGTAATCATTGACTGTTTAGGATCTGGAAACACAAAACAGGGCAAACAGAGTCGCTCAAAACAAGCTATCGGATTTGCAGGGAGGGAACATTGACAGGCCGCGTGTATCAACCACTTTATGTCTCTCTGTTCCACTCTGGTTATTTTGGGTTCTTTCCGTGCTCTCAGTTTAAAAAAGGGGTCTTCCTCTTAGGTGTGAAGTCTTGATGTGAATGAGGGTTTAGTCTTCATCACAATATCTGTCTGGATCTTTAGAGATTTTGTTATTAAAAGCTTAAACTTAGTTTTGAAGTAGAATGACGTAGACCCTTTTATATATCATCCATAAAAACTGTGCGACACACACACACACACACACACACACACACACACACACACACACACATAAAATGAACATATGCATACAAACACAGACACTGTATCCAGATCCCAGTTTAATGTTTGACTCACACCTGTCAGACCTCGACTCCTCAGGCCACACATGGTTTCTATGGAAACGCAGAGACGGCCCGCTGTTATAATTACCAAAGTGATACCTCTCAAGGCAGAGTGGGGGAGCTGACTCCCTATAGGTGTTATCACATTATTCTATTATGGTTTCTCAGTATATATGTCCATGCATGCGTCTGTGTGGTGTTCATGTGCCCTTTTTCGGGATTAATTGAATTTGCTTTGTCAACCATTGGATCCTGACTTTAACCCCCCGATGCATCACGTGATTGGAAAGTGATGGTGGCCCCATCGAGACGAGAGGCATCAACCCCACTTCATGTTACTCTCCCAACAGCCCAGTGGATCAATGGGATGTGGACATCATTAAAAAAGGGCGGCACCACCGTTCAGTTGACAGGCGTGTCCCACAAAGTAGACCGTCTCCCTTCTCAATACTCGCTTTCAGGGTTTCAGGCAGTGAGTGTTTGAACCATTTATGCATCTTTCTGATCGTGGATCCAACAGAGGAATTCTGCCCGAGGGTGGAGCTCCAATTTTGTATTTTTGTTTGGTTTTGGTGGAGGTGGATATTTTCATAAGTTCAGATTTTCTGCTTCAGAATTGAATATTCAGAAGTTGAAGACCCCGAGCTTTTCGTTTTTTCTTGGTTATTTTTTCGGACACACGTCGTATTGCAGAACCAGGACGAAGAGGCAGGCTGGTGGACCCAGGCTCTTTGGAACGGGGACCCAGGGCGAGCAACGGCGTCTGACAGCTGGAAGCCCTGGATGAGCAGCGTGTCCACTCAGAGAGAGGAGGATAGGAGGAGGTACCGACCGTGGAGATGACAGACATTGAGGGAAAGGAGAACCAGGGGCAGGAGAACTGTGAAAACCAGCTTGACACAGACCACCACGGACCAGCGGACCATCCGAGCAGTGTCCAGAAGAGCACTCCGAAGCAGCACCAACGTGACCACCGCAGCTCTCTGTCCAATGTGGCTGGGCTTGAGGACTTGGAAGAGTTCGTTTTGGATTTTGATGATTATGACTTGCTTGAGTCGATCCACTCTCAGCTGGGGTCGCCTGTCGAGCCCATCCGTAAGTTCTGTGCGCTTGTGTGTCTGTGGAGATCCTCCACCTCTTGCTTTAGTAGCATCACATATCTGTCCTTTGAGTGAAATGGTTTTAAATCACACTCGTACAAAAGTAGTGAAAGTCACGTCAAGCGTCTGAGCTTGTGACGCAATCACAGCGCGATGGGAAACTCATTTGCATCAGCGTTTTATACTATTTTTACACGTAAATCAATGGATGGGAGTTCATGTGTTTCCATTGATTGCAGCCCACTGCTAGCTTGATTAATGGTAATACGGAGCTTATTCATGGCCACAAACAGAACACGGTTGTCCACAGTATCGAGCGAATTGACGCGGTGCTCGACTGGTGCTGCTTCCTGCTTCCCTATTGATCCAGTGGCGCCCATTTGGCTTTGGGCTCAGCCACAGCTAGAGCAGAAAGACATTTCATTGACAAACTGCGTGTGGTTCTGCTCTTTGTATTCCCATCTGGAAACAGCACATTACTCCTGTGAGGCCGGAGAAGTTAGATTCCAACACGAATGACAAAGAAGAGAGCAACCTGAGGTTTCTGAGGACTTTTAAGCACTGATTGATTGTGGGGTTCAGTTGTAGCTGAAAACATGGACACCTAGTTCCTGTATTTCTAAAAATGTGACACAGGGATTTAACTAGAACTTGACTCTGTATCACATGTTGAATCAAATATGGTTGTTTCTCTTATAGTTGTCTCACAGCATATCAAGCTAAAAGCATGATAGTGCTATTTTACCTTTATTTTATTTTTAGTGACTCTCATGGAGAGGATCCATTGATCCACGAGTCAATACTGAATCCTTTTGATAGCTACTACATAGATTGCTGGTCCCCAGGGGATGAATCATCATGACTTTGTTGACCCTCTGACATTTTCTTTATTGCCACCATGAGGTTGCTAGTTGTGGTTTTGTATGAAATGCCCATGAGTCTCAGCTATACTTAACATATAACAAATATCAGCCTGATATCACACTAAACTAAGATAAACACCTGATTAGCCTGAGCGTTTAAATTAGCTAAATTAGCATTAAGATAAACACTGCTGTACCAAGACTGGTTTTTACAAGCAAATATGTGACTGTTTTCTATATTTCATGCATATATTGATCAATTTAATGTGGAAACACTCATTTCAGAGGTTCACGTGATGTCTGCTGCCTGACTGACTTCGTGAATCCAGATTTGTGGGCTCTTGCAGATTCTTATTCCTGAATACGTCAAAAACTGTTCCCCAGTTGTTTTGAGTAAAACTAGATTTTAGATTATTTGGTTATAGATGTGCTGCATATCAGATTTGTGCAACAATTGAATTTCGTCCAGGCTAAAAGCACAAACAAATCCTAAATCAGATATGTGGACATCGTGGTACCTGCCAAAAAGATGTATTGCTTAACGATTTCTGACATTTACTGGATTTTTGTTTTCCAATCTTGGCCCTCATCTAATTTCTAAAATACACAGAGATGAGTATTATAAACATGACATGGTTGGTCACACGGGGACGTTTCCCCCTTAAAAATGACTATAATCATGTACATGTGGGTCTTATCATTGGCCCCAGTGAGCAATCAAGATGCTGCACACGTCCAGCTCACTGCTAGAGAAGTAAAAGTCACAAGTTTACGAATGTGCCCTAAAGCCAGAAATGTCTAATGTGAACAAGAAATTGTAAAAGGCCTTGGCTTCGCCTTTTTAAAGGCTGCATCTGTGTCCTTTTCACCCACAGTTATTTACCCTGTCATTGCCTGTGGTGAAAACAAACAAGGGCGTCCGAATCAGCTGAAGTTCACACAGGGACGACCTGTAAAGCTTCTCCCCCCCCCTGGGAAACTCGACAAAATGAAACACAGCCAGATTTAATCTCCATTTCCATTTCCCTCTGCTTCCCCGAGGAAGGCATGACGCAGCCGAGCGACACGCTCACTCACACGCACCCACGCACACACCCACGCGCACACACAACAAACATTGGTTGCGCTCCGGAGTTCTTGTGTGTGAGATTGAATAAGACAGTCTTTATTTAGTAGGAAATCAATCATATTCAGTCCTTGGCCGGTCGGACTGGTTGGCAGCGGCTCCACACTGAACACCAACCACCTGTGTGCCTGTGCCTGTGCCTGTGCATGCTGCGGTGTAATAATGACAAATCATGTCCTGCAAACACTTCTACTCTCACATCTGGAGGATGAGCGCCTCCCTGGAACCGTTAGAAAGAGATTTCAGACTAGTTCCCCGTGCATTAGGGTCACATTCGAACCAAGATGATGTATTGGGCTGCACAGTGGCGCTGTCTCCTCACTGAAGGGAAGGTTCGTGGGCTGGATCCTGGTTCTGTGTTTCTCCAGCTTCCTCCCACAGTCCAAAAACATGCAGACTGGGTTCAGGTTCCCTATGAGACTCTAGTAGGTGTCAATGTGAACGTGAATGGTTTGTCTCTGTATGTTGGCAATATGCTGGTGACCTGTACCCTGCCTCTCACCCAATGTTACCCAATATTAGCTCCAGCTCCCCCCCACAACCCTCAAAGTACGAGCAGTGCAGATAATGGATGGATGAATGGAAAACATTTGTGCATATGTTAATGTTTCTATCGTCCTCACAAGTCAGTTTTATAGACTGAGGTGTAGGACCAGCCTGGAAAGTAGGAAATTAATCTCAACACAGTTAAAAACAATATAAATATCATACACTGCTTGTGTATTTTCCTCTGAGAGTCTCAAATGTAATTGTTCAATTATACCTCATATCCCTAAATGTCACCGAATATTATAATTTGTTCTTTCAGTACAAAAACAAGTACGAAAAAGAATAAGTTATAATTTTGCCAAATTGTTTTCATCACCAAAAGTAATTTTCTAAACACATTTCCACACACGCCTCGTACTTTTTCATTTTCCAGTTGTTTTCTCCAAAATAAGTGACCACCTAAGTTTCCCAGTTTCTTCTCAATCAATCTCCTCATTATATTAAATTCAATATAAAATGATTTGCAGCTCAAGGGATTTGAAAATGGAATCACTCCACCTCTGTAACAGTTTCCTGTGGTGAACGGATTCTCACTCACCCATGAAGCTTTTGTTGCTGGGTGGATGAGTCTGTCGGCTGGAAACCTGGACAGACCTGGACCTGGACATGTTTTTTTCTAATACTCTTAACACGCAGCACATTTTCTGACTTAGAAGCTTCACAGTCCTGAATATCCTCGCTCTACTGCCTTGGTCTCTGACGCATCACATCTCCATGTTGACCTTCTGCTCTCAGGCCACAGATTTGAGGACAACCCCGGGGTGAGACGCCACCTGGTGAAGAAGTCGTCCCGATGTCAGCTGACCCGGACCAGCAACAGCTCCACGCCGCTGTCCAGCCTGAAGAAGAGGAAGAGAGCTGCCGAGAAGAAGACACATGAGGTTTGATGATCCCTCTTCCATTGGACGTTATTTGTCTCTGGCAAACAGATCCCATCTCATGTGTCTTGTGTTTGTTGTCCTGTTTCCTCTCCAGGTGTTCGTGGAGCTCAACGAGCTGATCGTGGAGAAGGATCATGAAATGCGTTGGAAGGAGCGAGCTCGCTGGATCAAGTTCGAAGAGGATGTGGAGGAGGAGACCGACCGCTGGGGCAAACCTCACGTGGCCTCGCTCTCCTTCCGCAGCTTGCTGGAGCTTCGTCGCACCATCACGCACGGTAAAAAGATGAAGATGACCATCAAGCACTGAAATACTTGTTAGACAAAACAGTCTCAGCATCCACTCTTGCCCCATGTCATCCTGCACATGTCCCTTCATCAGGTGCCATCCTTCTGGACCTTGAGCAGAACTCTCTGCCTGGAATCGCTCATCTGGTGGTGGAGACGATGATCATCTCTGATCAGATCAGAGCCGAGGACAGGCCCAGCGTTCTGCGGGCGCTGCTGCTCAAACACAGGTCAGGAACCAGTCTGGTACCAACGTGATGGAGAATATTTAGGACTTTGTTTTTAGGAAGGGGTGAAAAACAGCATTTCTGCTCGTCTCAGATGCTCAGAGGTGAAAACACGGGCTCCCTCCAACTGCTGTGGAAGTAGATGCAGAATCATTAAGCTTGTGTTGTGAGATTCAGATTCATTCCTGTTTTGCAGCTGCATCTGCTCTTGCATTACCTTGAGATTATTGGATCTCAGCTGTTTGTGCTTCACGTTTGCAAACAGTAGGAGGACAACATCTAGCAATCCAGAGACAAGCACATGATGTGCAATAGGTTTCGCCTGTTAAGTGCCAGTATCGTGCACAACTACAAATGCAGATCAGCTCGTGCTACTAACTCATCATCTCGTGGAGAGATCTACATGGTAATGGTTCTGCTTTCAAAATATCATGTGCAGTTACCAGTAAATGAGTAAGTACAGTGTCACTGTCTAATAGCCTGGATGGACGATCCACTTCCATTGTTTATTCAGTGCAGACAGGGAGTTTTTTGGTCCTTAGTTTGTTTCTACATGAGCAGGTTCTTTCCAGACAACCACATTATCAAGGTCAGTGGGGAAAAGCATCGGGTGTGAGGATTTAATCCACTGGAAGCGGAAGCAGATTCTGCTCCGACTCACCCACCTGAAAACTGCACAGACACAGATCCTCCCAGTTGATCCCTTTTCATTTCCACACAACACCAGAGGAAATAGTTCCATCAGATCCTGTGCACTGGTGAATATACATCAAACCCATACCCTGCTCTCTATCTCCAGCTCTTTCAGCTTATTGATTGCCACTTGTATTGACACAAAAGCTAAACGGCCAATGGAATCGTGCGCTACACACCCAGCTTTATGGATTCTGCAGAGTTACATAATGAAAAAAAAACAAGTTCACTAAATGTCGGCTGCCAGACTGAATTACCGAAGGAGAGATAAACCAGGCCTGTTGAGAATACAACTAGAGTAGCTCTCATTAGAGCGCATACGCCTGTCGAGGCTGAACAGTCCCCTCGAATCAAGCTCACCACATTTCACACACTCACAGATATCGGTCCCATAAATATGTCACAATGTTAAAGAAAGTGAAGTAAAGAAATACCTGGATCCAACCCCTGATCTGGATTTTGTTCCACTTTAGAAGTCACATGAAATAATATTTAATGTCTAACTACAATATTGTCATTTCAGATGTGTAACCATCTGAAATGGTAGCTTCAGACACAAGCTTCTTTCTGCGCTGGAGCTTTTCCTCACGTTTCCTCAGCAGACAGAGTTTGTCCAGTTGTCATGGAATTATGCACATTATCAGATTTCCATTTGTCTGAGAACTTGAATGTCTATTTGAACGTTTCCTCACCTTTGTAGTGCGGTAAGATTGAGAGTAAACAGGCTATGAAAGGACTTAAGAGTAAGATGGAAAATAAACTTCCACTGATTTTGCTAATATGATGGTGACCAGATTCCCCAGCTGAGCTGACCAGCTTCTTAGCAGCAGGCCGTCATGCATTCATTCCATCTTTCACAGTCTTTCCTCATAAATTCCCAGAATGTAACCAGCGGCTTCTACCGGATGAAAAAACACAAGACACAAGAGAGAAAACAGATTCATGGGGTGAACACGCAGAGGTGCTTCTAAAGTTTAGCGTCGATCACAGTGGAGTGAGGTAATGAGTGAGATGATCAGTTGATGTTTCCATGTTGGAAACCTTTGCTTGTGTGAGACTCTTCTTCTCTTGCACGTGCTGATTGTAAAGCTTCACAGATCAGTCACCAGCTGTGTCTCTGATGTTTTAATGCAACTTCCCCACAGTTCACCCTGATCCCTTAGATTCGGGAAGGATTTTGCGATGATGACTTTGCTAAATTAACGAGCTGTGTTGCTGTTGCATGAAGTGAAGCTTCTCAGAATATAAATGGTGGAACAAGAATCACAGCTGAGTATCTGCAGAATCCAAATGATCCTGCAATTTAAGGCAAAAATCAAGTCAAACTTTTAATGTATGTTTACTACTTTAGTTCATAAACCACTGACATTCCCATCCACCCTGGCTGTGCCACTCCACCCAGTGCTTAATCCTTTGCTACACAAGTTGTGAACATTATCGATGTGAGCGTATTTTCTTTCTTTCTGTTTCTCCCCCCGCAGCCATCCGAGTGATTTCAAACACCGCTTTCACCGCCACCAATCATCCAGCAGTCTGCATGGCAGCCTCAATCACAACCACACCCATGAAACCAATCTGCCGCTAGTGACCGAGGAGCACGATGAACACCTGGATAACAAGGGGCCGGTGTATGACCCCAAACAAGACGTGTTTGTCAGCCTCTTTGTAAGTGTGCTTGTTTTTTATTTCTATTTGGTTCTGAACTGTAAAGCTGTCCTGAGAGACGTGGATGGAAGCAGATGTGATGTAACCACGCAGGCTGACACCACAGCCGATGCAGTTCCCCAAAGCCAGAGTGATTAACCAGTTTTGACAAGAACCCACTTGGATAATCGAGCTCAGCTATCTAAGCGAGCGGGAGATAAAAGCCGTCTTGTTTGACTTCATGGTTTGCATTAAGTTCTGAGGGATCGGCAGTAAGCACAAGATTTGAGCGTGATTACCCTAAAGTCGTGATGTGAGACCTGTGGCTCTGGTATTGTTCTTTGAAACACCCTTCCATGAGGTCAGAGGTGGCGAAGGTAGCTCTTGAAGTGGGAGAGAAAAGCCTCTGTCTTCAGTCAGCTTACAGGTGTTTCTACTTAAAGCCTCCCGATGCATTAGCTGTGAAAAGTTAATGTTCCCCATGGCTTAAAATGTTAAAACAGCCAAACAGTCAAAATTCTCCTCAAACACGAAGAGGCAGTCACGTGGCTGTGTGGTGTTAAGTGAATCGCATTAACGTGTTATGGTTCAGACGTACTGTACATCGCTATCTGCACGATAATGTCTGTGTGCTTGTCACCATATGATGTCACATCACACTGGAACAATCATGTGGATCGTCTCCGTGCTTGTCTCCCTCCAAGAAATCTCTCCACCCTCTGCCTCCCGAGAGCCATCCAGCTGCGGCCAGATCCATGAAGCTGCTCGCCAAGATTCCCAAAGACGCAGAAGCTGTCATTGTTTTAGTCGGTAAGCGAAAAAGGGAGTTTGGACAAAGTAGATTAATATAAAAAGAATGATTATTGATTCCTTTTTATAAACTACCGAGAGATGAATCTGCTTGTTGTAAATGTTCCATGTGTAAATTCCTGTTCGCCGAGTCAAATCCCAAAGTGTGCTCCTAACGTGGACGATGTCTAATCGTTTTGTGTTTGTGTTTCTTCACCGTCAGGCTGTGTGGAGTTTCTGGAGCAGCCCGCCATGGCGTTCGTCCGGCTGAACGAGGCTGTGCTTCTGGAGTCGGTGCTCGAGGTCCCCGTCCCCGTTCGCTTTATTTTTGTCCTGCTTGGTCCCAGTCAGTCCAACATGGACTATCACGAGATCGGACGCTCCTTCTCCACCCTCATGTCCGACAAGGTAATTTGTAAGTAAGGTAGGTGTCCTGAACTTCCTTTCTTCCTCATTCTGGTGCTGACATCTGGTTATATTTGACTGTAGAACTTCCACGAGGTGGCCTACTTTGCGGACGACAGACAGGACCTCCTGAACGGTATCAACGAGTTCTTGGACTGCAGCATCGTCATCCCGCCCTCGGACGTGGAGGGCAAAGACCTCCTGAAAACGGTGGCTGACTTCCAGAAGCAGATGCTGCGCAAGAGGAAGGAGCGGGAGCTCAAAAAGCAGCACTCCTCGTTCGGAGTGGTGCAGGAGAACAATGGTTTGAATCAACAGTTTTATGTTCCACGTTTGTCTACATGTGTGATAGTGAGGTGCAGTGTCAACTTTTCGATTTTTGGTGTTTGCATTTGCATGATTTTGTGCTGTTGACTTTTATATTGTTGTGTTATCGTTATTATTATCATCACTATTATTATCTATTGCCTCCTAGAGGTGAGCCCGGAGGAGGAGGGAGAGGGCGACCAGGAGGTGGATCCGTTGACGCGCTCTGGGATCCCGTTCGGAGGCCTGATCCACGACATCCGCCGCCGCTACCCACACTACGTCAGCGACTTGAAAGATTCCCTGGACATGCAGTGCATCGCCGCCGTCATCTTCATCTACTTTGCGGCCCTGTCGCCCACTATAACCTTCGGAGGCCTGCTGGGTAAACCAGAACTTTCCCAACAACATGAGGACAATTGAATTTGCCACTTTGATCAAAGCAGCTGTTTCCATTGTGTTTATTTTGCAGCGCAGGAGAGAAAACAGAGGGGCTGATGGGAGTGACTGAGCTTATCGTTTCCACTGCAACTCTCGGGGTCATATTCTCGCTGCTTGCTGGTCAGCCGCTCCTCATCATTGGCTTCTCAGGACCCTTGCTGGTGTTTGAAGAGGCCTACTACAAGGTACCTGACCTGGATAGAATCTATGTTTTCACCCCCAGTAGCACCCCCAGAGTGTCTGTACTTCAGTGCACTAACGTCTGCGTCTTCTCACTCAGTTCTGTCAAGCTCACGACTATGAGTACCTGACGGGTCGGGTGTGGATCGGTTTCTGGCTCATCGTCATCGTGCTGGTGATGGTGGCGGCGGAGGGCAGCTTCCTCGTCCGCTACATTTCGCCCTTTACCCAGGAGATCTTTGCTTTCCTCATCTCCCTCATCTTCATCTATGAGACCTTCTCCAAGCTCATCAAGGTGAACTGAATTTAGACGCCGCAGTGTTTATAAGTTAATGGTTATAACATCCTTCCCTGGTCCTTTCTGCAAAAAGCACAAGTTACAGTCAGTCGCTGGATGATGAGTTGTGGCTCCCGTCTTGTTTCCAGGTGTTTAAGGAACATCCTCTGATGTCCTTGTACACCAGCGATTTGACCCCAGCGACTGTGCTGCACGATGACGACGTCCCCGTCTTCAACCAGCCCAACACCGCTCTTCTCTCTTTGGTCCTTATGCTCGGCACCTTCTTTGTTGCTTTCTTCCTCAGGAAATTCAGAAACAGTCGATTCTTAGGTGGCAAGGTAATCATTTAAACACCTTTAATTTAAACTGTGTGAACATTGAATCGTACCCAATGGAGCTTTCTTGTGAAAAGATGAAGCTACTGTATGTAGAGGAAAAATATATCATTTACAATTTGTGTTGATGTTGCTATTTAAACTGATAATGTTGATCAGTCTTGTTTTATAAATTTTGACTTAATTTAAAGGCTACAAGTAAGTTTTTGCAATCATTATATTTGCAGAAAAGTTGAGTATCAAACTTTATTCCTCACGAAGATCTGTCTCCAGCTGTGGAAAACAATGTTTTTCACTAGTGTTGCTCGTAAACATGGATAAATTATACTTCGTCGGCCCATATTGTCACTTTCTGATAGAATTCCCTGTAGCTCACAGAAGGAGCATTATAACCAACAGTAAACTCAACAGTAGCTGAAGCTCTTGGGAAACCATGACACCTCTCATTGTCCTCAGGCCAGAAGAGTCATCGGGGACTTTGGCATCCCTATTTCAATTCTGGTCTCAGTGTTGTTGGACTACGCCATTACTGACACTTACACACAGGTCAGTGCACAGTCAGTCACTTCAGTACACATCAGTTTTACTACCGCTGTATAAGTCAGTGTCTTTTCTACTTAAACATAACCGCTTTATTCTGATTTCAGAAACTCAACGTGCCGTCGGGCTTTTCAGTCACATCCCCTGAAAAGAGAGGATGGTTCATCAGTCCCTTTGGTGATAAGCAGCCTTTTCCAGCCTGGATGATGGCAGCAAGTATTGTACCTGCGCTTCTCGTCTTCATCCTCATCTTCATGGAAACTCAGATTACTTCGTACGTACAGTGTGATTATCCACAGTGGTAATACATAGTCATTTATACCATGTATATCATCTCATCACTCTCTCAATGTCTCAGACTGATAGTGAGTAAGAAGGAGCGTCGTCTGGTGAAAGGCTCCGGATTCCACCTGGACCTGCTGCTCATCGTCATCCTGGGGGCCTTCTGTCCCCTCTTCGGCCTGCCGTGGCTCACCGCGGCCACTGTCCGCTCTGTCACTCATGTCAACGCACTCACAGGTCATGAGCAAGGCCACGGCGCCTGGCGAGAAGCCCATGATCCAGGAGGTGAAAGAGCAGAGGCTGACCGGGCTTCTTGTGGCTGTGCTTGTCGGTAAGAGGAAACGGGGGCATGGGAAGGATGGGGAGTGGGGGGGCTTGTTGACCATTATAAAGTGTCCGCTGACAGCATGCAGGCCGACACGCTGGAAAGGGGGGGTGCAAGGAACTGCAGTCAAAAGTGTCCTCGTCCTCAATGCATTTCTCTCCTTCAAAGTAAAGCGTACAGTTTGAAATGCCTAAAGCTAGTGCAGTACACATTCTTAACCCACCTATTTGGTGGATCAGGTCAACAACAGCAATTTCATTATAAGAAAGTCCCTGTTAACCCGTCTCCGCCCATCAGGCATGTCCATAGTGATGACGGACGTGCTGCGCCTCATCCCCCTGGCTGTGCTCTTTGGTATCTTCCTGTACATGGGGGTCACCTCTCTGACGGGCATCCAGCTGTATGAACGCATCACCCTGATGGTCACGCCCGCCAAGCATCACCCCGACCACATCTACGTCACCAAGGTAAAACAGCAGCAGCCACAACCGTATATTAAAAACACCTTTATGATTCCATGAGCATTATCCAGGTGTGTGCAGCTCTGCAAGTGTTAATATGCACAACATATTTCCAAATGTGATAGAACTTCATGATCCAGTCACTGGTATGTGTGTGCAAACTTTAGAGAAAAGGGTTTATTTAAATACAAATAAGATACAACAGGTAATAATGGCTTCCATTTTGGGTTCGAAGTTCAAATTACTGGTTAAAGATTTTAAGTTTATTCCTCAAAAGTAATAATAAAAAATCGATAACATTCATTTGTCTCATTAATTTACTCATCCACTAGGTGGAGCTAAAACCCTGTGAGAGTTTCATTCTGCAGGGGAGCAGTGTGGGAATGTGTGATTCATGTGTCTTTGAGGGCCTGTGTGTGTGTAGCCTCTCTGTGTGTGTGTAGCCTCTGTGTGTGTGTAGCCTCTGTGTGTGTGTAGCCTCTGTGTGTGTGTAGCATCTGTGTGTGTGTACGCCTCTGTGTGTGTACGCCTCTGTGTGTGTGTACGCCTCTGTGTGTGTACTGCTCTGTGTGTGTGTAGCCTCTGTGTGTGTGTGTAGCCTCTGTGTGTGTGTACTGCGGTTTATTGTCTTTTGGTTTTCTTACCCATTAACCAACCACATGTGTGTCCCTTCAGGTGAAGACATGGCGGATGAACATGTTCACCATCATCCAGTTGGCGTGCATCGTGGCTCTGTGGGTAGTGAAGTCCACCGTGGCCTCGCTGGCGTTCCCCTTCGTCCTCATCATGACGGTGCCGCTGCGCCGCCTCGTCCTCTCCAGGATCTTTCAGGAGCGTGAGCTCCAAGCGGTGAGTTGGGCAGCAGAGGCCGTCCAGGGATGTTTGAACCTGGGCCACGATCATCTGCTCTGATGTACTGGAACCTAAACTTATTTTACATCAAATTAAACTTGAGATGGATGTTGGCATGAACTCGACATTCTTCTTGATTTCCTCCTGTGTGATTATGGACAGCGTTCTCATCCAAATATTTCCAAATGATATGCAAATATTTCTTTTTGCCGTCGGTTCGAACCAGAGGAAGATCTGCGACCCACCGTGAGGCCGCACTGGTCTGATCCCCTCAACCCATATGTGTCATCACTGTCAGAATTCAAACCTTCTATTTCCAAAATGTCCTTTTTCAGGAGCTTGGATAAACAGCTTTGTTCTTAGCTTGACCACCGTGTGTGCTGTGTTCATCCAAATGACTCATGAACTTGAGGCACGAGAGAATTTCCCTAAACCACCAGAAAATTAAGTTAAACTTGAAAAGTTATTAGAATTCGACCTCCATGGTGTTAGATCCCTCAGACCTTCATTCTTATACACACATTGCTTTGTGCACGTCAGCGTTTGTTATTTAATTATTTTGAACTTAAGCTTTTCGTGTGCTGGCTGTGGCCTTTTACTTCTAAAGTCTAAAGATATCACTAAGTGCATTTCTCAAAATGTTTGCATCTTGCCTCCTCTATTAAATATTTGCCTTTAATAAGTAGTTTCGCTTTTAAATGAATACTTAAATAAGATATCAGAGAACATAGACCAGATTTGTCTTGTCAGCATTTCCTACAGACTTGATTTAATTGCGCACAAAGGTCACCGTCAGGTTCCGGGTGACAGTTACCAGATGAAACTATGAGCTCTGACTGTCTGCGTGGACGGTAAAAACGTGATGGATCATAGCATGGTCACACGGCGGAACGTACCAAGTTAGAGATCTGTGTAAAAAATGCTTTGTTGCATTATGAAACTGTTGCGGAACAAATGAGAACGTGTCGTGCTGCCACCGTCTAGATAATTATTAGGAAACACTGGATGTTGTTGATATGATGGTTGGATATTCAGTCCACAGAGTTCGGTTGAAAGCCAAAAAATCTGAATCCAAACAAGGACCTGAGCAAACTTTGCATGAAACTGACTGAAGATCATTTGTCTTTTTTCCGCAGCTGGATTGTGACGAAGATTCTCCCAACTTCGATGAAGACGGACGGGACGAGTACAACGAGATCCACATGCTTGTGTAAATCTCAAAATGGGGCCCGGCCGACCGCACCTCCTCCGTCCTGCAGCTCTGACCAATCAGAGGAGGCCTCTCTGGAACACCTCAGCAGAGCGAGAGGAGCTACCATAATGGTGTTTGTAAAATATACACAGAGCTATAGCTGGATAATTACTTACTTAGCTTTGTTTATTCCAGTTTTTCAAAAGAGCACACCTCATGTTAGATCTCTGTGGTGGTGGTGGTGGTGGTGGTGGTGGTGGTGGTGGTGTTGTGTTAACCTCCCTGAAGATGTTCTGTCAGAGGCGAACAGCTCTGCGCACCCTGTCTGAAGTGGAAGCCGCAAACCGCACGAACACTTAATCCGACTTTTTTTATCCCGTCTATCCCTTTAACTACCACGCAGGTTTCTGGGCATGAGTGCAATGATGATGGTGACCTCCCGGACGACAGCTGGTGGTGGTGATGATGATTTAGGCTGATTTTGGCAGCGAAAAGTGGGAAATCTGGTCAATTTCCTCTCATTTCATTCAGGAAGCGGACATTCATCAAAATGTATTTTTGTGCAGGTGACGTGACCCTTAAGCCCCGAGAGAATTCCACTGCCGTCATAGTTTAGCGGCCTTTACTACTGACACTTCCTGTAGGTTGCGACGATGTGCGGACAAGGAGTGAAGTAGTGTTCCTCTCTGTTGTCGAGTCCCATGGGCACAAAGCCTCCTCCTGATAGTGAAATCTCCACTGAGCCTTCAAGGGGTGTTACTGTACTTTGTTAGGTGTTCGATGCCCAACATACCAGTCCACTGGGCCTATTATTGTGACCTCGGATGTATAACTAAATAGCGAACATGGTCTCAACCTTATTTTTCTACTTTATTTTGTGTCCAGATCCTCAGTGCTGCGGAGACTCCTCAACAGCTTCAGATTTAAGATGAGATAAAAAAAACAACACTATGTAGGTTGACGCACTAAAACAATGATTCATCCGTCCCTTCAAGATTTTTTCGCAGTGTTGTGCGTTTTTTTTAATGACACACTTGACTGGAAACCAAGCAAACATACAAGTGCTTAAATTGCCGGGGAACAGTTGAGTGTTTGGCGGAATGTATGAATGATGCTTTGTACAGTAAGACTGTGAACTTGGATTTATAATGAACCATCTGTGCTCCGAGTGGTTTTAAAAAATACAGAGAGATCTAGTTTTCACCTCCCATACTGCGAAACCCATTACATAATTGGAAACGCTTCTCAGAAACCTGACTTCTGCCGCACAGAAAACACTGCCAGAGCTATACCGTTTAGAAAGATGGCACCAAATTGCATAAGGCATTTAGAAACAGATGAGACCGGTGTGTTGGTATGTTCTGACATTCCCAACACTTTGCCTAAGGTCGGAGAATAACCAAGAAAAAGCCAGTTTGATGGACGCAGGTCAAACTGGGAGAGGGCTTTTCAGAAGAAGCTGTGTGCAGGATTCCGTCATCTCCTAACACCTGTCATATTTAAACACACTGCACAGGAACAGGGAACAAACAGACACTGTGAGGCAGTTGAAGGAGGTTTCTGGTTTAAAAACGCTGCTTAAAAGTGAAGCACAGGTAGTGACATTCTAAACATAAAGCCCAAAATATTGTTGAGGGTCAGCAGTGTGTTAAAATGTATGTATGTCACAGCCACAGGTTCATTTCACACAACCGTGTCCTAAATTATAAGCCATGCAAGAATTCTGTCTCAGGGGAAACTGACCTTCGATCTGTAAATATTGGTTCCCAGCCTTTAGTTTGTTGTTGTCCTTTGTACATAAAGCGGTCAAGGCAATCTAACATGTGCAATGTAAAATATATATACAGCAGGATTTTGTGTCACACGACAGAGGAGAGAGAATAACGTGTCGACTCCATCGAGGTGACTTGGAAATCGGACCGTGAACGAGGCCTCCACTTCGATGTGAAGCATCCACCTGCTGGAGTCTGCGTTTCCCTCTGCTGCTCACGGAGTTAATGAGTTACTCAATGTGCTTTGCATTAGCGCTCTGTCGCAGCTTCACTCCACTGCTGTGCTGGTAATGGACCTTTTCAACCACGTGCTCGTGTTTTTACGCTTTTTGCAAGGACAGGAATTTGTCTCCATTATATTTGGCCCCACTGTGCTCATGACATTTTAAATGCTGATGCTTGGCTGCCGGTGTTTTTCAGGCACATGATCGACCTTGTCAGATTCAGCTGATACCAATTCATGGAAGTCTTTTGAGCTACTGGGTGACCAGCAACAAGTTGAAGCCACTGTTCAGGGTTAGAGATCCATTAAGGACTCAAACAGGATTATGAGTCAATGAAGAGGTTTGAATTTCTAAATTTCTATTAATGTGAATATTATCCAAAGTTTAATTTATTAATTTTTTTGTTGTTTTATTAACTCAAAACATTTCTTTCACCTTATCCCTGTATGATTTTGTAAAAGCTGTTTTCCCCCCTTGAACATGTATTTTAATTTAGATTCCACCCCCCGCAAGAAAAAGACTACTACTACTATGCAGTATTTAAAATGTGACTACACTTCAGATCCACAAACTACCAGAGAGAATTACAAAGGACATGACCTCAGGCTCCTCAGCCGTCTGTCTTCAAAATCACACATCATGCGTTTCGGCATTTTATATTAGAATCAACCTGGAGTATAATTGAGTTATAAATACGATGAACCTAATGTTAACTCCCACAGCTAACTTCTGTTCAGAGAAACATTTGATGGACTTGGTCAAATAGTTAGTCAGTAGCAGCAACAGACGACCCACCCAAATATAAGCATGTGTTGAGTCTTGAACCTCTTTTGATTCATCTCTATGAAAGACATTGACGTGTTTTGAGTTGTCTGATATGTAATCATGTTTAATTTAACTGTTATTTAACTAGAAATCTGATGTCATGCTGATTTTGTCAAACTCTAAAGAATTAAACCTAAAGAATGCCATTATTTTTTTCATATTGTTGGTGATATCCTTTCCTGTAGTTAAATTCAGTCCTTATTTTATTATTAGTATATGATTATTGTTGTGACAGAATTCGGATGATGCCACAATAGTTTTTTTTCCAGTTTTAACACCTATACCACTAATTAACAGCTTCAGTTTCCATTAGATATCATCTCCAAACACTGCTAAAGCTGCAATAAGCATTTTGGAACCTCAAGAGCACAGACGGCCATTCTTCACCAAACTCACAGCGACAACACGACAGAGCAATCCACTGATGCATCGTAACGTGACGAGTTACACAATGCAGTTTGTTCGTGACACACAGGTCTTGAAGAGCAGCTCCATCTTGCTATTTCTGTAAAGAGGTTTTCAAAAGACTGTCAAATGTTATTTTTTTGTCTGAAATAAATATTTATTATGTGTTTCAAATACAAAACAGAATCCTTTAATTTATTTTGTTAACATATCACATTCAGAAGTGCAGTTGGTGTGAAACAGCAGTAAATCCTGGAGCCTTTTGTTTTTGTATACGTGCTGCAGGGCCCAGACGGGCGGGATTAACCACGGAAAACAAAATAATGAGTCTCAGAAAGTTAATACAGTCACAGCAGAGAACTCACACAGTCAAATATCATTTTTCTATGTCTACAGAATAACTCATATGCTATAGGGGCATATAGTGATTTACAGAACCCACCCAGCCATTGAGAAACACATCATGACATTTGAGAAGAAAAAAATGACTTCAACAATAAATAGTTTGACAGTTAAAATAAATTTCACTCAGTCACACGGTGCTCCGCGGATATTAGACAAAGTAACGTTTGATTATAACAATGAAGACTCGATCACATTGAATGCTAATAGAATAAATGGGCACTTTGAAAAGAAAAGCTAGTGGAGCGTTGTACTTCATGTTGGTTTGTTTGCAGTGAAGGACTTTATGTTTTTGACCCTGTCCATTGGTTTGTTTGGTTGTCAACCGGATTATGCAAAAACAACAAGCACAGATTTCCACAAAACATACATCGTTGAGACGAGGACCAAGAAAGAACTTAAATTGTGGGGCTGATTTGAACTAAGGGACTTTCTGGATTAACTATTGTTGCTAATGGTAACTTTTTGCAAACCAAACTAGTTATTTTGTGTATTTGTAATTCGATACTATGAAAGTCACATAGTAAATCTAAAATTCCACAGTAGTAGCAAAGACAAATATTTATCTAGGTGGCAAGTTTGTTAAGCCAACAAAGTTAAACGTTGGAAAGTTCATTTATCTGAAATCAATGAATAAACAAAAACTCAGTGCACATGAACAGAATCTTCATAAGTCACAAGTTAGCAAGAGTCGTGGTCAAGTCGGCTTCTAGCAGAGGGCGGTCAGTGCACGTTCATGTGCTGAAGAGAACACACAACATGTGCTGTTGAGTATTTGGCTCAGCTCACCACATCAGACCCCTGATCAAATATTTATTGTGTCCCTTGGTGGTGAGAGGAAGACACAGAAAAGGCATCAGGAGGGTGATAATGATGGAAGGTGATATTAACATCATCAGAGTGAAGAGAGAGGGGTCGTGGACCAGTCCACAGAGGGAAAAGTACTTCCTGTGGACAGCCAAGTAGACCTCGTCCACCAAAAACCTGTATCCCCTGCACTGAGACATCAAGGCCTTGGCGTTCACACATATCTTCAGCTGGTTGTAGACGCTGCAGAGATTGAGAACAAGTCAGAGGACAACGTTAAACGGCTCACACTTGCTCTATAAGTTTGGATTTCATTCTGTTGATGACCTTTCCAGTTGCATGAAGCTGTGAAACCATATCCCTGCTGGCCTGTTGTTTGCCTTTGGCTCTCAAACAATTCAACCCCACACAGCGTCTTTGATTTGGGCAGTTTCAGCAGAGGAAAACTGAGATATATTAAATCCTCTGAGACAAATCATGGAGCGATGGAGACTCCCAGCTCATTATGGATGTAACAGTCCCCCACCGATGTTGAGGAGGCAGCTTACATTTCACTTTGTCTCGTCTAATGGGCGAGTAATCGACCACAGTCTCACTGCAGCAGCATAAATTTTGCAGGCAGTTCTCACCAAGAGGTTTTAAGGGTGGAAAACACGAAACAGATTCAATGGAGCCTTGCAGCTGGAAGCCTGATCAACAAGCTTGGCTCTTCGTGATGACGGATGCTCCACCCTCGCACGCCATTTGAGCTCTCTGGGAGTACAGCCTCCAACCATGTTAGCAGTAAAATATGGATTATTACAGCCATAATTAAACCCCAACGTCGGCAGAACAGCAAGAGTGAAACAGCTGCTGTCTGGGAATACGAGCCCAGGAGCACCAGTCTCGCACTTTTTTCATTAAATGATGACTAATTAGCTGAAACTTTGACCTGCGCCAAATGAAGCCAGGAAACGGCAAAGTACCTGGCTTTCCCATGACTAGAGGTCATATATCTTGACTGAGAATGCCATAAAAAGAGTGTAATGTGCCTCTTTGGCCCAGCCTTCCAGAGTCTTGTTGCCGCATGTTGAGTTCAGGAGCGGCTCCGAGCCACACGTGCAGAGCAGGGACTGAACAGAACGCAGGCCCACGGCTGCCAGGAGCATTTTACAAAGCAGTTGCATGTGTTTGCTGATCACACACAATTAATCATGTCAGTGTTGTAGTGTTGTCTAGTTTTGTATGATATTTGTATTTAGGGAAAGTACAGTACTTAAGATAAATGATGAATGAATCAAAAATAAAATTTACCCTTTTACTGCAGGCCATGTACACCTGTACTGAAAGCCACTTGTCTCCATGCTGATGTTGAATGCCGACAGACAGATGTCAACATCACTATGGAACATGTGCTGGTCACATGGCGGAGCAACCGTTTTGGCAGCCAATCCTGAAGAAAAGGACACTCAGCATCAGGACATTGATCGTCTGACGTGTGATGGATAAACATCAAATGAACAAAGTAATAAAAAATGACAGAACTCACTTTAGTTAGAAATTACATCGGTGTTCATGTTTTGGTGTTAAATACTTTATAGAAAATAGTATATAAACAATTTAAATCATTCACATGTGTCATTGATATTTTGTGTTATAAGAATTAGTTTAATGTGACTACATGGCTTTGTCATTTAGAACAGTGTGGTTCACTTACTGCCGTTCCCCCCGTACTCCGTTTCCACACTTGATATTTTTTGCCAGAGATGATTTTGCCTGAATGGTAAATGGTATCTGAACTGTATTTATATCGAGCTTTTAGTCTTATTGATCACTCAAAGCACTTTACAGTACAAATCACATTCACCCACTTATGCACAAATTCATACAGAGCTTCTTTGCAAAGCACAGTTTTCAAGGGGTTTCGAACCACCGGGACTTCTTATCGGCGGACTGCTCACCTGTCCTTATGAAGCCAAGAGCCAGAAAACACACAGTCAACTCCATCTGTCACAGAAAAACATGGTGAAGGACTTGTTCTATGACAAAGAAAATAAAGTCTGGAACCAACCAGGGATCATTTCTATATGTACAGTTCAATGTGTGTTTTTCACTAATAACTATGTGAGGGGTGAGTTCTCTGCTTCCTCTGTAAACAACCTCATCTGGCAGAATATCTGTCATCTTAGTTTGGGAGCATATCTATCATGTGGGCATTCAGGAGCACTCTGTCCAGCGTGAGAATCCATGTTCTCTGAGTCCTCCTCCACACTGGAGAGATCATGCACTAGACAGAACATTGACTGAATGCATAACCACGTTACCAAGGCAATGCATGTGTTATACACAGAGCAAACAAACCCATGTTCAGACTCGTGCTGCTTCTCCTATGAAATGATATTTATATTTGACCATTTTTATCCCAAGCTGCATCTTGAAACAGTTTCCAACTGCAAGTTCATCACCACGTTTAGAAAGAGAATCAATCCTTTAAACAATAACATTAGGTTCTGCATGAAACAGACGTGACGGCCATCTGCTTCCTGGATATTCCCACAAATTAATGCATTTATCTCGTGGCTGGAAAACAGATGAGATGAGAGATTGCCTCCCCGTCTACACACACACACACACACACACACACACACACACACACACACACACACACACACACACACACACACACACACACACACACACACACACACACACACACACACACACACACACACACACACTCTTTTGCTGCTTGTATGAAGTAAACATGATGACAGATCCATTACCAGATATTTAAGAAATGTATCAAACTGTGAAATAAATGGGTTTAATGTTTTCCACATTATCTAAACTTGTCAAAAGCATGAGATGTTGAACTATGTTGAATATTTATCAATAGTCTAATACAGATATTGAATGTTAAAAAGGACAGAGAGGAAAATGCTCTGCGTGGACATACCTGAGATTTTTCCGCTGCTGTTATTATTTTCCCTTTTAGATCCCTGGTTGAAGCCTTGAATGGAAGCATGTGCAAGTGCATGTCCACAAAAAGCTTCTGCGGTTATCTCATCCACTTTCCCCATTGGTGCAACCCGGAGATAATTGGATCGTGCAACAGACAGCCTGCTTCCTTTCCCAGACCGAGCATGGCGGTTCCCATGCTACACTAAGACATAGTCCCCTGAGGGACACTGGAACTGAGAGGCCTCAGTGTCAACATGCCCATATGCTGGTATCTCTAATACATCAGGCTGTTTTTTTCTTATTTACAAAGCCAGCACACAGAAAACACGCAAACAGAAAACGTCTCCAACCAAAGGGCACTTTTGGGTGAACTTGCATTTCAGGGAATCAGTTTTTAATTACTTAATTTCCTGAAGGCCAAGGTTTACTTGGTTAATCCACTGAAAAATACAAAACAACTGAAAACATCCATTTCCCATAAACCTAACGTTGAGAATCACTTGTGTACAAGAGAGAATCAAAAGCATTTGAACACCTTCAAGTCAAAATCGCCTACTCTGGGGTTTTGCATCTGTCCCGACTAATGACTCTTTGAATGACGGATGTTTCAGGAGCACAGTTAACACGTGCAGTCGGTGTCTTGAATGTGCTCAGTGAGTCTTTAATCAGTTTACTTTGCATTGAGAAATGTACACTGTAAAAGGTAATACTGCTTTGTTACATCACATTAGCTCTTTACTCATGTTACGTCTGTACAAGGTTCTGTAATTTACTAATTTAGTTAGTTGCTATGACGACAGACAATAAGGCCCAGTATGGATACGATATGGTCATCCAAAGACTTAATTAATAAAATATATATATCTTGATTTAACTGGGATAGCACACAAACATTAGATCAGAGATTTAAAATATACTGTCATGGTAAATAAAAGACCTAAGGGGTGTATCTTAACTATAGACTGTAAATAAAGATGGACTCATTTTCTCCACTTCCTGGTTTTCTACAGAAATGAAGCCTGGGAATCTTACATATCTTAAAATAAACAGATAAAAATGCATCTTTCAAAATAATTTGATTCAATTAAATGTGTATGAATCCCAAAACAAACCACAGTGTAGAGACACACTACCAATAGGGGCCTTCATTTCATGCCAGTAATTATTTACTGACTTGTTTTCTAGACGAGGGGACTTCAGTTCATTTGTCAGACACTAATCTCCTGAATCCGAACCTTAGAATTCCGTCAGTTCAGTCATTACAAAAACAACCATTCAGAAGCTTTTCTTTTTTCTCCATCGGTCCTGTACAGCAGGCGTTTCTTTGTTCCGTCCAGAGACCATGTGCAAATGGCAGAATCGGGCAAAGTGAGGATTGATGGCCCTGACAGACATTACTTCATGGTCTCAGACTAACTAAATGTTACTGTTGTGGATGTGGAAAGAGTGTTTAAATAATAAAAAAAAACCCACCAAGGTGAACTGAACAAGTCAAAGGTCAAGGTCAGCCTGACATCACAACATAGCTCCACAGGGTCTAAGTCAACACTCACTTGTTTTGGAGCTGCGGTTCGTCCAGGCCATAATAACTTTGGTTCTCCAAGTTGGTGACACAATTATGTTGACGACCCACCACTCGAAAAAACGTAATTAGGCTGCATAGAAAAGCAGAGTAATTTGTTCCTGCTGTTTCTCCAGAGCCCTGTTGGGACACATCACTGACACTCGGCACTGACTTTAATATTCCAAAGGAAAGATCTGTTTTTTCTATAGATCTGCTTCGAGTTAAGCCTGTGATGCCGAGTCAGTTGTAATTGTGTTTGTCATATAAGCTCAGCGTTGAAATGGACTTAAATACAATCCATCTTCTATCAATAAAAAATTGGATACTTACAAAATGTGGGTGTGATGATAAATCTAGTGCAGAAAATAGCTTGTTGTAATTCCACTGCATATCTGCATTAAAATGTTTTTTTTATCTGAAACACACAAATAAACCAAAACCACAATCAATCGTCCCGGGAGACTTTAGCTGTGGACTCTCATGTTTGTCAGTCAGCAGGTAACATGGGAGCAGATAGGACCCTGTCAGTGGCATCAGAATGTTTACCCACTGACACTGACACTGACATCCAGGTTCTGATGCTTCAAACTGTTTCCTTCCAAGGGTCATTCTGGATTTCACAAACCTCGCTGTTGTTAGAATGGTGATATATGTCACCTACGGGTTGCTGTTTACATACTTGGCCTTGCCTGGGATCTTACTCGGGGATTTAGCTTTCCGATGTCCGAGTTGTACCGCGGAGCGCTTGGCGGCGTGCCCCAAAGTCACGGCGCTATGTGCAGAAATAGTGAGGGAGCCGGGCTGTGGCTGCTGTCCAATGTGTGCCAGAGTGGAGGGGGAGCTGTGCGGGGTCTACACGCCAAGGTGCTCCAGTGGCCTGAGGTGCTACCCGACCTCAGGGGCTGACTTACCTTTGCAGCAGCTGATCCAGGGTTTAGGTCGATGTGGACAAAAGGTGGAATTAGATCTCACACCATGTCTGAACAACCAGGCAGCAACAAATGGTAAGTTTCTTCCTTCGTGTTGTATATTCACCCGACTCTGCATCAGCTCTACTCAGGTGTCTTTTCACTGTTGAGGCCTCATGACCCACAAACTCTGACACATGTTGTGTGTGTTACCTGCCCAGCACCTAAAGGTAGCATCCAGGTGAAGTCAGCGTAGCAATTTACAACTTTAGAGCCAGATGTTTCCCTCAGGAGTCGGTGGAGATCAAAACGGAGCTAGAAGGACAGTGAAAAATGGGACTAACAAATTGCTAGCATGTTTGCAACAGCAACATTATAAGTCACATGGTCGGCTTTCAGCATCTTGTCCCCGCCCATAAGTGGAGCATGAAAATCAATGAATGTTTGGAAGGGGAGTGTGAGGTGAGGGGTGTTCAGCTGCAACATGCAACTCCACCACTAGATGTCACTACATTCTACACACTGCAACTTTAAGTCTTTGTATTGATTTTAATGTTTTCTTTCTTTCCCCACCTAAAATCAACCAAAATGCAACTCATATGGTTTCCATAAATAAAACTCTCGCTCACTGTCAGGGTCAAAGTACGTTTAGGCCTTAATCGTTAATATAACCAGAAAATAACGTAAAGTGATGTAAAAACCTGTTGTGACTTCGTCTTCACTCTTTCAGTTACAATGCAAGTCTGTCACTGTTGATGAAAGGATGAACATCAAAGTGTGTTCGAGGTCATGATATAGTGTTACTATTTAAAAGTGTGTGATGTTACACTGCAGTACTGAATATGTGGAGGGTCTGTAGAAGCCTCTTCAATAGATGGTACGACTGGTCCTCTGCCAGGTGCTTTTATTCTGTAATTTAACACAGACAAGCCAGTTTTGACCCGTCATCATATTTGGTTATGAAGGTCAATCAATTAGAATAAGGAAGTTACACAGAAAGCTTCCCACTGAGTCTAAACAATATTTCTCACTGCAGGACTTTTTATGTCTTCTACATCAAACACATTCATTCACAACAAGGACTCGACAGAAATGACCCAGAAGTCCTGCAGGGGACGTAGACATGTTTCTGCTTCGCTCTCCCACATTATAGTTATATTAGGGTGAAAAGGTCTCTATTGATTCCCTGAAAATGAATGTTGACATATGTGATGTGTTTGGCAGGCGGTGGGAGGCCCACATCTGTCAGCGCAAACAAGTAGTATCCTCACGACGAACCCGTAGCATGTTTGTGACCCGCGGATCCTCAGAGCTCTGCTATTGGGGGGGCCAAGAGGAGGATTAATGGCACAATAGATCAAATAACTTACAAGCAGTGTATGGAAGACGTCCACAACAGATTCTCCTCAGAAAGGTGTTGGGGAAAAGCTGCAGGTGTCCATGGTAACCTGATTTCTTCTCCTTTCCTCCATAAGGAATGTGCTTGAAATATTTTCCGTCTTAAAAAGAGCAGAAGTGATTTTTGTCCCCCCCTGCATGAATCTTCATTTGGTTTAAGTAACCACAGACTTCGAGGGTTTTGGTGGGAGAGGCTTGTAACAACAGACCTAATTCCATCCTCAGTATATTAAGCTAAGCCTGGTGGACCCGTCTGTGCTCTCTCCGCTCAGATTTACCGTCTTTGGTGTTCAAACCAGTTTCGAGCACATGAAGAAAAAAGCTGAAAGTGAGTGTCAGTCGAAAGTGCGGTTTGCCCTCAGTTCACTGTGTTGTGCTTGGCTTTTCGAGCATGAGTAACTGCTGGCCGTCAGATGTCAACATCTGCCTCCTTTGTACCTATTAAAATGCACATTTTGACTTTCTTTTTCTGGAGTTCTGTTGTGGTTATTCGGTGTGATGCCGAGTTCAGATGGAAAGATCCTCACTACACTGAAGTAAACAACACTGAAGCCTGAGAAAACAGTCCAGAGTTCATATAAACCACCGCAGCTCGCACACATCACATCGTCTTTCACATTTTGACATCGTTTTGTGCTTTTACACTGCTGATGTCATTGACGTAGCATTTACCACCTCCGCTCCTGCTCCACCTCCTGTACTTTTACCAATTTCCACATGGCAAATGTGACAGAGAACGGCAACGCTGATGTTTTGAAATCCATGGCTTTGGTTCTTCCAATCTGAACATGTGGCACATCATCTGCAGTGTTTCCAGTTCAGCTATTTTTGTAATGGGAGTGGACTCTCAGTCATGGTTCACGAAGGTTTCAGCCTGGTGACAAGTGTGAGCCGAAATCCCCAAAAGAATCTAAATGTTTCTCTTCCTTCAAGTCCTGGACAAAGAGGATGAACTGAAAATGAACCTCTCATGAGCTATTGAAGTCGGATCCATGGTGTGGAGCATCTGTTAGTGACATGGTTGTATCATTAATCAACATCTGTATTAGCCATGAACAGTTCATCGGTCACTCTGGGTCCATACTGTAGCTGTGGCTCAGGGGGTAGAGCGGGTTATTTTATTTCCACAAGTCTCTGTCTGTCTATCAGTCAGTGTGGATATCATTGGGTGTCTTTAAATCTAACACTTGAAAAGTAACCAAAAAATATGTTTGTATTAACAAATGCGTTATTATCCATTTACATATTTGGGGTAGAGCCACTGTTAGTGAGAGAGGGGAAATAGAAATTGCACTTGTAGTAGTTTGAATATCAGGGACTCCACTGGATATGACTTCCCTCACTTCTTCTTCTTTTAAATGTTTTATTTATCCAAGTACACAACACAACTGCCAGAGGAAGCTGAAACCAAACCTCAGACGGGAGAGAGCAGTGATAAGCTTGTTTCATATGAACGACAACTGAAGCAGCCAAATCCAAATTCATTGTGTTAAATTCCTACAGTGACATTTAAAAATGTATTCACTGAAAGTGTTAATGTGTGAGGGAATTTAAAAACCTTAGAAACCAGATTTAAGGTAAAAGTATCCAGCTCAGTACTTCTCGTCTCAAATGATTATTATTTATGATGTTGACCATGTAATGTTGCCATGGAATCCAGACCTGGAAGCTGTTTGACAGTGACTTTGGCGAGTTGACACGTTAAAAGTGCACAGTCCAAAACCAATCTGGCATTTTATCCAAATGTGTCACGGGTCTCCGAGAAGGCAGCCAAGAGGCAGGAGGAAAAGTCAAGAGTCTGAACTTGTACTTCTACAGGGCGACGAAAAACCCAAGCAAGCAGGGAAACAAAGGTCAAAGGGCAGAGCTGAGGCAAAATCCAGAAGACACAGGCGAGGTCATGATCGTGGTCCAAACACTCTGTATACTGGAGAGGTAATGAGGGAATGGGAAACGTCAGCAGGTGAGTGGGGAGTGGTGCAGTCTGAAGTGACAGCAGATTTCAAACAACTGGAATGATTTAAGGTTTGGAGAAAGTACAGAAGTACTGGTCTTTCGGGGAATTCCATACCAATCCAGTTGCTTATATTCAGAACTGATAGAGGAGGTAGTCTGCCCCTTATGGAGGTCTGGTGGTGGACTAGGTTGTATTAATCTGTCCACCTCTGACCTCTCCTCCTCAGTGCTGGTTCCTGGCTCTCGTCGTGCCCTGGGCCCGTTCTGGCGGCTGGATGCGCTCTCTTGTGGGGTCCGTTGGTTGTCCTGGTGAAGCAGCTCTCTCACTTCTCTGTAGGGATGTGGCCAGTGAAATACAAATGTTCTTCCTTCCTGCTCTCAGCTAACTTCTTGTTGTCTTGTCCACACTTCACTTCCTGTGACGCTCGATGCTGTTACAGCCACAGAGTGACTTCAGTATGTTGTCCTGCTGGTCTCGTCATCCTGCTGGATGCTCATATTGTGCTTCCTGACTCTGGGTTAAACAGCTGCTCGAGGACAAACCAACAGCAGCTCAGGTATAGATCCACATCATGACTGGAGACTTGGCCTGTCCAGGACTTATGATTTACATTGAAACAATATTCACCAGTTGCCTATTAGCATGCTGGCGCCTGGAGTCCCCCCCCAGGTGTAAACAGGAAGCCCAACAGTTTGTGTTGAAGAAACACATGATTTATTAAATGATGACAATGTACTGTCAGAACAGATACATAAGCTGAAGTACATTTACTCAATTACTCTGTACAATTAGAAGGTACTTGTACTTTGACTCAACACATTAGTTTTTAATGATAAGATTACGATTTACAAAAAAATTAAATTTACATATAATTATATATAGTTACATATATATATATTAATTTATGGAGAAATAAAACTCATATAGATCTTGTAAAAGTTAGTCACCTTGACTTTAGAGTAGACTTACTGTCTGACGAACGCTGTAGTGGTGCCATTTGGCAACAGTTGTCCCTTTAAACTACAAAGGCAACTTCATTTTGTTCAGATGACACACACACACACAGACACACACACACACACACACACACACACACACACACACACACACAGACACGGCCACATGGAAGCATAGAAACATGAAGGGTTGAAAGAAATCGCTAACAGTGAAAAAGGTTTGAGAGGAATCTCTGGCTAAAATCTGCATTATTCAATTTCTGTGTGTACAGTTGCCAGCAGTGCGCCGTTTGAAGTGGTCGAGCCTTGTGAGAGGAGCCCTTTGCACTGACAATGGTTTGAAGTACTCCTCGGCCACTTTCCTCGGCCACGGGGGCTCGGTGGATTGTTTGAGGCCCGGCTCCAGCGTATAAGATAACAGGGCAAATACATTAATGCTACGCAACTGTGGAAAGACATTACTCATGCCGGTGCTGTGAGAGAACTGTGAAAGCATTGCAACACTTAGCAGCCAGTGCTCCCAACAGCTCGAGACAGGTAGTTTCTATGGTGCTGAAGAGAGAATCAACAACACAGTATGGAGATGACAGCTGTTGGCTTAAGACGTGTTTTCTCTTCTCCGTGAAAACATGCTGTCATGAGTTGTTCTAGGTGTCTATAGAAAACAAGGCCTTAAACACAACTATAGAAAAACCTTTACAATCCGTCTATATTTACATCGCGGTTAGCGTTGACAACAATACAGCGCTTTCTGTTGCCTCATCATACAAACAGCTTTTAATCCGATATACAACCAGGATAACATGAAAAGCTCTAACTCTGTATATGGGAGATTCTATCACTGTTTATGGACGAGTGAACATCTATAACAAAACTTAATATCCATAATTCTAGGCTTGCAGGCTCAAACAGAGTTTGGACTTTATGACGTTTAACCATAGCTGACAATCTGTAGTGATTATAGTCAATTTGCTTAAATCCTCAGGTCTTAAACAAGGTATAAACAAGGATGTTATGATGTTCAGTCAGCTTGAATTCTCCCTTGACGATCAGACTTACCAGTGGATTTTCCCACAGAGAAATATCTCATCAAACACTAAATCAGGCACAATGTGTCCTAGTAAACCTGGATATCACCTGAATAAATCAGTTTATACATCTACAGCTGCTTTTTGGCAGAATGTGCACTGAAATCCACGTGCACGGACGCGCAAGAACATTTGGGTTGGTGTCACAGTGTGTGTAAACGCAGCTCTGGACACTGTGACGTCACAGACTCGAGCACAGAACACACACAGACACCTAAAGAGGAATCAATGGCCAGAAATATATTGAAAATAAAAAGCAACTGTTAAAAGCAAATACATTATTGGAAGTTGAACATGTTGACATATTGACCTCTAGATGTCAACAAGTCTGGAACAGGTTGGGTCTAGAATTCCTCTCTCTTGAAGTTTGAAGAGAATTTTGAAGGATGTTTCATGAACAAGATAATAACACGTGCTGTACTTGCCCGAAAGACAAGTAATTTTCTACCAGTGCAGACATTTCTGAATTGTGGATATTTAAACTGCACTGAAAACAAGTGTAGAAGCCAAACTCACTTAGTTTTAAACATGTGGCAGAATGTGCACTGAAACTCATGTGCACAGGTGAACATCAACACGCACACAAGTGTCAGAGTCACAGTTTGTGTACGCAGCTCTGGAGATTTGCTGGGGGGGCCTTTCTCCCTCGGGAATGATTTACATCCCCAGGTTTTGACAGTGCTAATCACACACACACACACATACACATACACACACACACACACACACACACACACACACACACACACACACACACACACACACACACACACACACACACACACACACACACACACCTCTGGCAGGTAGGTTATTTCCCCACCCCCTCCCAGCAAGAAAAATCTTCATCTGACACGTTTCATCATGAGGCTGGAAATGAGTAAAGACCTGGAACTTGTGCTTCGAAGCAAGTTTAACTTCACCAGGATATGATTGTTTTAGAACATTGGTCCTTTCTGATAACCTGTAGTACGAAGCTGGAAATAGACTGTCTCTGTCAACCCTGGGATTTCCTTCCAACCTTTGAGTGCATTATCGTCATTAATTACAAACCACATTGTTAGAAGCACAAATGAATCAGTGAATATGTTACAAGAGGTCGATGATCACATAACTTGAAAAGAAAGTCAATAATACAAATTGTACAATACCACGTTTTAGTTAGTGTCTCTGTGTGTTACGGCTGGATCTGTTGTTTCAAGTAACGAAATAGAATCAATCAGTGTAATCATGGGGGGTGTTGATCAGCATCAGTGGTGTGTGACAGTGTGTTGACTGATGTACGGTGCGTTGTTGTGGTGCGGAAACGAAGTAACAAACACAAACAGCGCAGGCAGCAGTGGTCGCCTGGTGAGAGGGGGGAGAGAGAGACTCTGACAACTGAAGGAGCTGCTTTTATAACCAGCAACACTGGCCAGGTGCTCCCAGTTAGAATGATAACCCCTTTGCTCCTCCCAGTCAAGGTCCTGAAAGAGACAAACTATTATAAAACACAGGGATGGGCGGTACTTATGATACATGTATTCAAAATACGAACTTGAAATACAAATCAGTATTTTGTAATTTGTATTTGATAGGTTTGCTGAGAATGGAAGGTTCAGCATGAGTTGCCATGGTGATTTACAAGCGCTCCAGCTTTCAAGGTCTGTGTTTGAGCCTCAGAGTTCAACCTCGAGTAACCTCAACAACCACAGATCCTGCTTTCGTAGTGTTGGCCCCAGGATCAGGACTTGTAACAACTAAGATGAGGCTGATTACAATCCTCCGTGACCTTCTGAGTCCACGTGCATCGAGCTTTGTCTGCTTCTGCTCTGAATGAACCTGTTGGCCTGTTGTCTGTGTCTCTTCCCTCGGCACCACATGCTGCTGAACAAGTGGCTGGATCTCATAATGTTATAAACCTAAATGATCTGGATGTAGAAGAGGTCTCAGCAGGTCTGTTCACACAGTCACTACAGTAATTACAACGCCTGACTGTCCAGTGTGATATGAGGTATGACGGACACAGGATGCCTTGAGGACACAGTGCGTCTTTGTCTTCTAATTCCAGGATTAAAATGGCTTATAAAAGGAAAAAGCCTGTTATTAGAAAAATATTTTACTTTTAATAGCAAGCTTGTGATTAAAGAATAGGTAAATGTAGAGAATGTGTCTGTGTGTGTGTGTGTGTGTGTGTGTGTCTGTGTGTGTGGGTGTGGGTGTGTAAAACATCTGCCAATTAAATACATACCTAGAAGCAGGATACAGATTACTGTCATGCTCAGAAAACAGACTCTGAAGGAGGATTTCCAAGAACCTGCAATTATCGAATGTCACACAGGGATTAAAAGCAGAAACGCTGACATAGCCTTGAAAAGCTTCGGACCCGGTCTGTTTCCACGGAGGCAGATGTTTTTTTCGTATGCCTGACTTTTATTTGTGTGTTTATTCGTTGCAGAGGTGCACGGGACTGAGAATCCACTCACCAAGAGACCCGCCATAGACGCCTGGTTCTGGCAGGAGTCGGCCAGGAAGCAGCACTTGAACGAGCGCAAATCCAAGATGAGGATAAACCAGCTGGAGGACCCGCGGACCCCGAGAGTGTCTCAGGTCAGGACTCAGGCCTTCAGACCTCTATGAGGGACACTACAGGGAATAATCTTCTCACAAATTACACATCAGATATCGTAGGCACTGAAGGGTTTCGTGGAATATGATGTTGCATGAACCTTTGGCCCCAGTTTTACAGTAAATGGCAAAGTGCAGTAAAACCCTCAGTTCCTCCTACGTGCAGTGTGAGCAGCAGTGGTGCAACACTGCCCTCCTCTGGGCACCCTTCCATTCAGTCAAACATGTTTCTGTGCACAGATACGCACTTCTCATCACTTCTCATCACTTCTCATCACTTCTCATCACTTCTCATCACTTCTCATGGCCTTGAATTGATCCTTGGAGACTTAATCTAACTTTACTGATGCCCACTATCCACCCAACTCCACGACTTTACCCTCATTTTAGCAAAAGCCAAGGTTAACAGCACACATTTGTGCGACTGTTGTGTTTAATGTAATTGTTGCATCCAATTGTTGAACAGAATCTTGTCAGTAATTCAAGAATTTATTTGAATGGCAATGAAAATACACTGAAAATCAGATGATTTGGCAATAAAAGTCTGAATCTAAAATACTAACACACACACACACACATTTATATCTACTTCTGAGAATTGATTGACATCTTTCTAATTATGTCGACCTCTGGGAGGACAAGCTGCATTCAGCTGGAGTCTTAGCTTGAGTAGCTGCACATAATGAGCATCTTCATGATGAGAAGTGATGTTGTTTTGCGCTCCACAATGGAATGCATGTTGGCAGTTCGGTACAATCTATACAGTAGGTTCCAGCCCCATTCTCTCACATTCACCCAACAATTTCACAGTCTCAAAGGGAGCCTCACAAAAAATAATAACAGTTCCTGGAACATCCTTAATGGGTCGGCGTAGAAACACAGATATGCTTTCTGTTTCATGCAAATGAGCTTGGACGCGCAGGGCCGCGCCGCGGAGGCCCACGTACGTCTCAACGTGGACAAACAATGATATGCATTTGCTCATTTTCTCCCTCACTTAACTCCCTCGGTTTGCAGTAAAACAAAACCAAACAAAACAGGGAGAAATCACGAGCCGTCGAGTACAAAACAATAGTAAAGATCATTAGAAGCAACAAAAGAGAGAATGCAGTAGAATTGTGCAGCTGGGCAGGCGGGGGGGGGGGGGGGGGGTTCAGACAGCTGGTGTCAAGCATGGATGCACCTCGTAGTGGGTGGCCATGTGAGGTCAAACACTGTCGAGCGCATACCTCGCTGTCAGAGCCGGGGTCGTGTCACTTTTGCAACACGAATACCTTTAATACGTACAGAGTGTTTTTCAGAGAGAGACTCTTTTTGCATTACGTTGATGTTTTCATGCAAACACGTTGTCTCGACTGAAGTTAGACCATCGCATCCTGTTTTTAAAACTTAACTCTGACACTCTAAAGTATCAAGCAACAAAAAAAGAATATCAGATTCTGCAGACAAATGTTTTTCATTGTAGTAAAGTGAAGGGTCATTAAAGTAGAAAACAGTACATGTTCCATATTCAAGATGTCAAACATTAATATAACAGCAAAAAACAGTTACGATAAAGTGAATTTACTTTTACTTTTTAGGTCACTCTAACCTTTTAGGTCACTGCAACTTCAATTTTTGTTACGTCCATTTTGTAACTTCTATCTTACAATTTATTTTGTGTGTTGTACCTTTCTGTGCTTTTAATTTGCCTCCTTTAGTAAATTAATACTTGGCTCCTTTTATCATTTTGTCTTGAAAAGCCCTTTGTGTCTTTTGTTTGAGTAGAAGTGATGTCACCAGACCTCTGTGGCCTGTTCCATCATCTCAGCCAAGCAGCTTCTTGTACTATTGAACCGTGCAGATAAATATTTTCACACAGTATTTGATTTGTATCCTTAAACGCCTCAAACTGGATCCAGAGCCTTGCAGTTTTGTTTCTGAAAGTGCTGTTCTTGCAAAAAAACAGATACCTCACATGTATGGGAGCCAGGAAGCAGATACTGAGGTGTGGATTAATGTGGCTCTTTATTATGAGAGACAGAGAGAAGCAAGGAGTCAAAAACCGAGAGAGGGAGTGTAAGAGAGTCTCAGTGAGAAGGAGAGAATACTATTCATCCATATGTTCAGATGTCTGATAAGGTTTGTGGCAGACTGCGCCTCCTCCTGCTCCTCTTTTCTCATCCTCAGCCAACTAATCATGAGACTGGACCCCTTTGATCCCACTGGCAGACTGGTACACTGTGTGTGTGTGTGTGTGTGTGTGGCCATGCCCACCTGCTGAGTTACGCGGTATAGCCACTCATGTTCCACTCCACTGAACTTGCCTCACTGCACCTCATAAAACAAGTTAGCTGTAAATGTGCATATTTGTGACATTTCAACAGGAGACACAGAAGCATTTTATTCTGTCATTCTTTTGTCTTAACTCCTCTTTATGACTTTTAGTTCTTTTTCCCTCTGACCGTGTTTGTGAATCTGCCCCTAGTGGCCGTGTACAGGAGCCGTGGTCGTCATCAGTGTGAAGAATTGGCGTCCGTTTGAATAACTGTCGCCTTCTCTGTCCCGTCCCCTCAGAGCGCCTGTCAGCAGGAGCTGGACATGGTCTTAGAGGAGATCTCCAAAATGACCTCTGAGGACAACAGAGGCCCACTGGAGGACCTGTACGGGCTCAAGTTTCCAAACTGCGACAGGCATGGATTGTACAACCTCAAACAGGTGAGCCACGGACAGTGCACCGGTGCCACCACACAAACCAACTCTGTTTGTCGAGTCAGCTGTTTAGAGGGAGCTGCGTCAGAGACAATAGACCCCAATGAGTCTAAAGTAAACACAATTTCCCCCTGAAACATAGAACCATTTAGTATTTAGTGTCTTAACCTGTCAAACAAGATTGGGAAATACACCATTAAATTGAAATATAATAAATAAGAAACTTTTCCTGAGCTGCAAGAGGAAGACTTAATAAATTGAAATAGAATCTGGGAAAATGTTTTTTGGACTGAAACGATGACTGGCTGAAACTGAAGTGTTTGGGAAGAACATGCGGCACATGGTGTGAAAAGGGCAACGCATACCGATGTGAAAACATCATCCCAGCAGCGAAGCAGGGAAGCAGGGTGGAGGGAGCATCGTGTGCTGGAGCTGCTTCTCTTGGTCTGAACAGCTCTGAGGGGAAAATGACTTCCAGAGTCTGTCAAGGTATCACACAGGATAACATCCGGGTGGTCTTCAGCCAGCTGGGGCTCAGTAGGACAGCGGCTCTAAACACTGAAGTAATTCTACGACAGGATAACTTGAAAGTAAGAAAATCCTTTAGAGCCTGAACTCAGCATCGATACAGAATCTGTTGAACGACCTGGAGAGACACGTCACTGTGCTGAAACCGTAGGAAGAATTCCTCCTGAAGGTTTGGGTCTGACCAGCGGCTACAGTGGAGGAGCTAAATTGAAGTTACTGTTGCCAGGGAATATGAGACTGGGATACAACACACCACAGATTATAATTGTGTTGCTTGTCTGTCTATGACTAAGATGAAGATCAGAAGACATTTCATGAAAAGGTTATTCCCAGCACTTGTTGTGCAGACGTGCATCATGGAGACCTTCAGAACTTTTATTCCCAAAGTTTCCAGAGAAACCCTAAAGCAACACCACGTAACTACTGAGCAAACAAACACAGCAAATGAGCAGAGAAAAAACAAAGCCTATCAATTTCTGAACCAGAGCTCTGACTACATTGTCCCACTCATACACCCCCAGCTTCCTGAAACAAGAAATGCTGCTACCGTGACATTAGAATTCCCCGATATCAGTGGTGGACTTTTTGCAATATGGCAGCTATAGCACATCTAATAATCTAGAAACATTTGGCTTCTGAACCTGAATGCTGCAGGCCACTGGAAAACATGTGATTCAGATCCAGCTCCAGATGATGGATGATCCGTATCACATCCTTTTGCGAAATGAATTTTTCATGTTTTCAAAAAAAATTAAATAAAACGAACAACGAATCACACGGCACAAAAACTATTGGCTGCTCTCTATGGGTGGGAACTTCCACAAATGTCACGGTGCTGGCCACACCCCTAGTCCGTGATGTCACAGCAGGTGTTTTCCATCCACTGTCAAAGACAAAACACCTGCTGTGACATCACTCATTAGGATTTGGCCCCGGTCGCCCCCGTGGTCGACGGCTTCGGGGCCCGTGGAGAGCGGCGCCGCGGAACTCACTGGTGACTTACTGTTTCATGATGAAGTGAAACAGTGCAGATGTCATCAGGTTGTTCTGGTAGTTGTTGTGAGTGGAATTATTGTGACCAGTGACGTTTGATGAAAAGGAAAAATGGTTTTGTTGTGAGCAGTAGCGTCGAGGATTATCGTTGCCTACACGTGTAACACATTTAAAGTTGGCCCCGGCTTCATGCGTCATGTTATTCCTCTTTCTTTTTCCTCTCTTGACCTCGCTCTGCGCTCGTCTCACCCACACTCTGACACACACTGTACATATCATTAGGTGCAGCTCTTCCTTGGATTTCCCCTCTGTTCTTTCAGTCTGAGTCACTCTCACACACACACACACACACACACACACACACACACACACACACACACACGTACGTGTACACACACACACACACACACACACACATACGTGTACACACACACACACACACACTCTGAATTCCCTTGTATCGCCCTGGCAAAATCTTCCTGGCAAAATATGCACGGCCACCCCTCCCTCCTGCCACCACTCTGCACACAGCCACCCCCTCCCTCTTTTTTTTTTCATAAACTTTCACACCCTCCTCATCATCATCATCCCATGCAGCCTGTTCTTAGACACACACACACACGCACGCGCACACACACACACAAATGTGTGAGAGATGTTGTCATCGAGAATGAGGCAACAAGCTTCTGAGCTCAAGGTTACAAGGCAATAAAACTGTTTGGCGTACATCATGGGAAGACTTTCGTTAAGCCGAGGAATGAGCCGAGCTTCCGACCGGGGGCTAGAGTCTGAACTCTGCTCATCCATAGAAATCAGACAGTGGAGGACAAACAAGGTCACATATCCAGCGTTTAGTCTTACGAGGATAGTAGAGCAGAAAAGAAGCCTTGAAAAGGAGCCACAGTTTCTTAAAGCAGGGCTCTCAACCACTCGGCCAATTTTCATCACTGGTCACAAACAACAGCATTGTTTCGGACCGGAGTCCTCGGTTCCCAGGGAGGAACACTGTACCTCCTCAACACTCGGCTCCCTTTTGGAGTTGTCCCTCCTTGTCGCGCGGTAATTACTGTAACTGTCACTTTTTTTGTTCTTTTGCAGCGAAGGAAGAAAATGGAAAGTCTTTTCTTCGCCCCCGGCTCTTCGTTCTTTCCGCCGTCCCCTTCTCAGCCGCCCCGCGTGCGCAGCGTAAACTGTGTCCACTTCAATTACGACCTCATTTCTGAGTGGAGGGGGGCTCCGCGGGGGGGCCGGTCTACTGGCATGCCTCTGTGTGTGTTTGTGTGTGTGAATGTGTCTGTGTGAGTGTCTGTGATGGCATGTGTGCGGCTGTGGATGGGTTGTGGTTTGGGGGCATGACCTGAGGATGGGCTGTTATTGGGTGAGTGTTGTCCCACCCAAACCATGGCCCTCACTCTCATCCAATGGCCCCCCGCCATCGGTAGCTACACACACACACACACATCTTGAGCCACCATACGCCATGCTTCATTAGTGCACCCCCCTGCTTCCCACTGTGCATCCTTACCCCTCCCTCCTTTTTTCCAGTGTTTTCCAACTTGTCTAGTTTGTGTTTTTCTTCCCCTCTCCCCAGTGCAACATGTCCACCCACGGCCAGCGGGGTGAGTGCTGGTGTGTTAACCCTTTAACCGGGGTCCAGATACCGACGACGCCTAAAGTCAGAGGGGACCCCAACTGTTACCAGTTCCAAGAGGAGATCAGAGAAATGCCCACCGCAGCCACCTCCCACTAATACAGTCTCAGCTAAGCCATGTGACGACGTTTCCTTCAAAACTCTGTCGGGATCTTTGTTATTGCCAGCGTGGTTCTATCAACATGTAAATAAAGAGAAAAGACCCAAACCAGCAGCACGTTTTGTCTCTCGATGTTTTTTTGTTTTTTTCATGACATTTCAATGTAACAGTGTTAATTTAACTAATTTAAAAGTGTTCCCATGAACCAACTCCTACCGGTGTCACTCAAGATGATTTATACATTACAGTTATAACACTGGAAACTGCTGCGGGGCAATCAACAGTTATTTATCACTGCTTTGTGTGCTGACGCTGGTGTGTGTTTGTTTATGTTGCTGGGGTTACTAATGAAGTGTTGACATGAGGAGGGAATAGGATGGGGGGGGGGCTGACTTTGACAAATGTGACACTAAGTAGGTAAAGGTGTCTATGAATAAACCAACCAACCTCACACACACCCACAAATACACACACACAAGCAGACGCAATATGAATGTGTCATATTAGCTTCCGGCTTAACGTTCAAATGTATTTTGTCTGGACTGTAGATCTTTTTTACTACGTATCCCGAGTGTCCGCAAGACTTAAAACATGATGTTAATGATGTTGTTTCGAGTTGAACATTGACATTGACACGTGGGTGACGCCACACGAGCAGCATGGAGGCCTGTTGTGTTTTTGTTCTGTTGTTTTATTACATCTGAAGAAGGGGTCCCATTGGCTGTAGCACTGTTTACCCCTGAGACTCCACCCACCACCTCCATCAGCACAGTGGTGAGAAGATGATGAGTGAATTTCCATTTTTCAGTGAACCACCCCTTTAAAAATAGAGAAAATAATAAATCAGTGGATGTTGTTGTGACTGAGATTCTGTATAATTCAGGGAGGGCGTGTGAAGAGTCTATACGTGATGCAGGCTGAGAACGTTCTGTGCTGAGCCCCGACTAAAAACAACACTTTGTTCAGGACCTTTTTCAAGGATCTGACCAGAAGCGCATCATATGAGACCACTCCTGACTGGCCTTGGCCATGCAACCCATTAGACATGCCAGTGCACCAGTTGGCCGAGCACCAGTCCAAGGGTGCAATTAATCATTCTGTGCAAAACACGAACGCTCCAACAGCTTTGTCCACTTTTTGTGACACACACAGGGTTTTTTTTATATATTTTTTTGTCTTATTAATGGCTTGGGGGGGGTTTTGGGCAAGAAGTTTGTTTAAATTTTTGACAGCCTGGCCTGGTTGCACACATTTATCTTGGTTGTGCTTGGTAATTTGAGGCTGGCCTTCTACTGAGAACAAATCAAAACAAGTGTCTTTTGTCCTGGGTTTAGTAGATCAGGCACAATGGACTGAGGAGAGTTTAGCAGTTGGAACAGTATGGGTTAGTATCTGTGCTTGAGTGATTGTCTCGCCTCTCTTTCCTCTCTCTCTCTCTCGCTCTGTGTGTGTGTGTGTGTGTGTGTGTGTGTTTGTGTGCGTGCATGTGTGCAAAAGCACTCACGTGTATATTTGTGTTGATTCGCCCTACTTTCCGACTACTATTTCTTCAGTTAGCATTCAACAGCTTCCGTTGATATGTTGATGGTTGGTCTGTGTCTAAGACTCACGGAAGCTCTACTTGTTGAATGTTAACAAAATAATTGTTGTTTTATCTTTGTTGAAATGACAAGGTGCTCCAATGTCAGCAGGAAGTGAGACAATAGATTCATTGAAAACGGGGGAAAAGAAGCAGATTACTGTGTTTCACCGACGTAGAAAGGCTGAAGAAAACCTTCAATTCAGAAAACACACTGTAACGGATGTGATGGCACACAAGCAAACCAGGAGGTAAGACCTCAGCTTTATATAATGAGAGTGAAACAGTGCAGGCAATAAGTGCACATGTGCTCGTTAACACTTTCACTGCAAGTGCACTGACACTGAACCAGAGGCTGATTCAAAGACAAAACCTTTATTCTATATTAAAATCACAGGTTATTATGATTTGAGTTTTATTCCAATTGTTCTGTCCATCGGTTAAAATAGTGATTTACCCATCAAAGTAATTACAGGGATCTCAGAGGACTGCGGCATAGATGTGGCTCAAAGTTATTTAAATTTTACTGTTCAGCCTCTTTTCCTCTTCCAAATAAGTTTCCCTCATCTTGTATTTATTTACAATGTGTGGTTTCCAATCCAGGCTTAACTATTTGCAGTGACATGGCTGCATTTTAATTACTCATAATACTCCAAAGTTATGTTTTACAGTTAATTAGATGAGTACAAATTTAATAGAAGCCAGAGAAAACTGTAGATGCACTTCGTATGGCTCGTAGGATGTAAAGTAGCAGTCTCTCTGAGTTAGTTTACTTAACGTGCAGTTGTGATTCTCACAGTCACATCCGATCCGCGCTGCAGAACCCTCCATTTGGGATTACGGGTCTAAGTCCATCTTTGATGAAAGGGCTTGGACGAAAACCAGCAGACACTTGTCTGCCGTCTTCTACCACCAGCATCGGAGGATTCCCCGAGAAAGTCATGTGATTTACTCTCAACTGCTGTAAATTATTTTGTATCTCCTTTAATCTCCGTCCCGGTGATGAAGAGAACTGCCATTACCGCTCTAAGAGATGGTATTATACAAGAGCACAAGCAGTGATTTGCAAAGATCCCAATTATGCAGTGTAAACATCTGCATGCTATTTGTAAGCTTTTGTCTTGAAATAACACCCCCATGATTTCTGAAAGTCGCTTTTAATGATAATCAGCCGTGGGCAAATCGATGTACAGGCAAGTAGGAGCGTCTCCAGGGCAAACACTGATCGTTTGGTTTCATCAAATTATTGTGTACACAGACGTGTAGAGGGGACGAGAATCGTACCTCTCTGCAGAGTGTGGAGGTCTGGGGATTAGAAAAGGGCTCTGCACAGCGGTTGGACTGCTTTGGGGATGGGGTGAGGTGCGTGAGTTGATGTTAGATGAAGCCATCCAACGTTGTTGGCCTAATTATGTAATAAAAGGGGCATAAATGCTTTGAAGTCCTAAGTGCGGTTGTCAGTTTCTTTGAAGGCAAAAAGTAATTGTCATGTTCACTGCCTCACAAATCAAATCTCGAACACGTGTTCCCTCCTCCCTGAAGTCAAAGTCTGTGCTGTCCCTGCCACATGCATGCACGCACACACACAGACACACGCACACACACGCACACACACACACGCACACACTGAAACATACCACAACCTTTACGGCGGCCTTGATCTGCCATACAGGAACTGCTGGGCCCTCCACCCTTTCATGCCTTGCTTCAAATCACCAACATCTGCAGTTGGTCAAAGCCCTGAGGTCCCCAGGGAGAGATTTTGGTGGCCCCCCCAAAATGAAAAAGTCCCATTCTGTCGCTTCCTGGAATCCACGAGGGAATAAAAATGACCAGACACCGCTCTGTGGGGAAGCATGCACACATCCCTTGGATCCCTTTAATATTCAGTCCTTATGTGTGTTTGCTGCTCAAACTGAGAACAAATAGCTCATCAGAAGTTGTATCAGTGAATTTGAACCTGGTTTGAATATATTTCTGTGGAAACTGCTTCACCTTTGACATCACTTACTTGTTCTCCCCGGCTTTTCTTCCACTTGTATTCTTGTAGGCGCTTGTGTTTCGCAGCATGTGTGTCTCATCGTCAGTACGTGTTTCTCAGAGGAGTCCATTCTGCCTTCGGGTGGTAATAAATGTAGGTTTTCCAAAACACGATGAAGCTTCCTCCAGGCGACGAATCCCCTCAGACGGTGTTACACCCCCCCCACCCACCACCACCACCTTGAAGTTCAAACTCAAGGTAAATGACTCCCTTGTTCCTGTGCAATCTTTCTGACTACGGTGCTGACAACCAGGTGACTTGCCCTCGGGGCCTTATACAGTCACATCCTGCATGCTGCATGAGATCCCTGGATGTCTCAGACTTATGTCTAAGAGGTTTATCAGCTCGTGCCCTGGAGATTAGTCGGTGTTTACTATCACGGTGATTCCGCTTCAAACATTTCAAGCAAACTTTGTGTCGACTCCTTTGTGTCCTTTTCAACATGGAGAAACACTGGAAATGAAAAAACCTCACCAACATGTTTAAATGAATACATAACTTTATTTAAATAAATGCTTTGTCATAACAAAAAAGACAAAGGTTAAAAGAGTACATAAATTACAAGTTGAATAAATATTACACAGTGATATTCACTTAATAATTTGAGATTTTTTGTCTTTATTTTTTATTTGCCTTATGTAGTTTCCAAATACTGACCATTTTATTTCCCACTATCCTCCTGCCACCGATGGGTCTATGTCACAAGCCAGTGAACACCAAATTATGAACCAATTGTGTTGACTCGTTGCATCCAAAAAAGTGTTATGTATTCAGAAAAAAGCTGTTCTGTCATTACTGTACTACTGAAGTATGAAATGTGAATATGAGTTCAAACCAAGTAGGAGACAGAGAAAACTGAGGAAGTCACTACTCGCAAGCAGGTGTGAGTGTGTCGGGGGGGGGGGGGACAGGAGGTGCTGACACAATGAAGAGTTCATTTGGAACATTGAAGTATTCACACCCTTGACTGATCCGGACATCGAACGATCCCAGATATCAGATATGTCATTGTTTTAAAACCTGAGAGTATCCCAGTCAAAGAGGGTACTTGATCATTCTACTCCTGGTTGCAGTATTGTGTTCCCCAGATTTCAGTGCCTCTGAGACCTGATAACCGTCTTGCTAGCTGTATCTAATATCATGCAGTCGTTGACCCCGTGTCGGAGAAGTGGCAATGCCCTGATCATGACCACCGCCCATGGCGCCCGCTCGCTCCTCCTCTCCTTTCGTCTCTCCTCTCTCGTCTCAAGACGCCACGAGAACATCTCTAGCTGCATGTTACTTTTAATCTAAGTTTCCCTAAAAAGATGCTTGTGTATTGGAGGTCCCAGGCATGGGCTGCGCAGCCCCTGTCAACAAATATTACCTCAAAGCACCACCTTTACAAGGTCAGCACAAGATAACACAACATTTAGCTTTTGTGGCTGTATATTTTTTTCATTTTTTTTTTAAAATTTGTTCCACTAACTTCATGATACCACATCTTAGGACGTCGTTGTGTGTCAATATCAATAGTGAGTAACTGAAATAAGTGCAAGCTGCTTTTTTTTTTTTTTCTTTTCGAAAGTGGTAGTGGGGATTTGGTGTTGGAAGAGGGGCGAGGAACCTTGACAATGTATTCACAACCGGATGCCATTTAGGATGCACACATCATTTTTTTTTTTTTTCCCTTTTGTTGCAGCAAAGGAAATGGTTGATCTGCCCTCCGAACACGCTTCCCCTCTCTGGCAATCATATACATTGGCATTCACATGAAAAAATGCGAGAATCCTAGCTTATTGGTTGTCAAAGAAAGAGGGGGTGGGGGGGGGGGGTGGTACGCGGCGGTTCCTCACACGTCGTTCTTGTCCAGAGTCGCCCTGAGGTACAGGCAGAGATCACACACGGATTTGCAATGCGTCGCTGACACCATTTACAAGACCCACCACATTCATTTGTTGTTCTCTTAAATCAGAACTAACCCTCGACCTCTTTATCGTCGTGTCAAGTATCAGCCCTGGCGGGGGGGGGGGGGGGGGGGGGGCAGTCTGACGAACTGAATTGCCCCGTGTCGTATCCATGTCACTTTCACGTCACTATTTAATGTATTTGCATGTAGGAAGGCACTGTGATTTGCACACAGAGAGAGAACAACTCTACTTAAATGACCCTGTAATGACCTGTAACGTGTTTTTGTTTGTTTTCCTCATGCTCCTCCTCGGACGTAGGTGGACAACCTGTTTCCTGGAGGCATGTGAGCAGAAGGGTTCCAGAGGGTTAGCTTCTTTGACTGTCCTGTCGTCGAATGACTCTGGGCCACTCTCCTGACAGGCTACAAGGTCCTATTCAAATTCTTTACAGGCTAAAAATCTGTTTGTTTTTTTTTTCCAAGCACAATTACGTCGTTGTCATACTTTGTTTCTACAGGAAAAAAAACAAAAAAAACATTCAATAACTATATTTAAAAGTAATGTAATACACCATGGTTACACTGTAGTAGCAGTACTGAGGGGGAAACCACTTGATAAAGGAACATGGCTCAAAAGTGGGCGGTCTTTACTTCACTGAAGGCAAAGAAAACAGCACAAACAAAAACCATACAAAACTACACTTCACACAACTGGGTCAGAGAAGCAACCGGCCTGACTGGCAAGTTCGATTTTTTTTTTTGCGCACTGAACTCCCCCGAAAGGAATCGAAAGTCAAACTTGAGTCCCCGTCGTCGCCTCGGCTGAAAAATCTTTCTTTCACCAGCAGAGTCAGCGCTCTCTGAGCTCTGTGTCGCCCTGCATGGCATTGTCTGTTCTAATAGGCACAGTTGGCATATCAGGCTAGCTACATTGTCGAAGAGCCACTTACATAGGTTCATCCCGGTGACGATCCGCGCACTCGTTTTGTTCAATGAACGCCTCCGTGTCCCGAGACATACTTTTACAATAAAGAGAAGGCCAGCCCCCAAGACCACTTCAAGCGCTACCGATACTCGTGACAAAACGAAAGAGAGAGAGAGAGAGAAATTAGGACATTCTTTTTTCTTTTTTTTTTGTAATAGGCTCACTCCGTCATACACCAACATATAGGCCGATACATACCACGCACTCGCACTGTATACACACATACACACATTCATGCATGCATCGTTTTTGTGAAGTTATCTAACACACACATCTAAGCAGGTTCCCCTATTTGTAAGTGCTCTGACAGAACCACATACCCAGATAGAGTCAACTGTTACAGCAAATCCCTATCGCTTGTTTCTCAACGGCCAATTTGTCAGTTCCACGGGAAGCATCGTGTCGTGATCTGTTTTCAATCAATGTGCCTGATGCTTTGTCTATCTTCAATAGGATTGTTTGTGTTAATTTTTTTTAAACATCATAACAAAGTGTTGTACTGAAACCCCCAGCTTCTATAAAAATATATCCATTGTGTGCATATATTTTCATGGATCTGCAATCAGGGTGCGCCCCGGCTCAAGGGGGTCCCGCTTGCAATAGTCAAGGGATCTATTTCAATCTCCTGGGACTTTTCCCCCTCATTTCGAAGATGAGTGCTTGGTCAACAACAGAAAAGAAACGAGAAAAAAAAAAATACAGGTGTCCTTTTTTCAGCCTGTTCTTTCGTTTGGATCTTCTTCCTCTTTTTTCTCCAATTTGAAAAAACAAAAAATCTTGAGGTGAACGGAGGGCGGAGCATACAGGTGTGATTCAGAGAGGAGGCGTGGACCCTGGGTCACGTGGTGGTTTAGGGGGACAAGGGGGGGATAAGGGGGTCGTGGGTTGGTCCTCTCCCTTTTTTCACTCGTTGTTGTTGCTGCTCTCCAGGTCTTTACACTGAATGTCCCCGCCGCTGTAGTCTGTGCCCGGGAGCTGGACGCCGTACTTGTCCACGCACCAGCAGATGCCTCGTTTGCGGCCGCGAGACGGTTTGCACTGCGGGTCAGAGGACAGATAAATGGGTTAGAGAAGATGGTGAGGGCACAGGTTACGTTTCTGGTGGTGGAGGAAAAGAGTCTAAACGCAAGATGCACGTGACATCTCACATAAAAGCGCTCACTCACCTGCTTGCGCTTGAAGAATCCTTTTCTGTCACAGTTGGGGAGGTACAAGGACAGAGCCATGACACGAGAAGTGTCCTTCATCCCCTGAATGATCCCATCCAGTTTTCTTCTGCATGGACCCTTTGTAGGCAAAGACAGCAACAGGGTCACAATCATCACTCACGTTACTCTCCAATTAAGCGTGAATTAAGATGTAGGAAGTGGTTACAAGGGCACCAGCTGCCTGTCACCGTGTCTTTTATTACTACTTGGAGTTACCAGAGTCACAAACGTTCATTTTCTACACACAGGAACATTGAATACTTACAAATTCAGGCTCATGCTTGTCAATGGGCAGAGGGGAGTAGTCCATGGGGGAGCCCATGGAGCGCTGCTTGCCCTGCTTCCTCTTCTGCTCCTTGCGCATCGCGTGGACTTTTTTACTGTTCACAATGTCTTTAGGAAGGAGTGGCACTTTAGCAGGCTGGAACTCCTCTGTAATGTCTGTGGTCATGGTGTCGTCGTGCTCCCGGGACTCGCGATCTGCACCGAATGAACACAAGATGGTCCATTAATGTCACACACTTATATCTACAGTTTAACATATGCAGCTACGGAGTTTTCTGTATACCTCTGCTGAATATTAAGGGAAATGTAAATAATGTAAATTCACTTAAGGAACCCTAACCCCTTGTATAGCTTCAACAGAAATGCCAGCATCTCTGCTTGTGTTAAATATAACAGTATCTATATAGAAGTCAAAATAAAGCATTTGCTTCGTTTTGCAAATGCATGTTTTTTTATCTACAGGGTTATTCCATAAAAACTGCTCTTCATTTAACTTTGTTTGAAACAGATTTAGGATTTAAGAATGTAAAACATCACCACATAGGCTAATGTTTCATCCGAAAACAGTCATTGTTGACCTATGATCATAAATCGCAAAGTCCCGCAGCTCATTCGCCGCACCAGCATAAATACAATACCAGGTGCCTTTCCCAGGGTCCGTGCCACCAAATGTTGCCCAACATTTGTTTACAGGGGAGGGGAGGCAGGAGCTTAGATCAACAGCTGATGGAACAGCTACGGTAAAACTGTGGCTTAACTGGGCTTTTCTCACCCACCACCGCTTTCCAACGCCCAAATTCGCTTATATCACTTCCTGGGAAGTGATACGCAGACATCCAATCGCGTGAGACGAATTACAGCTGATCTGCATCCATGAGAACACGAGCAGAGATTTGCCCAGTAATCTACAAACGCCTCCTCCAATGTCTTTTAAGATTCTCAGTGTATTGGTGACAAATGTTGACCACTTGAAGATCACACACACATCTACAGATGCACAGATACAGGGCCGTACATGTGTGTCAGCGTGCTCCTCGACTTGGGGGGAAAACGGCATCACGCGTTCCTGGAAAATGTGCAAACACATTATCTGGACCGCTTAACTGCAACAGGGACTGAGAGCGCTGGGTTTTTATAGAGACGTGTCCCACATTAAACTGATTCAAATGTCAAGCAGAGGAAAAATCCAGTTGCTCTGTGGACTCATAAATGCTGGTGCATTTCTGTCACATTTCATGCAGTCCTCAGACGTGATTCCAGCTCCCCCAGAGGGCACTATAGTCTCAGAGATCTGGATGTCCCTCTTGATAGGATATTCACAGGTTGAGGTCCTTTATCCTCAACCTTGCCCCTCCCCAACCCCCACTCTCCTATCTTTGGGGCTCAGCCTCTTAAGCCTGGACCCCCAGCCAGAGGTTCTTTGAGGCCACAGAAAGAAGCCCTCTGCTCCCCCCCTTTGGCTTAGCTGTACCATAAGTACAGAGTTATTGTGGGGACTTTGCCAGGCCCCAACTGGCTGAAGCGTTGGTGCCAGTGGATGACCCTGGTTATATTTATCTGACAAGGAAACCCGCCGTGGTGCACAGGGCCAGACGCACTGAACCAGAGAGGAATGTTGGCTGCGGACCGTAGGCCGGCTGCTGTTGGAAGCCAAATCGACTTCCATACTTGTGTGCTTGTATACAGGGTGCGTTGGAAAATATGATTTAACGAGTTGCCATAACTCCGCTGACTGGCCCTGTTAGTACACAGCCACCGTGGAGAAAGGCACTGAGATGTAACAAGGACGTGAGCTCCAAGAAACTGATGTTCAAAGAGCCTGACACAGCATGAGCGTCTGGAGTCTCTGGGAGGGAAGCGAGGTGGGGGCAGGGTGATTACCAGAATTGGGTCTTTGGCTTCTGTGCTGCTCTGCCGTCTCTTTGAAATTAATCTCACAACTCATGACTTGGCAGGCCTTGGTTTGTGTTTAGATATGTCCTTGTGTCTCTCCGCTCAGACTACGAAGCTATTACTTGCTATAAATAAATACGTCAAACAAGCATTCCTATGTACACCACGCATGTGACCGCTGTGGAAAAACTCTTCATTTTTACTCGACAGTCCAATGATTTCTCAGGGCACTTAATTAAAATGCCACATATTTGGCAAAGGATATATGCTGTTGAAAAAAATAAACCTTTTTAGTGCATTCTTGTTTCGTGTGTAATATCAATCGAGCAAACAAATGGTCAGACTACAGGTCCGGGCCAGACGACATCAGTTATTCTCACCTTACAAGCCAGTCACAAATCACAGGAAATATCAGAGACCAGTGTTAGAAACGTGGACTCCAAAAAAAAGGTTTGTGATCTGCTTTTTGACATTCACGTAGCTTTCCCCTAACACAATAGTGTCTGACTCCCTTTCTCCTTTACTTTGCAAAATCACTAAATGCATCTCTTCTGAAGTGGGCTCTTCAGTGTGGCCACAGAAACTCAGTTTTTCCATGCTCAGGGTACCCAGCTTGTAAAGGAGGCTTAGAGGGTCTGTGTTTAACTCCTGAAACGCAGCCAAGACACTGGCCAGCCGCCAAGTGAGCCAAGTCATGTGCAGCTCTTCCATTCAGCTGCGCCGCTATCTCTCTCTCCCTGTGCCCGAGCTAAAGATTTCATTAGAACGAGAGGAGCAGAGAAGCCAAAGGAGGCGCACCTGATACTTCTCTGTTTAAAAATTAACATCTGCGCACAATTATGCTTCATGAATATCCCAAGTTTCTTACAGGCGGCCGTCCAAAGCATTAAAGATAAGCTACTCCTTCTTTGGATTTTCTCTCTCCACTGGATCTTAAAGGCTATAATCATACCATTTAGATAGGGAAATAAGAATGGACAATGGATTCTCCCACCTTTCATTGGATTTCGCCACATTACAGCCACGTTTGTTTCGCCCTTGCCTTCGATTAAGTCAGTCTCTGTGCAGCATCTGAAATTACATCTTTACACGATGTAAGAGGCTAGTGAATAGGGGTGCTGTGTAATCTCAACAGGGGGTATGACAAGATAATTGTGAGGATAAATGAGCCTGAGGGCCTGCGCCGTATAACGCACAACATTAGTAAACCATCCTTCAGCCTCAGCTACTTAATATTTGAAGGAAGGCCACGGCCCGATAACCCTGCAGTTTCTGGAGCAGAAAGGGAGGTGTGAACAGCCCAGTCACCACTCAGGTCCTGACGACCCGAAGAAATGAGTCTGCTAGAACATGTTGGTGACAAAACAAGTGTCAAACTATAGCACGGTCATAATCAGGTTACATCATCTGCACAGAGTTGACAGCATTAAGCCCGGTCACATGACACTGACAAAGGCTCCATAAAATACAGACTTTATCAAATGTTCGGTCCGTGATGTTGTTTTCACCGCAAGAGTGAAGGAATTATGTTTTGACCCTTATATCCTGTTGTTTCAGAGGGAATTCAGTTGTTTGGCCCCGTGCATGCTCTCAATCAGCTCCTGAACATGCAGGAAATCACTCTTCCCATGGTATTGTGCACACAGAATATGCTCATTGCAATCAAAAAGTTTCCTGCTTTTCTGAATGCATGGTATAAATAGCAGCAAGAACAATTCAAGGATAATAACTCACAAAACAGGACTTGTGAAGGGGATAGAAAATCGCTCCCAGTGGGAAATGCTCCTATAGGTAAGCAAACTTGCTGACCTGTTTACAGCTTCCACAGTGTAAACAGAGGCTCAGCCCGGGCTACAAGTGCTCATGTGAACAGTAAAATATCAGAGTGAGGCGCACGGCCCTTCTACTGTACATTCCTGATTTTGGTCTGAGGTCTCGTCCCACATCGGAGTTTGGGTTTTTAACGAGCCACATGGACGGACACAATCTCTTTTTGGGTCACCGTCACCACAGCACAATTGCTGGGTGTGACGGTGTTCTTACCCGAGGCGGCTGAAGCAGCTATTTTGGCGAGTGTCGAGCGTACTGTACAGGGCAGGTCTCCAAGCGGCATAAAGAGAAACATCACAGTGGGTGAAAAACCGGCTTCACGTTTAATTTGCGTTTGACACTGTCTTGTGGGATCTGCAACACAGACACCATTTTCAATATGCTTCTACGTGACCATAAGAATCAAGAATGACACGATGTCAATAGCCGTGAAGCAGTCAGGAGGACACAAGGCAAAAGATGGGATTAGCAGCTGGGACAAGTTTCACCTGTCGCACATTCAGGGCAACACTGACGTTGCAGAGCAGTCACTGGAGCCTCCATTGTCTCAGAAACTTAAGAGGACTTGTGTTTTTAGCCCTACTAGTGATTTGAGTTTTCAACAGCTCCCCTGTGGAGTGCTCTCTTGTGCCGTGCTGGCCTGTAACCAGGTGTCAGTGGTGAGATCACCGGTCGGGTCCAAACACACGTGACATCATTTCAGGGCCCAGCGTGCAGCCATCCTTGCCTTTTGTATCGCATGCTTGAGAACACAGTGTTGATTTCTGTCACAGCTGTCGACACCAGCAGGTTAGGTGTCAGTCGACCAATAAGCTGTACGAATATCCCTCTTTAAAGTTTTACACGGGGAAATATGCTTCAGATAAAAGCCTCGGTGTTGTATCTAAGAAACAGGTAATCTATCCTTCTTTCCCCAGCATCTTATTTTCCATGAATTGTGTGCTAGTCCTCATGTGATACGTTGGCGAAGTGACCTTTGCGATAATTCTCCGCAGCACCTGCAACAGATCAGTTGCAGCATGCTAAGCTTTCACTGCGCTGTCTCAGATGTTCAAGGTGAGACGGGGTGGAAAGCCACATACGCTCTTTCCTTTCACATGAGCCCATCATGAAGCTGTCAGGCAGCCGGGGAACAGACACACGTGACCGGAGCTATATCGAACGTGGCATGTCTGTACGAGCACGCGGCGGCGGCCACAGCAGCAGACGAGAGTACGGTGGCTGGTTGTCATTAGTCCGAGTGTATGGACGGAGCCTCGGTTTCTCAGCCGCGACCCAGTAACCAGCTGCGGACATGGAAAAAGCACATGGTGATTCTCAAAGTTTAATTACTTTTCTAAAAGTACTCGATGGCAAGCAATTCTGTACGTGAAAGCAGCAGCGTTACCGTAGATGGCGTAGGCCTATGTGAAGTTCTCTGGCAAGCGTTAAGCATCAGATGCCTGCGTTTGCTTGACCTACTGATGATTGTAAGTATTCATGACAAATACATGCGATGTGTGAAAAAACCCCACTAAGTGTTAGGAATGTCAATGGAGCTTGAAATGGCTCAGAAACCATCTGGCAACAGGTTAAAACTGCCTCTAAAGAGCCAAGACAAATGTAAAGCATGCACATCATCGGTAACGGCACCAGCTTTCCTGTTGCTATGCTAATAAGGGGCACAGCGTTTCTGTCCATGTGAGAGTGGAGTATTTCTGGATTTGGAGCCACTCCCTAATCATCTTTTGTTTCTTGGCAAAGAGCAATCTGTTCAAACATAAGGCCCCTTCAGAAGCTTGAAGGACGAGGGGCCTGCTGCCATGAAGTCATATCTGTTTGGCAAGCTTTCCAGGGTCTGATTCACTCACTTGCAAAAAATCTAAGTGCCCCCAAAACACGTACCACCTCCTGTGCCTCACAATCCACGCAGCTCCTGGGAGCACAGCGCAGGCAAAACATGAATTAATGCACTGCTGGGACACGAAGCCAGACGCAGAGTGACGGCCACGGCCCTTTTATTTTTTCTACATGAGCAGTAGGAGGAGGAGGGGGGGGGGGGTGGAGAGCAGGGGGAGCGGAGGATAGCAAAGATTCCTCTCTCCCATTGTTTGGCTGCACCAGTCAATATTTAGTAGGCTGCAGCTCTCATGGCCTCCTGAGTGTGGCGGACACTCGAGCTCCTCCTCCCTGTGTTTGCCTTGCTCAGCTGGTAGAGCACACAGACAGCTGCAACCCCACACCACAGGAAGCCAGCGAGTTTGCCTCAACAGTTCCCATCAGCCGAGCCCCGTTTGACAGAAGGCCCTTCAGAGGAAAGAGGGAGCCGGAGGCATTCTGCTGAATCACTGCGTTGTGACTGAGCGCCCATGCAGTGAGTGCACTGCCAGCGGCAGGAAAAGATGCTCTGATTTCCTCCGTGGGCCAACAAAGAAGTTAGGCTCAGAGTGTGTGTGCGTGTGTGTGTGTCCCTGAACTCATATCCTAGTGAGGACCAGGCATAGCCCGTACAGAATGAGGACATTTTTGGGAACGTGAGGACATTTTGGCCGGTCCTCACTTCTTCAAAGGGCTGTTTGAGGGTTAAGACTTGGTTTTAGGGTTAGGGTTAGGCATTTGGTTTGGATGGTTGGGGTCAGGGGCTACAGGGAATGCATTATGCCAATGAGTGCCCTCACTAAGATAGAAGTACCAACGTGTGTGTGCGTGTGCAAAGTCAGAGTGAGACACAACTGCCTGAGGTGTCACAACAATCACACACAATGCACACCCAGACACACACATAGCCCCGCCCAAGCATACGTGAGAGCAAACACACCCACCCTCACACACACACACACACAGAGCACAGTCTACCTTTACACCAGTCACTGATCAATGCTCAGGTTTTGTTGTGTATTTTTAGACACACATTCTGTTGGTACATCATTAGGAGGAGAGGTGAGGGTTGGTCCACTGGGTGCAAAGAGCCTAATGATTCTGTCAGCAGCCAAAAACGAGCCCAGTGGTAGCCTGTTATACAGAATGAGGCGTGTGGCCAAAACCTTTGTGGTTGCCACCTACTTATCCAGTTGTTGACAAGCTGCTAAAACCTCTGAGTGACAGTGGACCTCTCTGCTGCACCGAGAAATGTCTTAAATCATTCAGGGCTTCTGGCTGAGCTCTCTACCCTCCGTCAGTCTGTCTCTCTCCCTCTGTCTCTGTTCCCTGTCTCTCTCTCTCCCTCTGTCTCTGTTCCCTGTCTCTGTCTCTCTCTCTCTCTCTCACACACACACACACACACACACACACACACACACACAGGCAGAGGCTACAGATTTAGTGGTAATCCGACTCTAAACACCACCCTAGGGGCAGCCCGAAGACCTAAATCTATCTAAATTCTGCTTTAACTGGAGGCAAAGTAAGTGGAGCGGCACCTCATCCGTTCCCATGCAGTGTATAAAACCTGGGGCTGCGCTTTCTCCCTGCGCACGGATCGATTTCACATCTCCAGTATGGTTAGGTGCGTATGGGGTTGGAGCTGAACGGCGCAGAGGACTAATGCGCGCTGCTGCGAGGCTGGAAAATCGCGGCGTTTGACTGACACTTGTTAAAGCGCAGGATATTAAAGGCGGCACTTTGCAGACTCAGACCCACGTCTCCCCTCTCCCCCATGCATCTCACATAAATAAGCCCCGCTCCTGCCCGCAGACCACTTTCTGATAAAGTTCTGGTCCCACTTGGGAACGTCTTTTTTGTGCCAAGACGGTGGAAATCCTGAACAGAAATGTAAATATTTTTAAAACAGGGTGGAGGTGGGGCTGCTTGGACCCTTGTCAACCACCCCTGGGCGCTGCTCAACCGCAGCTTGACAGCGGCTGTCCCGCACCGACAGGCACGGCTCCAACCCGCGGGACACGCCATGCGCCTTTTACGCGTTCACCGCAGCGCAGCGTCGAGCCGCACCGCAGAACGACATTCTCCAGCAACCGAGGGCAACAAACCACCGGTGCCTCTTGTTCTGAACCCGCTATAGAGATGACACAAGATATAAATAAAGCTGAGCACAGCACGGGTGGCGTAAAAAGCTGGATGCGTGCGGCCACCAAGGTGCGTTGACTTTATATGTCCACAAAGAGCCGAGGTGAGAGGAGGAGTAAGCTCCTGCAGCCTGTTTAATCGCGGCGGTGGATAGAAGTTAATCAGATGGCTCCTCAAACCATCTGTCAAACACACGCTGTGTCAGGGAGCAGCGGACACACGCTCCACAGCAGTGAGGGAACCACACATGTTCCCCGAATATCACATCACATATATATATATAGAAAATAGAGAATATATAAAATATAATATTTCAGGTATTGGAGCTGGTTGGTTGATATGTATCCTACTGGTCTTGGATCTGTTTGACTGGTTGCATGACCACACAGCAGCAGATTCCCCCGCGTGGGACGAGATGTTATTAAACACTGATCCCCGCGCGCAATGGGAGCCGCTGATGCGTCTTTAAGTAGGACTCGGTTCGTATCCCCCCCCCCCCCCCCCCCCCGTGCATGCGTTCAGCCAGCCGGGCGGCCGGTGCGGGTCTTACCTATGGGCGGGTGACCGGGTTTGTATCCTTTCTCGTTGGTGCACACTCCCCTGCCGTGGAGCAGGGCGTGCAGGGGCTTCTCCTCCCCGCTCCTCGGCAGGCAGCGGAGGCCCTGGGTGCACGTCCCGGTGTACACGCCGCACGCCTGCCCCTCGGACAGGGCGCACGTTAGGCAGCAGCCGCAGCCGGGCTCCTTGACCAGCTGGCAGCCGATCGGGACCGGAGGGCACATGGACAGCGCCTTCTGGTCACAGGGCTCGCACGGCACGTACGAGCCCAAGCAGCCGGACAGCCCCAAGATAAATGTCACCAGGAGGCAAAAACTCAGAATCATTGTTGGTGTTCTCTGCAGTTATAGCATAAAGCTGAAATGCGAAGAGGAGGAGGGGGAGAAAAAAAAAAAAGTAGACTGGTCTAATGAACACAATGCCTCAAGTCAGATAATCCGATTTTTAAAGCTAAAGCCAGGAGTCTTTATCCAGGAGTGTTGCTATCTATAAAAGGAAAAAAAAAACAAAATAAAAAATAATGATCTGTGCACCGTGCAAAAAAAAACAAAAAAAATGAGCAAATTTAAAATATGTGTGCAGCTTCTTCCCCCCCCAACGAGATATATGTGGTCCTCTGCAGGAGCAAAACAATTTTCTTTGCAGGAAATCTCAACTTCTCTCCCGCTTCAGCTTGGACTCCCAATACTTTCTCCACCACCAGAGGTTTTCCTGAGCAGACTGATCAACTTGAGAGCTGCCTTGCCTTTTTAAAAACAGCCGAGCCCAAACCCCTAACTATGTATACGCGAAGCAGCAGGGAAAGGAGGCGCACTTGTTTCACGGCTTGGCAGGCGGCAGTGGCAGCAGCAGGAGGAGGAGGAGGAGGAGGAGGAGGAGGAGGAGGTTCGCTCTTTCACCCTGAATGCTGAACTGATGCCGAGGTGCAAGAGGCAGCAGCGCAGAGCGACGCAGCCCCAATCGAAAGCACTCATGCACGTCTTTTATTTGTTTTACTGCACAAATAAATAAATAATAATAATAATAATAAAAAAAAAATAAACACGATCAACAAGTCATCCGAGCTCATATTCAATCTGACGTCTGAGTCAAGCAACTTCCTTTATGGATCACACTCTTTCTGAAAGTTGAATTCAGGTCTCAGGTATGAAAACGAAAAACCATTTACATCACTTACTTACATTCTTCCTTCGCCCTATTGACCTTGCCTCATCTTCGTCACAAGGTTGAAGGGAACATCCTTGGACGCACAGACAAAGTAATAAGCCTCTTCCCCTCCATCACGGGACAATGACAAGGACGCACAGTTGGTGCAGTTCTCAGCTTGGCACGTTGGAGGTGTTTAGACGTCACAGGCTCACACCGGCAGTTGATACCTGCTCCGGTTCACCTGTTGCACCTGTTGCGTCCATTGGACACCGTCGATGCTGCACATGGAGCCGGATGAGGGGAATCCACCACCACCCCTTCTTCTCTTTCTCTCTCTCACACACACACACACATGCAGGGAAAAATAGAAAGTCATGTGCAGGGAGAACAAAACAAATAAAAGAAAGGAGGGAAAGATGTCACGAACTCTGGGATTTGAGGCAACAGCCTGACAACTTAAGTGCAACTGGGCTCTATTATTTTATAGCCTGCACGCAGAATAACGCCTGATTGTTTCAGCGTGTGCTTCTTCTTCTTCTTCTTCTACTTCTTCTTCTTCTTTTTCTTGCGCCACATATGTGCTCTAAATCAGTCAGGGCTGTTCTTTCCATCTCTGCAGGTTTGACGACTTTTTTATTCTCCTCCTTTCCTCTGTAACAGCAGAGTGTCTGAAAGTGGTGTCAGCTTCCCTTACTGTATTCACTCGTCTTCTTGATAAACTGCAAAAGCTCATTTCTTGAACGTGGCTTATCTAGTAACCCAGCAGTTTCCTTTGCCCATGTCCAGTGGAGGTGATTTACTCACGCCGGTTTACCACGCACTCGGCCACTAGAAGGCGCTGTTAACAATGGTAAAGTGTGGAGGAGCTCGTCTTCACGTCCTCCTGTGTGTGTGTGTGTGTGTGTGTGTGCACCTTGGAAATCAGAGAAATTAACACATTAATGACACCTCTACTGCAAACTGGCACTGGCATAGAGCTTGATTGTGCGCGGAGCATATGCAGCTTTTGGATGAGTACACAGGAGTCTAAAAATAGAGCGGCTGAAGTGTTTATTTCGTACCGAAAGCAAAATATTCTCCATGGAATCGATGACTGGATAATTACATAATCCCATTTATATGTAAATCAAATTCGCATGGGCATTTCTAATTTACTTTGGCAGCGCCCCTCTAAATTTGTGATTCACCACAACATTAGTATGGCACATGTTTAGTGTTTCCTTTACTTCAATTCAGCCATGATTGTTTAAAACTTGGTTCACGGAGGATGTTGAAGGCTTCCATAACCGCTGTTTACATATCTGGACTGTTTTCTTTCCCCATGGCTTTTTTCCCTCTGGTTTTCCCTTTACATGCCTCCGTCCATGCTATCACTTCCCATCTTCTGCATTTGACTGTAAACATCTGGAACGGGCTGAAAGTTTTTACACACGGGGACAAATTATGAAAAAAAAACAAAACAGGGGTCATACATTAATTCAGCAGCCGCAGGAAAATGCACAGAGCGAACAGTGATGGCTAAAGTCCTCGGCAGCCAGCTCCAGAGCGAAGCGCTGCGGTGAGTCAGAGTTCCCTCCAAAACCAACAGGAGCGGCAAAACCCTGCAAAGAGCGAGCTAAGACATAAATCTGGCCTCCTTTGGCCAAACCCGAGCAGCGATAATGAATGGGATTAAGACAGTAAAGCGGCGCGGATTAATGGTGCATCCAGCAAATCTCAGCTGGGCATGAGACGACGGACGACGAGACAGGATGACAAACGACGAGGAGAATACGCTCCCAGAACAAGGTTCACTTGAGAATGTACAGTGTTATATATGTTCTTCATATGCTTTTCTCCTTAAATGCAAAATAACATTCCCCCGAAGATCTGCTCCTCTGCTCCTCCCTCTGTCCATGCATCGGTCGGATTTAAAGGAAAAACAACATATTTCGGGTGGACTCGAGTGCAAGCGCTAAAAGTTAACGACATTTTGGGGCATTTGGCCTCTGCAGCCACAAGTGGTAAATAATTCTGAGCTCAGATTAGAAGCAGTCCAGTAGTTTCAATGTACAGAAAACAAAGTCTATCAACAGTTGGTGACACACAAAGTTTCCTCACTGAATCTGAGAGATGAACGCTGATACTCAATGACTGTGTTATTAAACTTATCTACAGTCTACTCTTGAACTTGCTGGGCCTGATTACAGTTAAGCCGCTGACTAATGCTTTTTGTCACCGGAGATCATACCCGCCAGCTAATGATTCATAGAACTATGAAAGACGTTTGAGGCGCCGAGTGGGAATGAAAGAGGAAACATTCTCCCTATGAGCAGGATGAAACCTTTTCATCATGCTGCAGAGATCCACATCAACACCGGTGTCGGCTCTTATCACCACAAACTCTCTGGACATCTTCGTCAGTGTCTTCTGTGTGTGTGGCTCTATTCTTAATCCTGAGATATTGGTATTGTTTTTGTGTATTTATTCTGTTGTGTGTTAGAAGCACGAAGGATCCTACTGTGTTCTCACATTGGCTCATTCGGAGTTTCTGCAGACTTTAGGGGTCCAGGAGAAGAAAGTCTGCAGAAACTCTGGAGGATCTCCCAACTAGAGTTGTGCCTTGGTGCAGTGTGACGTCACTGGTGTTGGGAGTTTCAATCACAGCAACCTTAAATCCATCACCATCTATTAGGATTATCTATGAGCTTGGTCGAAAATTCAATTATTCCAACACTATAAAAGTTTACAGTTTGAATAAGTGGCCGTTGTCGGTCATATCCATCACCGTCCATCCACCTCAGCTCTAGATTCACACTCAACTTTGATATTGCTTGATTTGAAGTTTTGTAATTGATCAGGATGAACAGTTTTAGTGTACAGAAACTAAATATGGGCTCAAATGAGTAAAGTACCTCAGTATTAAGGTAAATGTACATAACAACTGGCAGATATCAACAGTTGGTCTGAGACAGGACACACACTCTCGTCTCCAGTCTGACATTTGAATCCTGCCCCACACGCCCATTCACGACCCCACTGTCAACAAGCTTAATCCCCCTGTGATGTTTAAAGGGCAACGGCTTCCTGCCACGGCACTGAGTGCTGCTACTGGACATAAATCACAACCTGCACGATGGTCCAATGGGAACACAACTCCAAAGATAGTGGGGCTGCTGGTTTGTGATGACTTTTTGTTTAAAAGATGCTTCTTGGCTCCACCTTCTCCCTGAAAAGAAGGTTACTCATTATCTAATGCAGCAAACTGCCTATAGAATCATGGAGAGGCAGAGGGTACAGTTTTTTTGACGAGTCTGGGTGTGAGCCTCAGGTTCTGCAGCGCTAACGACCAACACGTTGTTCACAGAGCACAAACTCAACTGAATTTAAACTATATGTCAGCATCAACCGCCAGAAATGCAAAACTCTCACACTGCATGTGCTAAGAGAGCAAACTATGTGTGAAGTACAACACTTACTGAATCCATAGGTATGTGTTTAATTGCATGTTTATGTGTGTGTGTATGTTTGTGTGTGTTCAGGTGTTTTTTATGTTTCATGCCCTTGTGTTACCCCAACAGATGGAAAATTACGAAGGCCAGAGAATGCAGCTTGTAATTTTTCCTGTTCCACTTTGTCAAGTCCCTTTACATATACACCAGAGGAGTGCCTTATACACAAACACTCCCGGGCACACTAACAGTCCCATTTCCAAGGACATGCAGAAAGGTGTTGTTGTGTATATCTGTTGAGGCCAGACAGCGGACCAGACAGCTCCAGGAATAAACCTGTTGGCGTCCTGCATTGTGTCATTTAAACTGTGGAATAAAAACGCCAGGCTGCAGAGTCAGTGGTGTCTAGAAAAGTGTGAGAAAGAAGCGAGGATGTGCAATTGTGAGTGCGAGTGATACAAAGGAAGGAAGACGCAGAGGAGAGCAGAGCTCAGAACAAGCCATGGGCACACAAAGAGCGAACAGAAATAAAGGGCAAGGGTGGTTTTGTTCTCTGTGGATCCTCGTGCTGCGAACAGCTCCTTAAACGTGAAATTATTACATTTGTCTGGGTTTCACTGGAGAGCTTGAATATATTATTATGGTAGAAATGCTGTTTGTGGTCAGGAATAAAAATATTGACTTTGTACTGCATCGATATGGTCACATTTTAATGAACCGTATTGGATATCCGTGCAAAAATATGAGGCATTGATAGCTCCAGAAGAAAAACAGTGATATCAATATCAGCGTTGCAACATTTGAAGTCCACATTACCAGACTAAATCTCATTTTGCAAAATGACTGAAAAGAAAAGTCGGTGGTTTTATCTGTATATGTGCGTTGGCTCACAGAAAGAAATGAATAAATGTCACATACAGGGTTTATTTTCTAAAACACCAGATCACTTGGAAATACACAAGCAACTTTTTAACTCACTAAACACTGAGAGGTCTAAAGCCCGCTCCTCGCTTGGATCGCGTCTCGTCAGTGTTGCCATGGCGGCCTTCGTCAACAGGGGGGTGAACTTTGCGGGGCGGCGAGCACCCTGTGGGTTTCCACGAGCGTTGAATTGGCTCAATGTGACCATGAGGAAAACCTGCATGTTCTTGTAATGCGAGACGGTGCGAGATGGCGATGGAAACTCTGCAGATCAAGATAAGCTGGCTGTTAAGTGTAAAACCGAACACAAGTGGCAGTCTTTTTATAGTCGCTCAAGGTACGGTTGCATTTCCAAAACAAAACCCATTCAAACAGGGAGCCGGAGACTGAGAGGAGGCACCATGGGATGGTTCGAAATGGCTAACGCTGTGTTTTTGTTTAAAAGGTGATGTATTTGTTGTTTCTCCTCCATGTTGTTTCACCTCCTCAGCCCGAAGGATGATTCACTACAAAGCTGTCTTTCTCTTCACCTCCTGCGTATTTCACTAATCTCATTCCTCATGCTGGTCAGTGACAGGCCACCTTACGCAATCAACCCGACAAAAGAAGTGTGTTTTTTTTTTTTATTATGTGTGTGTGTGTGTGTTTGTGCATTCAGGGCAGCAGGCCAGACTCGAGTGTCTTGTAAATATGCTCACAAATATTTGAATTTTTCACGACACAAGTACGCCTCGAGTTTTCTTTAAACACTTTCAAACAATGTCTTCGATTTGTCAGTTGAGGTATTTAGCTCCAGATCCACGGGGCCTTACACTAAGATCAACATTATACTTCTTGGCTATTAATCAAAAGTAAATTCCTTCGTTGTCAACATTTCAAGAAAGCACGGAAAGCAGCTACACACAGTAAAACGTAAAGAAGTACAGAATAAAGCAACAGATAATTAAATAACATAAAGGAAATAGTCGGATGCCTTCAAAATTTACATAAATTAATTTGAATAAACAGGTAAAAAAGAAAATTCTCTGTTCTTGTCATTCCATTTGAGACCAAAGCTAATGTCTTCTCCTTCCATCGAGGCCATGCCAACACTCAGTGGTCCAGTAACAGCTCCAGGGATGAAACTGTGATACTGGGCAGCTCAGGTACAGTTTGTGCCAGTCTTTGTGTGTGAATGGACACTCAGAGACAACGTGCCGGAGGCTGAACCGTGCAGTGCCAAGCCTCTGCTGGAGAGCACATCAAACACATCACCATACTAGCTTGATATCCCCCCCGGCCCTGTGTGTGAGTTCGAGCCAGAAAGAAACCAAATCTAAATGATGTTACTGAACAATTTAAACAAAACCCAGTGCTCCGCTGTAACGTAATGATAATGAGGTGCATCGTGTCCGCAGGGCGCGCACAGATCCATGTTTGCTGGATTCACCAGCACCAGGTCCAGCACCAGGTCCAGCACCAGGTCCAGCACCAGGTCCAGCACTGTGTCGGGACATAAATAGGGAATGTGTTGTGTGTTTAGCAAAAAACAAACCAATCACAGTGTACTTGCATCTTTACAGGTAGAAAAAACCCTCCTGTAATGGCAATATAATATATAAAAAATAATACTGCAGGTTATCTAACCATAATAATAATATCACATTCCAACAATTAACATAAATGTCTCCTGCACCTCCTCTGCAGATGCAACAGTTCCACTTTGTGCACGATCAGATCATTTGTATGCGTAACAATCAGAGTGTACGTTCACATTGCACACGCACCTATAGGTGAATATTATTCTCTACATAATGTGCTTCAAACTAATAGTGAAATACTGCACCACTGACTTCAGACTGTCGGTCGGAAGCACGATCACTTTTACTTGATAGTGTCATTGTTGAGATATGAGGAGACAATGACATCACCAGAGAGGGAACAAGGTAACTACGTGATTTGACCCCTGAACCTTCCTTGTGCTCATTTATCTCCCTCACGCAGATATTTGGTTGGATAAATGATTTATACAACATCATGCTACAGTATTTACATATTCAGTATCAGCCTGTCCCGACTCTCCACTGAAGATGTGTGTTGTTTACACCGGGGGGAATCATTTTAACCCCGAGACCCCAGGATGTTGGCTGATGGCTGCGCTGTTCCGTCAAATGAAAAATAATCATGATGTCGTCTCCGTCGATTTATTCACACTACACTAAAATTCAGCCTGACATATTTGGTATCTTTGTGAACGTTGGGAATTCACGCTTGAATTGAAAATAAAAGGTTTTGTGGGTTGGAACCAGGTTTGGCTGCACAGCAGGAGTCTGTAATGATTGACCCGGCACCAGGTCAGTGGGTTTGAGAGGTTACAAATGCCCAGTTTTATTTAACCCACCTGTCAGCAGTCTTCGTCTGTGGTGAATATATAACACAGCCACAGCCAGTGTCCAGTGTCATACCATCGGTCAAAGTAGAATCAGGTGCTAGCTGTGCAAAATGGTTAATTGTTACACTCACAGTTGTTGTGGTTGGATCTGGGAGCTGCAGGCCAAGTGCAGCACAGAGAGTAGAATACATCAGCCCAGTGGTTTGCACAGTAGAGGAAGGGGTCAAGAGGTCAGGAGGTTAATTACTACACGTTAAACCTCTTCACTATTTCAATCTTTCATTTTTTTGTATCACATATTCACTAATTCACTAATGCACTATTTATTTCCTGCAGCACTAGAACTGATGTGAGCTCATTGACACCACAGTCAATATTTTATTGCTAAAAACCTGTTGAAAATGGATATCTTTAAGTCTGTTTCCAGTTTTAACCAAAATCCCATCTGTAAAAACCTTTGGCTCTAATGTGTCAACAAGATAAAAGATCAAATTTGAACCTTACCTTGTTCCTAATGTTCAGCTTTTTGGTTTGGAACAATGAAATCCAGTGCATCTTTAATCAGATAGTGTATCATAGTGTATATTTAAAATACAATTAGTTGTTTTACTATAGGTAATAAGTTTGGGGAAGTGATATCTACTAACACCAAGTGATACCAGCAGCTGAATTATTCCCACCGATGCTTTAAACGCAGAAGGAGCTTCAGTCACACTCATGATCTTTGTTGTGTCTTGATCTGTAATCAGTTTTCTGTTGTGCGTTTGCTCGGCCTGTGGTGACGCTGGTTGCAGCTTAACTGTAAAAAGTGACCTGGAGTAATTAAGTAAAGAGCGGCTGCGGCTCAGTCCAATCCGCAGAACCCCGAACCCACCGCTGCTGCACAACGAGCTCGACTCAGTGCACAGAACCTCAACCTCAGAACCTACGTTTAATGTTGATTAATATTAAAACGTATCACGCGTCCAAACTGCATCACATTCGACACGGCACCTCCCGGTGACCTTAACAGTGCAAGTTGGAAGCTGACAAGATGACTGGTGCTCGAGATATGTGACCCACAGACGGGCAGAGATTTCTGGAATCCTTATTTAGATAATTTGGAGAGTAGTATTTCTTTGTGTTTTCTACCCAATCAGATGCTTCCCATCAGCCCCAGTGGGGTCCTCGCTGCAGCGTATTGTCATTTTTCTCAGTGAGCGTCTGCCAACCAGTAACGACGGGACATGTTTTCCACGGGTTCTGCAGAGAGAGAGCCGCGTCTCAGCCGAGTGCTGTTTTGCAGTGGCTCGAATGAAACCAAAAAAAGGAAAAAACATTTGGCCAAGCTGCAAATCAGAAATTACACCCCATTTGTTGGTGTAAGGGTATTTAGCAAACTGCAGACATAAAACTTTGCCTCTGGATGTGAGTTTTCCAGTTTTTTGATTAGAGGGTGGGTTTGAATTTTGATTTGGTCAAGGCTCTGGTTGTGACTGCAATGCTGCAGAGAATCCCAAACGGGCCCGAGTGGACACAGAGGCTTTTGCAGAGTATGTAATTACATAGTAAATTATTCAGTGGGTCCAAACCAAAACATAAAGGCATTCATTTTCAAAACCAGCTTACAAGGAAGCCTCTGGCAGCACAGGGCCAAACCGTTTTCTTTTCTCTTTTTTTTAACGGAGACTCTCGATGCTGAAACCTGGAAGTGGTTTATTGTTTTTGTAAAGAAGGATGAAGCTTTGCATTCTTTTTTTTTTTTTTTTACGTGGCCCCAGTCAAGCACTGTCAATAAATAGGAAGGCAGTTATATCTTGGTTTTAAAGTATAAAAAACGAGTATCAATCAGTCGCTCTGGCCCAGACAGGAGACACTTGAGGTGAGATGCATTCCCACAGCTTTACATCAGCTGCGAAGGACGTTAGACAGCACAACACACACATGAGGCCTTGACTCACGTCCACATTCAAAGACCTCGTGAAGGACGCGGGACGATAAGACTGAACGAGCAGATCACAGCCTTGAGGAGGGTTCCTGCCCTGATGCAACCTCCTGACTCTCTTTCAACCTACATGGAGCGAGTCTGGATCACAGCTCATAGACTGATGTGAAGAGGAAAGGAAATGCAACTTTACATGTAAACAGATTTAATCAAGGAAGGAACTGTCATTTATATCTGGAACATGTGTTCACTCATAGACATTCCCTCCCAGAAATCTCAGACCCCCCCCCCCGCCAAATGATTCCCACTCTTCTCTTCACCCATGCTTCTCCAGACAATACTTAAATATGTCCTCAAGTATTCTGTATGAAAGATTCTTATTAAATCATGACTTGTGACCATAGACTGGACATAAAGAAAGATGAAAATGCAGAAATGCAGTCCCACAGGTGTCCCAGTCTTCACTGCTCGTACTTCTACCTCCACAGAAATCCTCATTACTGGACACTGCTGCACTGAATCACACATGTGTTGTGTTCTTGTTTGTTAGACGTGTGTAGCAAGACATGTTTTATATGAAGAGTTGTTGCCTGTTTGAACCTCACTTGAAGAAAATCAGAACGCAAATGTCCAAGCCGGAGCCTCTGGACTTTCTGCGGACTGTCTTCACAGATGATGATGATGACACTGACGAAGATGTCAAGAGAGTTTGTTTCCGTCCTGCCTCTGCCTTCTGCAATCGTACTTCTAATTAATGTCTGAGCCGAGCTGATTTTCACACAGTCAGAAACTCACCATAAAAGTGACAGAACAAACTCCGTGATGACAGGAGAGAGAGAGAGAGAGGGAGTAAGAAGGAGACACATGATTCTGAAGGGTTTGGCCATGACTTTGATTCACTGTAACCGTATCCAACTGGTGTGTTTGAACAGGCAGAAAATATCCGATGGATCTTGTGTCTTACGGACGTAATACAGAGCATAATTGACTGCTGTGAAGAGTTGAGCATTCCTCTTCAAGTGGAACATCCTCTTCCTCTTGCAATAATTAAGGCATGATGGAATTACTGGTCCACAGGCCCACTGCTGAAATATGATGCACAATTTGGGGATTTTCTTCAAAGTCAGCAAAAATAAGTTCATCATATCACATTTGATACTTCAGGGTCTGTGGTTGTACTTAGGATTTCTGAGACGACCTCTACTGCTCAGTTAGATTTCTCCTCGATGCATTATTTACTCAGGCCTGTGGACTGGGTATGAATGGTGATGGTGATGGTGTGGAAAGTTACTGTATAGTTAAGGTTATATATATGTAAGAGCGATTCGTCCTGAGAGTGTGAAAAGTGAAGATTATCAACTGACAGTGTGAAAGGTGCTGATCGGGAATCAGATGGTTAGCTTAGCGTAAACATAAAGTG